>CM062818.1:1962038144-1962368144 GCA_031772625.1 Pinus tabuliformis
TTCTCTTTCAATATCTGTGTATTTCTCAGTGAAACAAGGTTTCATGTTTTCTTTAGGCTGTGGATAAACAATGAATCCGAAGTGTCCTTTGATTATGAGCTAGGTTATGATGAAACTTAACTGTGATGATGAAGAAAAACACGCAGACAGTGTTCAACCCTTTGAAACATTTTTTTGACCATTTGTTGTTGCGTTTTTTCGATTTGACTCGCTGATTGTTCATCTTGTCACTTGTACCTTTGGTTGTCACTTGTTTTACTTGATGCATGCGCATGATATAACTCTATTCCCTTTGTACATAGCTTACCATTTTTTAAAACTTTGTACATAACTTGCATCGTGATTTTATATTCTTATCATCGCTTTGTAACACAAGTGATGTCCATTGTACATGTATCAACACTTGTTTTGTTTCTTGTTAATGCTACATCATAACTCGTAATTGCTTGTAGTTTATAGCTTTCAATACTCATCACTATTAGGACTAGTCTATGACTTTTGCATTGCATGCTTTCTTGATTATGCATTATGCTTGTTCATTGTGCATTTTTAGATCCATTATACTCGCATTGCATGTTGCATATCCATTATCATGCCTTTATCATTGCATACTTGCCATTTTTTCATGATTTACATATACTTATGCATTGATTTGTTTTGAAATGACCATAATCTTGGGTCATTTCAAATAAAATTCTTTTTCAAATAAGATGTTAAGTATATTTGTAATGATATTAACTCTATTTGTTCTTTTTTTGTAGGCATATGAGACTAATCCTTCTTGTTTTGTAGGCAATTTTCCATGAGGCAAAAAAAAACAAAATGGCCCAAAAAGGAGATGTGGCCAAAATGTTTGCTAAAAAATGCAAATGAATGTGGCTGAGTGAATGATGAATTGATGAATGTAAGGTTATAATAAGGTTAATGAATGTAATAATTTGAATGAATAATGTAAGAGATAAATGTAGGGCGATGTAGGATAATGTAAGATGATATATACATGGATAAGGGTGCTGCATATTCAAGTTTAAACTAGCTTATCAATCTTAGAAAAATATTCAAAATCGAAGGCATTAAGAATACTTTAAACTTACAGTACTTTCCTTTCGTTTGATAGCTCATTGTCAATGCTTTTCTTCTGATGATGATGACCTTAGCTCTTTTGTCAACACTTGACCTTTTGCTAATGATGACAATACTTTGACCCCAAAATGAATTCTACTGAATGATTTCGCTAGATTGTAGATGCTTGTAGCTGCTTCTTAGGTCTCTTTGATGTTGATTTTAAGATGAATAATCAGGTCCCTTCTGCAATAACATATGGCATTGATCTTGTTCAGGTCCCTTACTAACAAATATTGATTATGATGTCCCAGGTCCCTTCTGCAATACAACTACTTTACATTAAACCAATTGCATAGTTTGTTGGTTTATTATGAATCTCCCCCCTTACTAATCTTGAGACTTGTCCTCAAGTCTTTGAATTTTGGATGATGATTTTGCAAAATGAAATTGAAAAACATAAAAGAGAATTAATATTGGCCAAACAAGTTGGTTTTTCGATATGAATTCGAGTTTGTATTGTGCCAGTATCCTGGATTTTCACAACCAAACTCCTTTATTATTTTTTAACTTTTTTTATTTTTTATTTTGGAAGTAGGGAAGGTATATCACTATGTTGTTCAAGTACTTCCATATTTTTTTCTGTTGAGACTCTCTTCATAAAGTCTTCTTTATTGATAGGCTTATTATAAACTTTGATTCTATGACCATTAACTAGAAATGAAATGGTGGCTTCATCAATTGTCTTGATCTTGACTGCTCCATTGTCAAAGATTTCTTCTATCTCATATGGCCCAAGCCAATGAGTAGTAAACTTAGCTTTGAAATCTTTGTACTTGGAGTCGAAAAGGAGTGTCCAGTCTCTTTCTTGATTCCAACCTTCTTACAAAAGTCAATGAACTCATTTGAAATATATTCTCCACAATTGTCAAACCTGAAAATTTTGATTTCTTTCTTGTTTGATTCCCAATCAGTGCCTTGAAATCCTTGAACATATCAAATGCTTCATCCTTGTGCTTTAAATAGAATATTCATGTTTTCCTAGAGAATTCATCAATAAATATTATATATTAAAAGTATCCACCAAGGGAGTGCACTAGAATGGGTCCACATAAGTCAAAATGAATGAGTTGTATAATACCATTGGTCCTACTTTTTCTAGAGGGGAATAGTCCCCTTGACTACTTTCCACTTGCACACCCCGAACATACACCATCATAACAAGATTGAACATCAGGCATTCTAGAAACCATCATTCTCACTTTGGGCAGAGCTGCATAATGTAGATGTGCAAACCTCCAATTCCATAACTCACTTTGATGAATGATGTCATGTACCAATACTCACAACGATCTTCCATTGACTCTATAGATTTCTTCAATTCTAGAAATTGAGGTAAAAGAATCCCTCATGCGAGATTCTGAGGGTGAGGTGAGGACCTTTCGTTTTACAAGGGCTACTTTGATTCCTTTATCTTCCAAAGCATATTTATATACGATATTCTTCTTTAATCCTAGAACATACATCACATCATGAAGAAGATCGGATTCTCCAAAGTCTAAATGAAATTTAATAGAACCAAAACCCTTCACGGGATGGGTAGAGTTGTCTCCAAGAATGATCTTTAGATTAGTCTCCCTCTCAACCAACTTTAAGAGGACTTCATGATACCCATAGAAATGTCTAGAAGCCCCACTATCTACCAACCAATTGTCACACAAATCTAGAGGAGACGATCTAGAAAGAGTAGAAATAAGAATATATTTAGATTGAGTAGCAGCAACATCATTTTCATACCTTGATTTTCTTGATCTCTTTTGAGGATGATGGCCTTCATCACGATGATTGGGAGTGTCTCTTCTTCTTCTATCATCTCTTATTCTTTTATCATCACCTCTTCTTCTATCATTGAATCTATTGTTGTTGAAGCCATGATTGTTGTTGAAGTTGGACCTTGGAGCACTTTTCTTTTCTGGACAATATAGAGCATACTGGCCATGTTTGTGATACTTATAGCATTCAATATTTGACATAGCTCTAACCATTCTTGATCTTCTATTAGAGTTCCTAGATGATGGAATATGAGTTCTTGAATTTGATGGACCTCCTCTTCATTTTCTTTTCCTATCTTGAGCACAAATTTATAGGACTTTCCTTCTTCATGCTTTTGAATCCTCCATCTAGAGATGATCTTGGATTCTTCTTGAGTACATTTTCCAACTAACTCATCAAAAGTAAAAAAATTGTCATTATTGCTTATAGTAGTAATGAAGGTTTCCCAAATAGGAGGAAGGCCTTGAAGAGTGACTAGCACCAAATCTCTATCAGATATAGGCTCACTAGTAGTCTAAAATTTATCCATTATTTGAGATAACCTCATGACATAGAATTGCACAGATTCTCCCTTGTTCATATTAATTTCCTTGAGATTATTATTTAAGGAAAGGATCTAATTCAAATTGTTGACCTCATACATCCCAACCAACTTATCAAAGATGTCCTTAAACTTCCTCAATTTTCCAACATAAGTAAGCAAATGATCTTTCAAAGACTCAATAAGTTTTTTTTTGGCTTTGAGTTCACCTTTCTTATATTTTGCCTTAGCAGCAGCATAAGCATTTTTTGGTGGCTCGGGTAATTTTCCTTCCACATATTCCAAGACATCACTAACCCCAACTATGTCTTCAATTAGCAATCACTTTCAAATCAATTTAGCCTTCCAACAACAAATAGAAATTGTAGATAGAATAATAAATCCAATGTACAATAGAAGATAGCCAAGAGAAAATAACAAGAGACACAATATTTGGTGAAAGACCAAGGAAAAACCCCACAAGGGGGAAAGCCCTTTCAATTTATTCTTCTTTTAGACTGTCATGAAATCTTCAGCAGAGAGATTACAATGTTCCAATTCAAAAATAAAGAGTCAAAGTCAAATCTTTGACTTATCCAACTATTAACCAACTAATATCCAAGAGATGAGCCCAAAAGTCAAATCTAGTTAAGAAGACAAATATGGTCAAAGTAAACTACAAAAAATGATGCACTAACTAGTCAATGTTTAATAATAAAATCATCTCCGAAAAATTTGGTCCTGACAATAGAAAACTTGACCTCTCTTACTCGTCAACGTCAAGTCAAAACAATCCAAAAAATGCCTCCAAAATTGGTCAAAGTCAAAGTCAACTTTTGCGGTCAAGAAGCAACTTCAATTTTGTGGTCAACCAAGGTCAAAGTGATTTGAAAAGTTTTCCCTCCTTGCCAAATAATCCGACCTCCAAAATAGATGCAAAATCCCAAGTCAGATTAGTCCCAAACTCCCAAAAGTTAATGTTGGTGAAAGTAGAATTTAGCCCAATCATAAAATACTCTCTCTCCTCTTCGCATGTGTGGAAAATACCTGCAATTTTCAAAAGTAGTTGAACCTCCAACAGAAAAAGAAGATATGTGATGAGATGCTCCAAAGTGATTTGACTTGAGGTTTATTTATAGGCTTCTTAGGTGGTCGAATTAGCTTGCCCAAACTGATTTGAACTTTTGTGTACTTATGGGTTTCACATTAAAAATTATAATTTTCCTTAACCAAATTAAATTCTTCCGAGGGCAAAGAGGGTCTTCCCTGGATGAGGAAGGTTTTCACAAGTAGGAAATTTGTCCCTGAGTTGCCAAATTAACATTTAGTAGCATTGATATGGTGCCAATGGTGAAAATCTTAAAATGATCAAGACTTGATGATCCAAACTTGAATTTTAATAAAGTTTATATCATTGAAAAGCTCTCTATGAGAAAAAGGTAATGGTAATCTTACAATAAAGCTTTGAAAAAAAAATTAACTCAATACCCCATACCCTCAACAAAGTATAGAGGGGGTTGGGTATTGAGTTATTTTTTTTCAAATCTTTGTTCTAAGATTACCATTACCTTTTTCTCATTGAGAGCATTTAAATACCCCATAGCCTCAACAAAGTATAGAGGGGGTTGGGTATGAGTCATCATGGATGTGAGGTAAATCATAGAGAAAAGCTTCTAGAGCAAGGAGTATAGTAGTAAGGCTATTGACATGGGAACCATCATTATTGGATGCAACATGAACATTGTAGAGACCCAATATTGTTGGAAAAAGAATGTCACGGGATTTGTGACTTGTGAACCAAATATTTGTTAAGATATTTAGATAGGACTATTGAAGATGCAGAGAATGAAAAAATTCAATGAAATGTTATTAATTCCTGAATGGTATAGTCAGGATGATGGCTAGATTTCCCTTGAACAACTCAATTCAATGATAATTGAAAAAGCACATGGCCAAGCGATGTAGCCATAATAATTAGGGGGAATCTCTCAACTTATCTCTTGATATTTTGAATGTTTTCTTCAAGTTTTGAAAACGTTGTTATATGTTGTGTAATTGCGTAGGAATGATAGAATTACAAGGGATTAAATAGCCAAAAATGCATATGGACTAATAGGAGATAGTATAATGATATGGTAGGTGTGTAAGACATGCTAAGTGCACACGATAATGAATGAGAATACATATAACATGGATATAGACTCCAAGTAGTTTTTTGCCATAAGATGATTATGATGGATAACCATGGTTAATTATGGGCATGTAACTAGGAACAACTTGAACATATGGCTAGAGAAGCTAATAGGGATGTTGCATATAGTCTAGTGGAGATAAAGCTATGGGAAATGAAGAGTTGAGTGAGAGTTTCGTAAAGAGGAATGCAATAACCCTCCTTGAGGCATCAATTGATCGAGTAACATCTAATAGAATTTTACTAGTCATGCATGTATGGTTTTGGTATGCTTAAAATATTGAGAGGGAATTACATTAAAATTCCCTTAATGAAGATATAATATTAACAATGATATGGATGGATGAATGTTAAGTACAAATGTTGGCACTGGATTTTCTCTAGGTGATTTAAATAGTCATCTGATAATTCCATGATACTTGGAATGAATGATTTCTTGTCATTTACTACTATATGGAAGAAGGAAGCATGTTGTGTTTATGTATATGGGACATGACATTTTACTAAATCTAAGCTTTCATAAGGCATGATAATATTTCATTTAATAGATGTACATGAATTATGAGAAAAAGGTGCAAGTATTGCAGAAACATGTTAGTGTGCATGATTAACACATTGCCTAAATGCATGGTTGAGTGCATAATATAAATGCATGTTTATGAATATCCACATGAAGTGGGTAGGTAAGCAACAAAAAGGATAAAGTTGGTAATAACTCATGAAATTGAGATCATCTAAGGGGTTGTTGGATACTACAACAAGTGAGAATTGCATGTTGATGTAGTCACATACGAATGGACTAAAACAAATCTTTGGCTAAGGAATTAGAGCTAGGAAATGATGAGTTAATAACTAAGTGTTTTTCCATTGTTACATTGGCTTTGGTCTATTAGTTGCAAATTTGGTTGCACAAGACTACTTTTTCGAATACTAACATGGTCTTGTGAAGTGTATTGTCTTGTAGAATGATGGCATAAATCCATGAGGGAATGGTAAGTCTAGTTGACAATAATTTCTCAAGGGAATTGGAGCACAGTTACTATGAATATGTAATGCCCTTGTTGTACTTATTTATTTTATCTGACTTTATGATTTTATAATGTTTGTAAATATCTAAATTAGGATGGTATATGTGGGGTTAAGACCTAAGTTGGGATATTCTAAGTGAGTGCTGTAAGAATTTGTATGAATAAAATATAAAACTAGAATATTGTTAATTTGAAAATATAGTGGGAGCCATTGTGTGAGTGTTCAGGCTACCTTGCTATCAAGAAATTGATTTTTAACCAATTGAATTCCAAAGAATGGACAAATCTTGAAGTGATAGTTGTCGCAAACTAACCCCCATCCTTTCCCCAAGAATTTTTAACAACCAAAAAAGAGCACGATAGGAGAGAAAGGTCATGAAACATGAGAGAAAAAGGCACATTGGGGAGAGAAAGGTAAGTCCGTGGGAAAAATGAAAAAGGGGCATTCTAGTAGAAAGGTATTTGACAACAAGAAAGCAAAAAAAAGGACTTAGACACATAATTAGCAGGGTGTTGCTAAGGTCTAAGGAAGAATAATATCAAGTATTTATTATGAACTCTAACAGAATGGAAGCCTGAGGCTCGAGTGGAATTGTTGTAGCGAAATTTCATTTGGTTGGGAGGAACGTGCCTGCTCCTACTATATTTTAGAGTATTAAGATAAGTGATTAAGTGGCTTTGTTTAAGGATTGTATTTCAATTTATGTGCTAACTAAAAAAATGGCATAATATGGTTGAATGTGCAAGAAAGAAGAATAGATTATTAGGCATGTGGTGTTGAACTCATTATAGTTTCCTATCTAAATCTTTGTTATGAGTTTTTTTATGTCTTCATATTTTGAACAAATATTTTATTTCTAAGTAACTATGTAGAGATAAGAACAAAGATTTTATTTCTAAGAAACCATGCAGAGATAAGAACATATTATTTCTAAGTAACCATGCAGAGAAAATAACAGAGATTTTATTTCTATGTAACCATGCAGAGAAAGGAAAAGAGATTTACTACTAAATAATCATAAATCCCATAATGATAATCTTGACCAAGTGACCCATTTCAAGGGAAACACTGAGAGATTATATGAATATAAATAAATAATTGAACATGAAAAATACCCCATTATATGGCAAGAGGTATACAATAGAGTAAGTCTCATATCTTGGGATATAGGACTTAAGTACAAAGGGTAGTTTAAAGGAGTATATATACTTGAATCACAAGTAATTAAATTTGTTTTACGTCTAGAATTCAAAATATACTAGACTAGTATTTCTTATATATAGCTACTAATAAGTTGCTTGAATAACATCTATAGGTAAATAAACACACGGACGTTTTAATGTATTGGATATGAAGAAAACCATATAAAATATAAGTACATGTAAACATATATGCCCTAATGGAATAACATAAACGCAACATAAAAGTTGTAGCATACATTAGTGGAGCGGAGTGTTTGTTTACTCAATCTAAAAACTAATATGTAAACAAAAGTAAATTGTGCCAAACTATGGCTACAACCGTAGCAGGCTAGTGAATATCACCAGATCGTATATGCCCTACAACTGGAAGAAAGAAGAAGGGAGTTCAATAGATATTCTAGTACCTAGAACGGACCCAAAGTATGTATAATTATAGGACAATTTCATGCTAATCTCGAGATCGAGATAGGAGTAAAGACTGACATGAAACATAATAATGGAAGATTCCTTTGTTATCAAGCTAAACTAAATTTATTCAAAAACCCTGAAATTAATTAAGATATTTATTATTGTATATTACCTCACGAGAATTTGGTTGAACGTCAAGAATCCTAGTCCCTACAAGTAGAAAAGTTCCATCAATATTATAGAAAGGAGGAGGTTTCAAGTAGTTAACCCTGTTCAAAGATAAGAACCAAGTATAAATTTTAGAAAGACAAAGAGAATAGTGGTGTTAATTATGGCTCAAGATAAATTGAGGGCAATTCGCTTTAGAAACTTGTAGGAACAAAGCCAAAACCCTGTAGCAACTGAGGAAGGGTTTGGTGGCCCAATTAAAAGAACAATATCATCATAATAGAATGATAACTAGAGATGTTTCACCCTAATAATGTTAGGTAAATTTTCAGTAAAATTGTAGAGGGAATAACCCTAACACTGACAATTACCTGTAGGGTAATGTAAACCCTTGTTGTCAAGACTGATATCTTGAAATATAGTCGGGAGTGTCGTAGTAGCTCCATCCAAGTCTGCACAAGTAGAGAGGTGAAATTAAAAGTAAATTAAGACTCAAATAAATAAAACCTCAAATTAAATTGAGTAATACATAAATAAAGTAAGGGGACAACTAGGAATTGCAATGAAATACTCTGGAGAAAACATTGCATATGTCTTAACCCTCAAAGTAACAATCAAACTATTTTTCTCTAGAAAAAATTGGTAATAAAAGATTTGAGGAGCCCATTATCATAAACTGGAAAAAACCCTGAATCATTAAGTACAAGGTCAAATTCCATTTTGATTTCCTCATACCTGCATAAAGAAAATTAATCGATGTCAGTAACAAACTCTTTCAAGCCCCGATGGAATATTCGAAGAAAAGAACCTATAATAAAAAAAATCCATGAAATTGCAAGGTTAGTCATTACCTATTAATGCCCCCATAGTCGTATTAGATTGATAAGTGATTAAGCTACTTCAAACCACCATATACTCCAATGAAACTAGACTACCTCAGGGAAGATAGTTACAATACCTGAGGAGAAAACAATATAGAATGGAAAATGTGTGACAACCCAAGAGGAGGAACCCTCATCGAAATTGAAGAGTGCCTAATTGCTAAACCCAAAAATGGGAATGATGGAGGACACTGAGGAGGTAGGGGGTAGAACCTAATCATTTACTGAGGGATTTACTATCGTCGGATCTTTGTGTTTGATCTCTATAATCCCTTACTCAAACATCTCACGGGGATAGAGAAGGTTTCACGATGTAAACAAGCCACGTAACCATAAATCATATGGTGCACTATAGTATAGCTGGTGTACATTGATTTCGAGCATAAGGTTAATGTGGTAGTGCATCAACAAGGTGTATATGTTATTAAAAACAAGGTCGTGGGTATCAAATGTGTTTAATCCAATTTTTATCCAAGCAACCAATGGCCGACATGATTATAACCCTATAAGAATTCCCAACAGCCCAATACATGGGTAAAATAATATCCTAGGATGGATTGATGATAGTAAGACTCCTAATCCTTTTTAATTTTTAGCCATTTTTGCATAATAGAAGTGTGTTGTCAATTAACAAAGGAAAAAGCTGAAGCTAGGATCAAATATATTTATATTACGTGAAAATACAATGATCATAAGGTAGAAATTGTGAAGTCAAAACAAACCAACATATTATACATATATTTACATATGTAGAATAAACGTGTGTGAATGCATCCCAACATCATAATGAGACAAATAAAAACGTAAAATAGCATATAATAAAATAAAAATATGGCGTAAATTTGAGGTATATTACATGTGGTATCAAAGTTGTAGGTTACAACAATGCAACCTATGAGCCAAATCATAGATTTTTTTAAACAAACTAAAAGTTTTGTTTTACAAAATAAGGAGTAGAAGGGAAATGATGGCAAAACCATCTGCAAGGTCTCCTAATTGAGAAGAAAAATTCAAGTACAATTAGTAAGAGAAACATCACCTCATACAGTGGAAGAGTTTAAGGATGTGTTTTCAAATGAAATTCCTGCGTTACCACCTAAATGTTAGGTCCCTATATTACTAGTGTATTCCCTCATTGTTATTGTCACTATAGACCCCTTATTGTTATTTTTGTGCCCATGTAGTCCCCATATTGTTATTATTGTGCCCCATAGAAGCCCGCTATTATTATTGTTGTGCCCTTACATTATTATTGTTATGTCAACTCTGATTATATTGCGACCCCTTAGACTCCTATATATAGAAAGGAGGTTTTTTCATTTGAATCATGCAAGAATTGTTCATTTGTGTAATGTAAAGGGTGTTTCCCCCTTGAAGAGGCTAATTTTTAAGTCATTGATCTAACTCGTCTTCTATTTTGTGAGTCGGTTGCATAGCATTTAGTATCAGAGCTTGGGATTCTAGGGTTTTGCTTCTTCAAACAGGTCATCTTAGAATTTTTTCTATAACTTTTTTCTACAACTTTTTTCTACAAGGCTTCAGAATTTGAATTTTTTACCATGCGGAGCCAAAATCTTGGTGAACTTCGTGTAAAAAATTTCTGATCTTGGTTCTCTATATTTTCAGAGATATGATTCGAGGAAGTTAGGGTTTTGCAGGATCCAAAATTCCATCTCAAACAGGTGACCTAGGGGAAATAATCATAACCTTTGTTTCAAGCATCAGATTTGAATTCCATGAAAAAAGGTTGAAATTGAATGGAATGTAGTTTGTTGTGTATCAATTTTAGGGTTGAAGGTTGAAACAGTGACACATGGCACTCCATACAAGTTCGCTCTTCTGAACAAATCTATAATTAGGTCATCATGGGAGATTAGGAATAACTCTTTATTGAAGAATCCAACCTTGGTATGACTTGTGGGGTTGGAAAGAAGACTAAGAGGGCTACCACTAGACGAAATTTCAGACCTTGGAGATCTAAAATTATAGAGATACAACATATTCAAAATCAAGCTCCTACAAATTGAAAAAAAGTGTGTAGTTTTTAAATTTTGCATAAGTTTTATTTGAAAAAATAGTTAGAAGTGATTCAAAGGGAATATTGAAGCATAATTATCATTAATTGATGCCCTGAAAAAATAAAACGGAAACACTTAGTAAGCAACCCGAAATCTCTACTATGGCACATGAAGAAGAGGAAGACATGCAACATGATATATCAAAATTACGAGACAAAGTGCAACAAATTTCGCTCTTAGAAAAATTAAAAGCAAACATGGAAACATGGGATATTTTAAGAAAGACATGGAAGGTTTGAAGGAAGGTTTAACAAATTTGCTACAAGAAATGATTCATAATGGAAAAAAGGTAGAGGAAACTCATGATAAGAACAAAAGAAATGTCAATCATGATTTCATAGACTCTAACGTTGGGTTGAAGACCTGCCATATTTCAAAGTTCAATATGAGGAATTTTGATGGAAAGGATCATATAACATGGATACTACAGATGGAGCAATATTTTGATCTCCATAATGTGCAAAACACACAAAAGGTATGCATTGCAACTTTATATTTAGAACCCAATTAGTTTGTATCGTATCGATGGCTTTGCTCTCGTAAAAAAATTGTCACTTTGTCAATTTTTGTGGAGGAAATGATAGCACATTATGAGGATAGAAACAGAAACACCTTCTTTACCCAATTGATAAATCTCAAACAAAAGGGTTCAATGGTGGAGCACATTGAGGACTTCCAAAAAGTGAATATAAGGGTAAATGATATTCCAGAGGAGCATAGGATTGATGTTTTCATAGGGACTTTAAAGAATAACATCCAACATGAGGTTCACCTTTGGGAACTTGATTCATTGAAGAAGGCATTCAGGTTGGCAAGAAAAATTGAAAGAATAATTATGGCAACAAGGAAGCATACCACTCACAATTATAAAGATGGAAGTGTCGTTTCTCCTAGATTTCCACAACCTACAAGGTTGACACCACAAAAATTGGAAGAAAAAGGAGAAAAAGGGCTTTGTTACAATTGTGATAACAAATACACTAAATGCCATAAGTGTGCTAAGAAGAAACTACTTTACATAGATTGTGAACAGGAGGAAGAAAAGGAACAAGAAAAGTCAAAAGAAGAGGATATACACCATATATTCTTTCCACGACTAGCCCATGTAGTTAACCGGGGGGTTAGAGGGGGGGTCACATGGAGTTTGAGGCATACCCGTAACCCCCCGGAAAATTTTGGTTTTGGAACCTATGTTAGGTTGGGCGGACCCACCTATGGTTTTGTGCATGATTTTCGCACATGTTTTTTGGACGCTTTGGTTTTTGGTCCATGGTATTAGACGCGATGGTTTTGGTCCATGGTATTGGATGCTTCGGCATGTATAAATATGTACTGTAACATTGAAAGAAATATAATGAAAAATCAAGCTGGTAGTCCCGATTTTGGGATCCAGAGGAAAATCTTTGTGTATATTTTTTTTATGTGTTATGCTCTCGCATTATTTATTTTCTGTGTTTTTAGAATTCGTATGTAGGTAATTTTTGTTCGGGGTTAAAACCTATATTTGGCATCAGAGCTATTTTGGCTTCACTCGGGCCTGTGGTAGACCCTGTTCAGTGGGAGATCTGCGAGATCGATTCTGGTGGTGAAAGAAGATGGCGAGCAGTGGAAAGATAGAGATCGAGAAGTTCAATGGTCATAGTTTTGAGTCGTGGAAACTCAAGATGGAGGATTTGTTGGTGGATAAAGATCAGTGGATCACAGTAGATCCGGGTACTAAACAAACGGGAGTGTCTAATGAAGAATGGAAGAAGTTGGATCGGAAGGCAAAGAGCACAATACGATTGTGTGTCTTAGATTCAGTATTGTTAAATGTATCAGGGGAAGCTACGACGAAGGTTTTGTGGGACAAGTTAGGGACTTTGTACCAATCTAAGTCTCTGGTGAATAAACTATTCCTACGGAAAAAGTTGTATAACATGAGGATGAAAGATGGAGACTCGATGACAGAGCATCTGAATGCATTTAATACTGTGGTAAGTCAGTTAGCATTTATTAATATTAAAATTGCATATGAAGATAAGTGCATCAGTTTGTTGTGTTCTCTACCAGATTCGTGGGGTAGTATGGTTATTGCAATAGGTAGCAATGCAACTGCCTTGCAGTTTGATGAAATAGTCTCATCCTTGCTGACAGAGGAGATGAGACGGAAAAATATGGAGAGCTAGAATGGTGATGCCTTGTCTGTACGAGGACGGTCCCAGAACAGAAACAAAAATAAGTCATCGAGTGGGAGATCTAAATCTCCAGGAAAACCTGTAAAGGTGGTGTACTGGAAATGTGGAAAGGGAAGACACTACAAAAGGGACTGTAAATCTAAAGCTCCTGATAAAGGAAAGGCATCTGATGATGCCTCTTCTGCAGAGGCAAAAACCACCTCAGATGAAGGTGGGGATGTGTACTTGGCTTCTTCAAGTACACATGTAGATCATGAGGCATGGTTGATTGACTCAGGTGAATCCTTTCACTTCACTCCCCATAGAGAGTCGTTCTGCGAGTATGAAAAATATGATGGTGGTGATGTCTTCTTGGGGGATGACAGGAAGGCTAGAATCATTGGTCGTGGAAAAGTAAAGTTGAAGCTGCAAGGTGGAAGGGTTAGAACAATACCGGGTGTTCTGCATATTCCAGCATTAGCCAGAAATCTGTTTTCTGTTAGCAAGTTGGATGATGCAGGTGTAAAAACAGTGTTCGAGAAGGATACCTGCAAGATGGTTTGGGGAGCACTAGTATTGATGCGAGGAGTTCGGATTGGAACTCTGTACAAGCTGCAAGGTAGCATTATTATTGATGGATGCAACAGTTATGTGGTTCTTGAAAGTGGAGCAGAAGATCTAGTGGTCTCTAGAGAGAAGGCCATGCCGTGGCATCAAAGGCTTGGACATATTGGAGAGAAGGACCTTCGAATACTTCATGGTAAAGGTATGGTAGAAGGTATGAGTAATAGCTCTCTGGATTTTGATTTCTATGAAAATTTTGTATATGGGAAGTAGAATCGGGTGAGTTTCCTCTCTGGTAGTAAGAGGGCGAAACAGATATTAGAGCTTGTGCACAGTGATGTGTTTGGACCTGTGAAGGTTCCATCACTGGGTAAGTCTATGTACTATGTATCATTTATATCGACTTCTCAAGGAATACATGGATATATTTCCTTAAGAAGAAATCTGAAGTCTTTAACAGGTTTAAAGAATTTAAGGCTCTCATGGAAAATCAGACAGAGAAGAAGATAAAGGTGCTGAGGACAGATAATGGTGGAGATTTTTGCAACAAGGAATTTGAAGAATTCTATAAGAAGTGTGGTATAGCACGGCAGAAGACTACTCCATATACACCTCAGCAAAATGGAGTTGCAGAAAGAATGAACAAGACATTGATGGAAAGGGCAAGAAGCATGCTCAATGGTGCCGGGTTAGGACAGGAATTCTGGGCAGAGGCAGTGGATACAACATGTTACCTGGTTAACAGGTCACCTTCATCAGTGTTGGAGGATAAGACTCCACAAGAGGTATGGACTGGTAAGAAACCCTCTCTTTCACATCTGAGGGTATTTGGATGTGATGCATATGTACATGTTCCAAAGGAGAAACGAACCAAGTTGGATAGTAAATCTAAAAAGTGCATATTTATTGGGTATAAGGATGGTTTAAAGGGTTATATGCTTTGAAACCCAGTCACACGGAAGGTTGTGTACAGCCGAGATGTGGTGTTAAAAGAGGTAAAATATGTTATTAAACATGTAGTCCAACCAAAGGAACCTGAGAAGATAGAGTTTGAGATAAAGGAGGAAGAATCATACTCTATAGCAGAGGAGGAATAAGAAGAAGAAGAGCCACAAACTCTGGCTGTGAGAAGATCAGTTCGAGAAAGAAGGCAGCCAGAAAGGTATAGTCCATTTGCTTTCTATTCAAATTTTGCTTTGTCTGTTACTGATGATGATCCAAGAACTGTGAAGGAAGCAGTGGATTCAGAGGATGGAAAACTCTGGAAAGAGGCCATGGTTGATGAAATGGCATCTTTTCACAAAAATGAGGCTTGGGATCTGGTGGAGTTGTCGGCTGGAAGGAAACCCATTGGAAGCAAATGGGTATTCAAAAAGAAGACAAATGCAGAAGGAAAAGTGGAGAAATACAAAGCTCGGTTGGTACCAAAGGTTATTCCCAGGTGCCAAGAATTGATTTTGGTGATATCTTTTTTCCTGTTGCCAAGGTAACTTCTATTAGATTATTTTTATCTATTGCTGCTACTTTTGATTTTGAGGTAGAACAGATGGATGTGAAGATAGCATTTCTTTACGAGGATCTAGAAGAGGAAATCTACATGAAGTAACCTAAAGGCTTTGCGGTGAAGGGTAAGAAAGAACTGGCATGCAAGTTAAAGAAGTATTTGTATGGGTTAAAACAGCCACCAAGGATGTGGTATCAGAAATTTGATACATTTATACGGGACTTGGCTTCACCAGAAGCAAAGCAGATCACTGTGTGTATTTTAAATTAATTGGTGACCATGTTATTTATCTGGTCTTGTATGTGGATGATATGTTGTTGGTTGGAAATGACAAAGAAATGGTCGAGGATTTGAAGACCCAATTGTCCTCCAAATTCAACATGAAAGATCTTGGTGTTGCAAACTATATTTTGGGCATGGAAATTAAAAGAGATCGGGCAAAGAGGAAGCTCTGGTTAAACTAGAGGAAGTATGCCGAGACAATACTACAGAGGTTAAACCGGTGAAGGTTCCTATTCTTGTAGGTGTAAAGTTATCTGCTGAACAGTGTCCCAAGACACAAGAAGAGGAAGAGGATATGTCCTGTGTTCCATATGCAAGTGCAGTCGGTAGCTTGATGTATGCAATGGTCTGTACTAGACCAGACATTGTACATGCAATGGGAGTATTGAGCAGGTTTATGTTAAAACTAGGGAAGGAGCATTGGACAGCAGTGAAGCGGGTTTTCAGGTATTTATGTGGCACTAGTGATTATGGTTTGTGCTACCAAGGAAGACCAGGATTGGACAGAGTGTTGGATATTCATGGCTTTGTTGATGCTGACTGGGCTGGAGATCTGGATCAGAGAAGATCTATAGGTGGGTATGTGTTTAACCTATTTGGAGGTGCAATTAGTTGGATGAGTAAGAAACAATCTGTAGTGGCATTATCAACTACAGAGGTAGAATACATGGCAACCACTCATGCAAGCAAGAAAGCAGTTTGGTTGCAGAGATTGTGTTCAAGTATGGGGTTAGTACAGGAAGCTATAAGGATAGACTATGACAGCCAAAGTGCAATTTTCTTGGAAAAGAACCCCACATATCATTCAAAGACAAAGCACATTGATGTTTAGTATCACTTTGTGAGGGATATGATAGAAGACAAAAAGGTGTTCCTGGTAAAGGTGGACACTTTGAAGAATACTGCAGATGCATTGAAAAAATCTGTGAGCTCTGAGAAGTTCTCTTGGTGTAGAGAGACAATGGGCGTTTCAGGGCTGGTAAAATGACTAAACTCTCTTATGGCCCCCTGTGGAAAGAAAACATCAAGTTGGAGAATGTTGAGTTGTATTATATTCTTTCCACGACTAGCTCACGTAGTTAACTGGGGGGTTAGAGGGGGGGTCACATGGAGTTTGAGGCATACCCGTAACCCCACTTTATGGGGTCTGGGGTAGCGCCCCGGAAAATTTTGGTTTTGGAACCTATGTTAGGTTGGGCGGACCCACCTATGGTTTTGTGCATGATTTTCGCACATGTTTTTTGGACACAATGGTTTTCGGTCCATGGTATTGGACGCGATGGTTTTCGGTCCATGATATTGGATGCATCGGCATGTATAAATATGTATTGTAACATTGAAAAAAGTATAATGAAAAATCAAGCTGGTAGTCCCGGTTTTGGGATCCAGGGGAAAATCTCTATGTATATGTGTTTTATGTGTTATGCTCTCGCATTGTTTATTTTCTGTGTTTTTAGAATTCGTATGCAGGTAATTTCTGTACGGGGTTAAAACCTACAGAGCCAACCCCAGGGAAAGAAGAAATGCATCCGACCATATTGTTAGCTACCTATACCAATAGGTTTCATATTTCATGATTGGCAAAGAAAGGTCCAAATATGCTCTGCTTTGGTGATGCAAAGATCCCATATTTCCAGGAGAAAACATGTGTACATAACTTGATGTTGACTCAATTTTGATGGGTGGTTCAACAGCCTAATCTGGATCATGCCATGTTTTAATTTTCTGTTGTAGAATAGAGAAAGAGGTCCGTCCAAACTGTTTAATCTTGGCAGACCAGTAGCTTAGGTAGAGAAGTAAGGTTCCCAACTGCTTAATCTGGGACCTTGGAAGCAATAAGGGTAGTTCTAGATAGCAAATCAAAAGAAAAGCCAAAAGAAAAGAAAAGGCACATAAGGGTCTGCAAGTCTAAGTGCACCCTTCATGAAGAAACAAAAAATGCTAGGCAAGTAGATGCGTAAGCAGATGGGGTTGCAGAAATGTCATTCCTTTCAATTAAGTGTCTGGTAACCTGTTTCCAAAGGAATATCAGTGGATAGAGAAGGTCCTCTTCTCCATCATGTTGCAGCAAAGTAAAGGAGCATGTCTAACTTCCTTTCTCCCCTTTCACATTCATTACTAACATCCCTTCACCAGTTGCTTTCATGAAAGGATTCAAGGTCTTATGTGGGTTCTTGGTTCTTTAAGAGCTACATTTCTTGTCTAAAATTCTTTTTATTTTGATCTACTCCCTAAGCTAAGTTATTTTCATATAAACTTAGTGATTTCATCCCTCATTCACTTCTTCCATTCATATTAACCCCTAACTTCTTATTATCTAAATCCCTTATGTTTCCCTTTCCCCCTACTATTATAACACCATGGTGTATAAATCCCAAGCAATGTATAAATATCCTCCCTTTTAGCACTATAGCTAAATAAGTTTGTTAAGGGAGACATTAGTCCACCAGGGACTATGGTCAACCCTGTCATGGGATTGCTCTAACCTCTGGTTAGAGTAATAACCTCATCCTAAGCCCTCACCTCCCCTCTGTTCAAAAATTCCACAAAAAACCCCTTTCCCTCTGCTCAAACCCACTTTTAACCTCTTTTTCCTAAAGATTAACCCAAAAACCCTCAAAAACCCTTAAACCTATGGTCCCGCGCATAATTATTAAATTGAATATTTTAATGGCCGGGCGGGACCCAACCCAGAGCTGCGCAACCGACGGCAGTACCCGCCAGCCGTCCGATCTCTGCCGCCCCCGATCCAACGGTGGGCGGTCAATCTCGCTCCCCGACCTGCCTCCCTTTAACGTCCGGGGAAGGGCGGTATTGGGCGCCGTACCCTGGACGCGTGGCAGGCGCTGGGGTTGTTCGGAGCCCCCCTCCCCGATACCGCCTATCACCAAAAGCGGTGCGGGGAGACCGCTTACTGCCTCCCCCATACCACCCCTCCCGCACGTCAGCGCCCACGTCAATATGACGTCATGCCACTCCATCCGCCCCCGCGCCCCGTGGCCCTCCACGTGGCCCTGCCACTGCATCCGCCTGCCACCTCGTCCAGCCACGCTGGCCTCCAGCTCAGCGTCCACGTCACTTCCGTACCCGGGCCCGCCGTGACGTCATGCTGACGTCATTGGCGGAAAAAGCGCCAATGTCCCTTTTTGTCCAAATTTTCCGTTATAAACGCCCGAACTACCTGTTTTGGTCATTTTCACGCGAAAACGACGCAGCCATTGTCGACCTGCTTGCCGCGAAATTGCCTCCAGCCATCAAATTTGAAGTTGCGGCCACTATAACTTGGAAATTCAGCTGCAGTAAGCTCCCCCTATTCGGCCCGAAGGCGTTCCGTGCTTGTTTTCCAGGGATTTCATCGAAAGTTCCCTGTTTCGCCCCTATGCATGCCATTTCTATGTGAATTCTCCCATAAAGATCATTCAAATCCTAAATTCCACACTGTCTGTCACTGAATTTGCCATTAAATCCACCTGCATTACCCTTTGCCCCGAGAATTCTGTACTAAAACGATAATTCACAGTTGAAGGTTACAATTTCGCCTCGAACTTGCCTGGCATTGTTCCCTTTTGCCTGGTGGAGGCCCAAGGCTGCATATCACCAAATTGAATCCAGCTCACCCTCTGCAATCATCCCCTTCAATTCACAATCCCTGTGAATTTACTAAAAAACAGCAGAGACAAGTCTGCCAAGCCTGCTTTCTCCACTGTGAAGAACATTCAAGCATTGTCTACAGTGAGCCTTTCACTCAAGCTCTGAAGAACCTTGCAAACCATTGCACTCACCTTGTCCAAAATCTGATTACACAATGGCTGCTCCTGCACCATCAACCCTCAGTGTTGCTCCTTTAAATGCACCAAACAAAGACCTGGAGTCCTTGCCTCTTGCTGACAGGGATTACCTCATTGAAGACTTTGTGGGTAACAGGGACTTCTTGCAGGCCTTCAGGCAATTAAGAGATGACTACCTGAATGGTCATGATACATATGGGATATGGGAGTCAAATCTGCCATACTACTGTCTCCCCTCTGTCAATGTCTTTCCTGAGATCATTCGCCTCTGTGCTGAAAACTATGATGTGCAGCAAAGAGCTATTAAGTCTCCATCTGGGAGCATCCTCTTTCACATTAATCCTGAAACTATCAATAAGATGCTCCACTTTGATCAAACTGAGCTGTTGTTCCCATTTTCCATGAATTATCTGCTGGACACTGGTGCCAAGATGACCAATGAGGATATTCAGAAGGTCACCGGGACATTTATGAAACCTGAATGTCAGCCTGCAGGGCCTCCTCCCTACTTGGATGTCTATTTTACTGAGGTAGGCAGACTGTTGCTAGACATGATTGCTTATGTATTGGGATACAGAACCATTGAGCATGTGGATGAAACAATGCTGGTATTGCTAGCTGCTTACAGCCCAGGCCAACCCCCTGCCCGCAAATATAACTTTGCCAAGTTCATAGCTAACAAGATTCATGATCAGCTGTGCAAAGTAGACAGACAAGGTGTCTTCAAGTACTCATCCTATATCTACCACCTTTTTATGTACTATCAGTCTGAGGTTTTTCCATGCTACATCAAAAAGCTGGATTATAAAGGGGAAAGAAGATTTGTTATCTTCTGGACATCTGTCTATCACCAAGTCCAAACTTCACCCTATTCCTATTGTGAGTTTGTTGACCAATTTTTATACCCTGTCTCTTGCTTATTGATGAGGTCCCCTCCTCCCAGAATATCAACTGAAATTCAGAAAGTCCTCCAGCTCTCCAAAAATTACAAAATAGGTGATTGGTACCTATATGAGGAGCATACAATCATCAGAGTCTATGGCTGTGAACTCTGTCCATACAGGCTCCCAAAATATGTGCCTATGAGGATATTTGCCTTGGAGTATTATAGGCAGTTAATTCAATCTGACCTCACTCACTTTCACAGCTCCAAAAAGAAAGCCCATCTCAAGTTCAAGCACCAGGTGGGCCCCTTCATCATGAATAAAAAAGAAGGATGGGAAGATGCTGACCTAATCCTCAGAAACAAATACAAGCTATCACATAGTTTCCGGTGGGTCCCTTATGACCCTGAAGGCTTCATTACTGTTAGAAAAGTCAAGTACAGGCTACTAGGTTATAGGCATTGCAAATATCCGCACATTGAAAAATATGCCAACCAGCAAGAATGGCAGCAGGACACTTTAGTTGAAAAATTAACTGAAGAAGAGACAATGTTAAAGAATGTCAGAGAACTGGAAAAGACTCTTGACCTAGATTCTGTGCAGCAGGTACCCTTCAAACGACCGCACTCAGCAGGAGAAGGGACCTCGGCCTCAAGAACAGCACCAGCCACACAGGCACCGTCTACAACAGCACCAGGAACAGACAAAGGGAAAGGAATAATGGGTGCTGAAGAAGAAACCGTGAAAGAAAAGCCTTCCCCTTCAAGTGAGCAGCAACCAGAGCAGCAACCAGGGCATCAACAAGAGCAGCCACAAGAGCAGACTCCCCCTCCACAAACTGAGCCACAAACAGCTCCAATTATGCAGACCCCAGCACAAGAGGAGAGGGGTACAAAAAGAGACAGAGAAGAGTCCACTCCTGCTAGTGGATCCTCCCAACAACCCAGACTGAAAGGCAAAGGGCTGACTCCCCAGAGGTAGAAGACATCACTGAAGAAATCCTTGACAGTTCAAGGAAAGACAGGGAGGGCAGCCAGCATACAGGTACAAGCTCCTTTCAACAGGAGCAAGGATTACAACTTGGTTTGGAGGTGTCCTCCTCCTCTCAGCAGAGCAAGAAGCCCAAAAGCACTAAGGCTTCTTTCAAGCAAATTAAGGCACAAAATGACTTACTGAGGGTGGAAGTCTACAAATAATTTCTTAATGCAACACCAACCCAAAAGGAAAGACTAATGTCAGTATATGACATTCAAGAGGAGAAAATGATCCTCAGCCATTTCAAACCTACAGTGCCCAATCCAAAATCAGGGGCAGATTATGTGAAGACAAGGGTGGAGGTCCTAGCCAAGGACATCCATCCCATGGACCAAATTGAACTCCATAAGCAGGCAGGAGAAATGGTCTATGCAACCTTGGTAGACAGGGCAGCCATGGCCCATGAGCTGAAAGAATCACTGAAAAATACCAACACTCAGTTGGATTTTGAGAGAATGTCCTCCCTAGCCAAAGATAACAGAATAAAGTCACTTGAGGACATTATTATCGACCTGGGACATGATCCTAAGGATCCAAAGGGTGTAAAGGCTCTTATGAAGAAAAAAGAAGATGACCTCAATGCATTAAAGAAGAGGTTAAAGCTGCAGCCCATAGAGCACCCTCAAACAGTAGAGCTACAAAAGGAAAAACAGGTTGATGAGCAATTGGACCTCATAATGCAGCTAAACCAAAAGGTCCTCGATTTGGAGAAAGAGCTTGAAGGAGCATTACAAGATAAACAGGGAGAATCTACATCCCAAGCTCCTCCAACTACTTCAACCACTGCAACAACTACAGAGGCAGCAGTGGCCCCTACAACAGAAGCAGCAGCAACAACAACAGCTCCAGATTCCAGCACAAGTGTAGAAGAATTGACTAAGGCCATCAAAGAAATGGAGCTCCAGGCAAATGAGATAAAAAAGGCCAAGGAAAAATTGGCAGAGTTGGATGCCAAGTATGATAAATCAAAAGTGACCGTAGCAAAGCAAGGCAGAGAAATAAAGGCTCTAAAAGAAAAGATAAAAGCCTTAGAGAAAGAGCTAAATCTGGAGAGTGCCATGGCTGAGATAAAAAGAATTCTATGGGCCAAAATTGGCCAATCCATCACTCAACAATGGAGGTCAATCAAAACTATACATGAGCAGATGGATTTAATTGGCCAAGCACAAACAGAAATTCAGAGGGCCAAAGCATTACTGGGAGACAAACCTAAACAGGCAAACAGAATGATAGATTTCTTGAACAGGCAAGAAAAGGAGGAGCTGGCAGCCATTGGCATTGTCAACAGAACAGAGGTTGTCCTCACAGCCAAAAGGTGCTAACTCTCATAAATTATGTACAAACTGTGGAGAGGAAGTGCTACGAGATACAAGCTGATGTGGAGGAATATAGAGTCAAGATGGCAGTGCTGCAAGCAAAGGGACTGCCCAGCCTACTAAGTGGTGCAGGAAGACTGATCTCCCGAGATCAATTTACCAACATAATGGCAACTTATATTGAAAATCAAATCACTGCATCTGGCAGTACATCTGGGGAAACAGGGCCTCCAACAGGACAAAGCCTATATGATAAACTTGAAGGCCCGTTTTTTATTGAAAATGGGGTAAATCACCTTTTTGAAACTCCTCGAAACTTTTACAGGTATATAGAGGCCGACGAAACTTTGATAAAGATTAGAAGACATCAGCTGCCAAAGGAGGATTGGTGGCAGGCAATGCTTCAAATTTTGCCACGGTAGCCTAAATTGCTCGGTCACTGCCAGCTCCAACTCACTAGAAGACAAACAACAGAATAAAGTCAGTATTAAAGGCAGCCGAAAGGTGACTAAGCACATGGAGAACGACAGCTAGCCCAAAGGATAAGAAGATACGCGGATTTTTGGACAGCGTACCCTCAACCGACTCCAGCAGCCACCAAGTCAACAGTTTCTGACTATTTTGGACAGCTAAAGCACTGAAGAGTTATTACAGCATTAAATTTCTCAGCTACAAAGCTCCAGTAGTTGGCATAACATTAATGAGCCATTAACTCATTTCTTTGATATTTTCTTATGTAAATTTTGTATATATACCCCCCTTAGCAACGCATAAGGGGTTGGTGATTTTCACTCTGAGGCAAATCTATTGTACACTTTCAGATTGTCTAATACAAAGGGCTGGACCAGCTCAGTGATTTCCTGGAACTTTGATGTCTTGCTGATGACTTAAGTGTTGTTGCAGAATTCTTGTGCTGTCTGATGAAATAATAAGTTTTCCTTAATCTCTGTTTTGTTTTCTTATGTTTATTAAATCATACTCATGTTTCACTGACTAGCAGTAAAGAAAAAGAATAGTGCAGGAATTGTCTGGTTACACCTTGTGCTCAATTTTTACTGCTGTAAATGTTTTTCTTCAGAATTAACTATGGACATGAATTCTTAAATGCTCATGTTTTTCATTAATTCTATAATGTGAATGTTGTCTAGAAATTCTTCACTGCTTCTAAATAACACTCTCACTTCTTTTGCATATCAGTTTATTGGAAGATTCTTAACTGCCTTTCATGAACTGGACACCTCACACTCAATTACCATTTCAAAGCATTATTTCTCAGACACTTAACCAGCTCTGCAGCATCACTACTGTATTAACACAGCACACCAAACTACTAAAGGACCACTGACTCCATGCCCAATGGCCTAGAACATATTAGTGAACACATATATATCTTGATTGAAACCATCACCCAACCAAGTCCAAAACAAACCTTGAGCATCATAGCTAGCCTAAAATTCTTCTCAAAACAGAGACAAACCATAAAGAGAGAGCCCTCTCTGATTACAGTTAGGCTAGAAGCTGTAATCCAAAGATTGGTTAGTGGTTACCCCGGCCGTATTCCCTTGGGAGTCAAAGGGAACAACCTGGGTGTTAACATAATTGGCGACTCCGCTGGGGATCAAACTCAGGATTTTCTAATTTCTGCATATTTCTTGAAGCTGCTTCAGTCACTTTTTGTGCTAGCTTTAAGATATACACAGTAACTCCAAAATCTTGTCTGGCCCTGTAGACACAGAAATATTCCAAAAAACATACTCCAAAACAAGTTCAGAAGCTGGCTCCCAAGAAGAATCTACGATACACAAGGTCAAATCCTGACCCAAATCCACCAGCTATTTTTGAAAATCCAAATACAATCCCTAAGATCATTAGGAAGCAGCAGGGACAGGAAACTCTTGCTGATTCAAGTCCTGAGACAGCTCATCCAAACCCTGTTCCAACTCCAATCAAGGTTCTATTTCGGTCTACCCTTGATTCCCCCAGTTCACCATCCACATCTCAAAACCCTCCTTTCACACCTCCATCCACTGCACATATTCCCTTTACCAACACTCTAGTTTCCACCTTTCCCACTACCCCTGTTGTACCAGTTGTTCATGCTATCCCTGTCAATCCTATAAACCCTGCAACTATGGCTAATAGATATGCACCCCTGCAGTTGCCTGCCAACGCTGCAGCTCTACCCCAGGACTACCAATCCAAGATCTCATATTTTGACTCCACTGGCCCTTTCACAGCAATTCAGCATGCCAGAAGGATGCAAGATCACTTTGAGAACTATGAAATAGATGATGACAGTGTGAGAATGAGAATCTTTGTTCAGAGCCTCACAGGGGATGTAAGAACTTGGTTTAGATCACTGGCTGCAAATACCATTACAACCCCTGATGAGCTTTATCAAGCCTTTACTAACAGATGGGAGAAAAAGAAAGATCCCCTGCACATACTTGGTGAATATGATACAATCAAACGAGGTCCTCAAGAGACCGTTTTGGAGTATTGTGCAAGATTCAACAACGTATATAACGCAATACCACAGAATTTAAGACCTCCTCCTGATTTAGCCTTGTACAAATTTCCGGATGGTTTTGACCCTGATATGGCATATCAGTTGAAGGAAAGAGCTCCTGAAACCCTTGAGGATGCCCAAAAGGTTGCTGTCACAGTAGAGGTTAACCTGATTGCCAAAAGAAACAGGGCAAGATTGGAAAAGAGAACCACCTTTAAAGAAGAACCCTCAGCCTTTGATCAAAAATTGGATGCAATACTCACTGGTATGAAGAGATTGGGTGATAGAGTAGAATCAGTTGAGAGAAAGTCATCATGGGAAGCACCACAAAATAACCCTATCAAGAATCCAAATTTTAGGAGAAATCAAAACCCAAACACTGGCAAAATCGGTGCTGATCCAGACATAAGGCCTCCTTTCCAGGAAAACTATACTGAGGCATCCACTTCGAATGAGCAAACAGATGACACCCATATTAACCTGATGGGCCTGAATGATGATCAGCAAGTTTTCTTGAGTCAAGAGGATCATAAAGATGATGACATTCAGCAATTCCAAACCAGGTTAGGTGAATCATTTGACTTTAAACAAGGATACGACACAGCTGTTTATGAAGTTCATAAGCAATACAAGCTAAGAAGCAGAACTATAAATGTAACACAGCCTGAAAAAACAAAGGATAGCCAGCAGCCTAAGGAAGCTATTATTACAGAACCAAGTGACAAAACTGGTCCAGTTCCAGATGAGGTAACAGTTGAGGAAATAACTGAAACATCTCCCTCAAAACAGCAACCAGTAAATACAACACCCTTCCAACACAACTCAAGTAAAACTCCTCAAGAAATGAGGAACAAGGACAAGCTTCCAGATCAAGAAAAGAAACAAGAAGAAGACCTAGTGAATAAGGAAAAGGCTGTCACCCACAACACTAAGATATCATCTGAAAGACCCTTTGACTTAGAAGCTGAAATTGGCAAATTGAAAGTAGCTATTCCTCTTTCAGAACTAGCCAAGCATGACATTTATAGACAACAAATCAAGAAGTCCCTTCAACTTACTCGTAATAAAGATAATGTTAATGTGTTGGATGACACACCTGAACTTCTTTTCGGTCCAGAGGTTGATGGAAAGACAACTGTCACAGGTATCTTACCTTTCTATGTCAGCCTGCATGTTCATGATAAGATATTACACAATGCAATGTTTGACTCAGGTGCCTCTCACAACCTGATGCCAAAATCAGTCATGGAGAGATTGAATTTAGATATTACAAGACCATATAAGGACCTATTCTCATTTGACTCCAGCCAAGTTAAGTGTTTAGGCTTGATAAAAGACTTATGTGTGTCCCTTGTTCAGTACCCAAATAAAACAATTCTCATGGATGTTGCGGTTGCTGATATCCCACCTAAATATGGGATGCTGTTATCAAGGTCATGGGGGGCTAAACTCCAAGGTTCCCTACAACTAGACATGTCGTATGCAACCATCTCGGTCTTTGTTCAACCCAAGAGGTTATATAGAGAGTCACTTATGAAATACATGGTCAGTAGTGAAGAAAAACCTCAAAATTTTCCCATATATGCTGTCCATTCTGATATAGATTCATATATTCTCTTCAATGATAATTCAGGTCTTACAAATGATGAAGAAACCAAGACACTTAAACAAGATCAAGACGTTAATGAACAAGCTGCTGCTCTAGAAATAAAGCTGATCCAATCAGGTGATGAGGCTGTCCTAAAAGACAAACTAAATGAAGAACCAGAACTTCAACTCACAAGCCCACATCACAGAGAAGTTATTAAGTCTCCCCTAGAACAAGAAGTCCTATGGTTCCTTGAATTTGATGGGTTAGTCAACAAATTAGGGGCAGGAGCTGGAGTTTGGATACATAACAAGCAGAACAGTCATGCAGAAGGTCGAGCCTACATGCTAAATTTCAGATGCACTAATAATATGGCAGAATATGAAGCTCTGTTACTAGGCCTTAAACTAGCAAAATTCTTACAAGCCACAAAGGTTTCAATTCTAGGAGACTCAGACCTAGTTATCCAACAAGTAAAGGGAAATTTTGTCACTAATGACAAAAGATTGAGATCTTATAGATCTGCTGCTACTGAAATATTAAACTCTTTCATTGAATTCCAAATCACCAAAATCCCTAGAGACCATAATCTTCATGCTCACAGTTTGGCCACATTTGCAAGTACCTGCAAGCTACCTTTTGAGCCCCACCATTGCTTTACAGCTAAGGTAAAACACAGACCTTCTGTCCCAAACAATGTCAAGGACTGGCAAGTATTTGAAGATGATACACAAATAAACAATTTCTTGACCTTACAAGAGGAATTTGCAGGACTAAATATTGACACTGAGGGAGCAAGTCAATCACAAATACTTGAAAGAGCAAGTCAATCACAAATACTTGATCAACAGAAATATAAGCCAATATCACCTAAAACAGCTAACCAAATCCTACATCCAACAATTTTTAACAAAAACAACATACAAGAAATACAACAAATCAATTGTGAAGAAGTGGCTGATGCTGAGGCTCAAGTAATACAATTGAAAGACAATTTTCTTCCAACAGGCCTAACTCCATTAGAGGATATTTTTGATTCAAATGATGTCCCTAGAAAACCAAAAATGCAGCCCCTTAACTCTGCCATTGAAGAATGCAACATTGGAACCATGGAAAAACCCAAGATAATAAAATTGTCTGCTTCCCTACCACCTGATCAGAAGCCCAAATACATTGACCTCTTCAAAGAATTCCAAGATGTCTTTGCATGGAGTTATGAGGACTTAAAATCCTATGACGCCTCCGTTATCCAACATACCATCCCTCTCAAGCCAAATCAAAAGCCATTTAAGCAAAAATTGAGAAGAATAAACCCTATGCTTCTCCCCGCAATTGAGAAAGAGGTACAAAAAATGTTTAAAGCTGGTATCATAGCACCAATCAGGTTTTCTGATTGGATTTCAAATTTGGTGCCCACAAGAAAGAAAACTGGTGAAATAAGACTTTGTGTTGATCTTAGAAATCTAAACCAAGTGTCCCTCAAAGACAACTATCCCTTACCTAAGATGGATCACATTCTACAAAAAGTGGTAGGGGCCTAAAGGATTTCATTACTTGATGGATTCTCAGGCTTTAATCAAATCCTAGTGCACCCTGATGATCAAGACAAAACTGCATTTACAACCCCCTGGGGAACTTTCAAATATGTAAAAATGCCTTTTGAATTGAAAAATGTAGGGGCAACATTTCAAAGGGCAATGGATATTGCTTTTGCCAAAGAGATTCATGACTTTCTTGTCATTTATTTGGATGACCTTACACCTTTCTCAAAATCAGACCAAGAACACTTGAAGCACTTGAGGCAGATTTTCTTAACATGTAGGAAATATGGAATTTCCTTGAATCCCAAGAAGTCTCTATTTGGTTTGGAAGAAGGTAAGCTGTTAGGGCATATTATTTCAAAGGATGGCATAAGAATTGACCCAGACAGGATACAAGCTATCCTACAAATGCCCCATCCAAGAAACATCAAAGAATTGCAGGCTTTCTTAGGGAAGATCAATTTCTTAAGAAGGTTTATCCCAAACTTAGCAGAATTGATCAGATTACTAAACAACATGCTAAAAAAGGATTCAAAAGTAAAGTGGATAGTAGAAGCAAACCAAGCCTTTGAAGGTATAAAATCGGCCCTTACCCAAACCCTAGTCTTAACAAATCCTCAATTTGACAGAGAATTTATCATTTTATCTTTTGCCTCCCAGCATACTATTGCTGTTGTTTTATTACAGAAAGATGACCAAGGAAATGAGAAACCCATTGCTTTCTTTAGTAGAGCTCTCAGAGATGCACCCCTGAAATATCAGATAATGGAAAAGCAAGCTTATGCTTTGGTCAAGGCCATTAAAGACTTTAGGATTTACATCCTTTATTCCCATGTTATAGCTTATGTGCCAAGTCCCATTGTAAAAGACATACTTACTCAAGAAAACTTAGAGGGCAGAAGAGGAAAATGGATAGCCAACATCTTAGAATTTGATATTGAAATAAAACCTACAAAACTAATAAAAGGGCAAGGTTTGGCCAAACTAATGACAGAAGCAAACTTCCAAGCCTTAGACATAAACCAGCTGGACAATGAACCGGAGCTGGCGACTCCAAAGATCAATGTAGCCTTTGAACAATCCCCTTGGTACTCTGATATATGTTATGTGTTACAAAACCTGTGTGCGCCACCAGGATTGTCCAGAACTAAGTGTAGGTTCCTAAAAATGAAAGCTTCAAGATTTTGTGTTATGGATGGCAATTTGCTTTGGAAAAACCATGAGGGTATATTGTTAAACTGCCTGATTGAGAATGAAGCTAACAATGTCACCAAAGAATTTCATGCAGGTGACTGTGGTGGACACTTGTATTGGAAGTCCACTGTGGATAAGATACCGAGGGCTGGTTACTATTGGCCCACTGTTTTCTCTGATGTCAAGAAATTTACCACCTCATGTCATAAATGTCAAGTGTTTGAGGGAAAGAGAAAGTTACTGCCACTTCCTTTGAGGCCTATTGCAACAGAGAGACATTTTCAACAATGGGGCTTGGATTTCATTGGGGAAATTCATCCCTCATCTTCAGGCCAACATAGATGGATTCTAACAGCTACAGACTACTTCACTAAGTGGATTGAAGCTGTTCCATGCAGACAAGCAAATGATTCCACTATCATTCAGTTCCTTGAGACTAATATTCTTTCTAGATTTGGTTGTCCTGATAAGATAATAACAGACAATGCTGCTGCCTTCAGATCTAAGAAGATGGTGAATTTCTGCCGCAAATTTCACATTACCTTGGGCCATTCTACTGCATACTATCCCCAAGGAAATGGCCTTACTGAATCATCAAATAAAAGCCTTGTGAACATCATAAATAAGGTGTTGGAAGAAAATAAGAAGAATTGGCATAAGAAGCTTGTCAATGCCCTATGGGCAGATAGACTAACATCCAAAAGATCAATCGGGATCAGCCCATATGAGTTAGTTTATGGATTAGAAGCCAAATTTCCTTCATCACTAGGGATCCCTGTCATGAAACTTCTTCAAGAAAGCCAGGCAGAACCAAATGATGTGCAAAGAAGGATCAATCAAATAATATGTTTGCAGCAAACTAGAGACCAAGTTTACAACAGAGTTCAAGTTTTACAAGAAAAGTTAAAGAAAGCTTTTGATAGAAGGACCAAGGCAGAAGATTTCAACGTTGGTGACAAGGTCCTCAAGTGGGATTCAAGAAGGGAAGATAGGGAAAACATGGAAAATTTGATTCCCTTTGGAGAGGACCATTGTTGTTCAAGCAATACAAGGAAACAATACTTATTTCCTTAAAAGTCTTGATGAAGCTGATTTGGATGAAGGTCCTGTGAATGGCAGGATGTTAAAGCACTATTTTGACTACCATCCATGAGTGCAGCCTAAGATTTCCCTGTACATAATCAGCTGTATATATTTTCTTTCAGCAGATAAATAGTTCAGTTTGAGAAGTCACTACAAATAAGCAGAAAAGGGGCTTTACATCCCAGAAATTCCACAGAGGTAATAGCCTCTAGTTTCGAAATACAAAGAGCGAGTTTTCAAATTTTGGTAATAACAGATCAAGGGCCAAGGCATTCTGACCTGTTGTTCTTGGTCTTTCAAATAGAAAAACCATCCCCATGTGGAGCCACTGTTAGCTACCTATACCAATAGGTTTCATATTTCATGATTGGCAAAGAAAGGTCCAAATATGCTCTGCTTTGGTGATGCAAAGATCCCATATTTCCAGGAGAAAACATGTGTACATAACTTGATGTTGACTCAATTTTGATGCGTGGTTCAACAACCTAATCTGGATCATGCCATGTTTTAATTTTCTGTTGTAGAATAGAGAAAGAGGTCTGTCCAAACTGTTTAATCTTGGCAGACCAGTAGCTTAGGTAGAGAAGTAAGGTTCCCAACTGCTTAATCTGGGACCTTGGAAGCAATAAGGGTAGTTCTAGATAGCAAATCAAAAGAAAAGCCAAAAGAAAAGAAAAGGCACATAAGGGTCTGCAAGTCTAAGTGCACCCTTCATGAAGAAACAAAAAATGCTAGGCAAGTAGATGGGTAAGCAGATGAGGTTGCAGAAATGTCATTCCTTTCAATTAAGTGTCTGGTAACCTGTTTCCAAAGGAATATCAGTGGATAGAGAAGGTCCTCTTCTCCATCATGTTGCAGCAAAGTAAAGGAGCATGTCTAACTTCCTTTCTCCCCTTTCACATTCATTACTAACATCCCTTCACCAGTTGCTTTCATGAAAGGATTCAAGGTCTTATGTGGGTTCTTGGTTCTTTAAGAGCCACATTTATTGTCTAAAATTCTTTTTATTTTGATCTACTCCCTAAGCTAAGTTATTTTCATATAAACTTAGTGATTTCATCCCTCATTCACTTCTTCCATTCATATTAACCCCTAACTTCTTATTATCTAAATCCCTTATGTTTCCCTTTCCCCCTACTATTATAACACCATGGTGTATAAATCCCAAGCAATGTATAAATATCCTCCCTTTTAACACTATAGCTAAATAAGTTGGTTAAGGGAGACATTAGTCCACCAGGGACTATGGTCAACCCTGTCATGGGATTGCTCTAACCTCTGGTTAGAGTAATAACCTCATCCTAAGCCCTCACCTCCCCTCTGTTCAAAAATTCCACAAAAAACCCCTTTCCCTCTGCTCAAACCCACTTTTAACCTCTTTTTCCTAAAGATTAACCCAAAAACCCTCAAAAACCCTTAAACCTATGGTCCCGCACATAATTATTAAATTGAATATTTTAATGGCCGGGCGGGACCCAACCCAGAGCTGCGCAATCGACGGCAGTACCCGCTAGTCTTCCGATCTCTGTCGCCCCCGATCCAACGGTGGGCGGTCAATCTCGCTCCCCGACCTGCCTCCCTTTAACGTCCGGGGAAGGGCGGTATTGGGCGCCGTACCCTGGACGCGTGGCAGGCGCTGGGGTTGTTCGGAGCCCCCCTCCCCGATACCGCCTATCACCAAAAGCGGTGCGGGGAGACCGCTTACCGCCTCCCCCATACCACCCCTCCCGCACGTCAGCGCCCACGTCAATATGACGTCATGCCACTCCATCCGCCCCCGCGCCCCGTGGCCCTGCCACTGCATCCGCCTGCCACCTCGTCCAGCCACGCTGGCCTCCAGCTCAGCGTCCACGTCACTTCCGTACCCGGGCCCGCCGTGACGTCATGCTGACGTCATTGGCGGAAAAAGCGCCAATGTCCCTTTTTGTCCAAATTTGCCGTTATAAACGCCTGAACTAGCCGTTTTGGTCATTTTCACGCGAAAACGACGCAACCATTGTCGACCTGCTTGCCGCGAAATTTCCTCCAACCATCAAATTCGAAGTTGCGGCCATTATAACTTGGAAATTCAGCTGCAGTAAGCTCCCCCTATTCGGCCCGAAGGCGTTCCGTGCTTGTTTTCCAGGTATTTCACCGAAAGTTCCCTGTTTCACCCCTATGCATGCCATTTCTATGTGAATTCTCCCATAAAGATCATTCAAATCCTAAATTCCACACTGTCTGTCACTGAATTTGCCATTAAATCCACCTGCATTACCCTTTGCCCCGAGAATTCTGTACTAAAACGATAATTCACAGTTGAAGGTTACAATTTCGCCTCGAACTTGCCCGGCATTGTTCCCTTTTGCCTGGTGGAGGCCCAAGGCTGCATATCACCAAATTGAATCCAGCTCACCCTCTGCAATCATCCCCTTCAATTCACAATCCCTGTGAATTTACTAAAAAACAGCAGAGACAAGTCTGCCAAGCCTGCTTTCTCCACTGTGAAGAACATTCAAGCATTGTCTACAGTGAGCCTGTCACTCAAGCTCTGAAGAACCTTGCAAACCATTGCACTCACCTTGTCCAAAATCTGATTACACAATGGCTGCTCCTGCACCATCAGCCCTCAGTGTTGCTCCTTTAAATGCACCAAACAAAGACCTGGAGTCCTTGCCTCTTGCTGACAGGGACTACCTCATTGAAGACTTTGTGGGTAACAGGGACTTCTTGCAGGCCTTCAGGCAATTAAGAGATGACTACCTGAATGGTCATGATACATATGGGATATGGGAGTCAAATCTGCCATACTACTGTCTCCCCTCTGTCAATGTCTTTCCTGAGATCATTCGCCTCTGTGCTGAAAACTATGATGTGCAGCAAAGAGCTATTAAGTCTCCATCTGGGAGCATCCTCTTTCACATTAATCCTGAAACTATCAATAAGATGCTCCACTTTGATCAAACTGAGCTGCTGTTCCCATTTTCCATGAATTATCTGCTGGACACTAGTGCCAAGATGACCAGTGAGGATATTCAGAAGGTCACTAGGACATTTATGAAACCTGAATGTCAGCCTGCAGGGCCTCCTCCCTACTTGGATGTCTATTTTACTGAGGTAGGCAGACTGTTGCTAGACATGATTGCTTATGTGTTGGGATACAGAACCAGTGAGCATGTGGATGAAACAATGCTGGTATTGCTAGCTGCTTACAGCCTAGGCCAACCCCCTGCCCGCAAATATAACTTTTCCAAGTTCATAGCTAACAAGATTCATGATCAGCTGTGCAAAGTAGACAGACAGGGTGTCTTCAAGTACTCATCCTATATCTACCACCTTTTTATGTACTATCAGTCTGAGGTTTTTCCATGCTACATCAAAAAGCTGGATTATAAAGGGGAAAGAAGATCTGTTATCTTCTGGACATCTGTCTATCACCAAGTCCAAACTTCACCCTATTCCTATTGTGAGTTTGTTGACCAATTTGTATACCCTGTTTCTTGCTTATTGATGAGGTCCCCTCCTCCCAGAATATCAACTGAAATTCAGAAAGTCCTCCAGCTCTCCAAAAATTACAAAATAGGTGATTGGTACCTATATGAGGAGCATACAGTCATCAGAGTCTATGGCTGTGAACTCTGTCCATACAGGCTCCCAAAATATGTGCCTATGAGGATATTTGCCTTGGAGTATTATAGGCAGTTAATTCAATCTGACCTCACTCACTTTCACAGCTCCAAAAAGAAAGCCCATCTCAAGTTCAAGCACCAGGTGGGCCCCTTCATCATGAATAAAAAAGAATCATGGGAAGATGCTGACCTAATCCTCAGAAACAAATACAAGCTATCACATAGTTTCTGGTGGGTCCCTTATGACCCTGAAGGCTTCATTACTGTTAGAAGAGTCAAGTACAGGCTACTAGGTTATAGGCATTGCAAATATCCGCACATTGAAAAATATGCCAACCAGCAAGAATGGCAGCAGGACACTTTAGTTGAAAAATTAACTGAAGAAGAGACAATGTTAAAGAATGTCAAAGAACTGGAAAAGACTCTTGACCTAGATTCTGTGCAGCAGGTACCCTTCAAACGACCGCACTCAGCAGGAGAAGGGACCTCGGCCTCAAGAATAGCACCAGCCACACAGGCACCGTCTACAGCAGCACCAGGAACAGACAAAGGGAAAGGAATAATGGGTGCTGAAGAAGAAACCGTGAAAGAAAAGCCTGCCCCTTCAAGTGAGCAGCAACCAGAGCAGCAACCAGGGCAGCAACAAGAGCAGCCACAAGAGCAGACTCCCCCTCCACAAACTGAGCCACAAACAGCTCCAATTATGCAGACCCCAGCACAGGAGGAGAGGGGTACAAAAAGAGACAGAGAAGAGTCCACTCCTGCTAGTGGATCCTCCTAACAACCCCAGACCAAAAGGCAAAGGGCTGACTCCCCAGAGGTAGAAGACATCACTGAAGAAATCCTTGACAGTCAAGGAAAGACAGGGAGGGCAGCCAGCATACAGGTACAAGCTCCTTTCAGCAGGAGCAAGGATTACAACTTGGTTTGGAGGTGTCCTCCTCCTCTCAGCAGAGCAAGAAGCCCAAAAGCACTAAGGCTTCTTTCAAGCAAATTAAGGCACAGAATGACTTACTGAGGGTGGAAGTCTACAAACAATTTCTTAATGCAACACCAGCCCAAAAGGAAAGGCTAATGTCGGTATATGACATTCAAGAGGAGAAAATGATCCTCAGCCATTTCAAACCTACAGTGCCCAATCCAAAATCAGGGGCAGATTATGTGAAGACAAGGGTGGAGGTCCTAGCCAAGGACATCCATCCCATGGACCAAATTGAACTCCATAAGCAGGCAGGAGAAATGGTCTATGCAACCTTGGTAGACAGGGCAACCATGGCCCATGAGCTGAAAGAATCACTGAAAAATACCAACACTCAGTTGGATTTTGACAGAATGTCCTCCCTAGCCAAAGATAACAGAATAAAGTCACTTGAGGACATTATTATCGACCTGTGACATGATCCTAAGGATCCAAAGGGTGTAAAGGCCCTTATGAAGAAAAAAGAAGATGACCTCAATGCATTAAAGAAGAGGTTAAAGCTGCAGCCCACAGAGCACCCTCAAACAGTAGAGCTACAAAAGGAAAAACAGGTTGATGAGCAACTGGACCTCATAATGCAGCTAAACCAAAAGGTCCTCGATTTGGAGAAAGAGCTTGAAGGAGCATTACAAGATAAACAGGGAGAATCTACATCCCAAGCTCCTACAACTACTTCAACCACTGCAACAACTACAGAGGCAGCAGTGGCCCCTACAACAGAAGCAGCAACAACAACAACAGCTCCAGATTCCAGCACAAGTGTAGAAGAATTGACTAAGGCCATCAAAGAAATGGAGCTCCAGGCAAATGAGATAAAAAAGGCCAAGGAAAAATTGGCAGAGATGGATGCCAAGTATGATAAATCAAAAGTGACCGTAGCAGAGCAAGGCAGAGAAATAAAGGCTCTAAAAGAAAAGATAAAAGCCTTAGAGAAAGAGCTAAATCTGGAGAGTGCCATGGCTGAGATAAAAAGAATTCTATGGGCCAAAATTGGCCAATCCATCACTCAACAATGGAGGTCAATCAAAACTATACATGAGCAGATGGATTTAATTGGCCAAGCACAAACAGAAATTCAGAGGGCCAAAGCATTACTGGGAGACAAACCTAAACAGGCAAACAGAATGATAGATTTCTTGAACAGGCAAGAAAAGGAGGAGCTGGCAACCATTGGCATTGTCAACAGAACAGAGGCTGTCCTCACAGCCAAAAAGGTGCTAACTCTCAGAAATTATGTACAAACTGTGGAGAGGAAGTGCTACGAGATACAAGCTGATGTGGAGGAATATAGAGTCAAGATGGCAGTGCTGCAAGCAAAGGGACTGCCCAACCTACTAAGTGGTGCAGGAAGACTGATCTCCCGAGATCAATTTACCAACAGAATGGCAACTTATATTGAAAATCAAATCACTGCATCTGGCAGTACATCTGGGGAAACAGGGCCTCCAACAGGACAGAGCCTATATGATAAACTTGAAGGCCTGTTTTTTATTGAAAATGAGGTAAATCACCTTTTTGAAACTCCTCCAAACTTTTACAGGTATACAGAGGCCAACGAAACTTTGATAAAGATTAGAAGACATCAGCTGCCAAAGGAGGATTGGTGGCAAGCAATGCTTCAAATTTTTCCACGGTAGTGTAAATTGCTCGGTCACTACCAGCTCCAACTCACTAGAAGACAAACAGCAGAATAAAGTCAGTATTAAAGGCAGCCGAAAGGTGACTAAGCACATGGAGAACGACAGCTAGCCCAAAGAATAAGAAGATACGCGGATTTTTGGACAGCGTACCCTCAACCGACTCCAGCAGCCACCAAGTCAACAGTTTCTGACTATTTTGGACAGCTAAAGCACTGAAGAGTTATTATAGCATTAAATTTCTCAGCTACAAAGCTCCAGGAGTTGGCATAACATTAATGAGCCATTAACTCATTTCTTTGATATTTTCTTATGTAAATTTTGTATATATACCCCCCTTAGCAACGCATAAGGGGTTGGTGATTTTCACTCTGAGGCAAATCTATTGTACACTTTCAGATTGTCTAATACAAAGGGCTGGACCAGCTCAGTGATTTCCTGGAACTTTGATGTCTTGCTGATGACTTAAGTGCTGTTGCAGAATTCTTGTGCTGTCTGATGAAATACTAAGTTTTCCTTAATCTCTGTTTTGTTTTCTTATATTTATTAAATCATACTCATGTTTCACTGAGTAGCAGTAAAGAAAAAGAATAGTGCAGGAATTGTCCGGTTACACCTTGTGCTCAATTTTTACTGCTGTAAATGTTTTTCTTCAGAATTAACTATGGACATGAATTCTTAAATGCTCATGTTTTTCATTAATTCTATAATGTGAATGTTGTCTAGAAATTCTTCACTGCTTCTAAATAACACTCTCACTTCTTTTACATATCAGTTTATTGGAAGATTCTTAACTGCCTTTCATGAACTGGACACCTCACACTCAATCACCATTTCAAAGCATTATTTCTCAGACACTTAACCAGCTCTGCAGCATCACTACTGTATTAACACAGCATACCAAACTATTAAAGGACCACTGACTCCATGCCCAATGGCCTAGAACATATTAGTGAACACATATATATCTTGATTGAAACCATCACCCAACCAAGTCCAAAACAAACCTTGAGCATCATAGCTAGCCTAAAATTCTTCTCAAAACAGAGTCAAACCATAAAGAGAGAGCCCTCTCTGATTACAGCTAGGCTAGAAGCTGTAATCCAAAGATTGGTTAGCGGTTACCCCGGCCGTATTCCCTTGGGAGTCAAAGGGAACAACCTGGGTGTTAACACATATATTGTAATGTATTGGCAGGAGTTACCACTCCTCTGTTGGCATTATGATTCTGGTTTGGCTCTATGGTACAGGTATTGTACTTGATGGCAACTCACTCAAGTGGCAAAATTTTGTTCAGGCTCTCAAAATGATGGAAAATAAGAGGTTCGCAGGTGCATCGTTCAAAAGTTGCGGACCCGCAGGTTCTCCGTCCAGGATGTGCGGACATACCCGCAGGTTATCCGTTCATAAGGTGCGGTCCCCCAGTTCACTCACTCCAATGCAAGGAAGCGCGCTCACGTGGGGTTTCTTATGTTTGGCCCTTGGTATTTAGCCCGTTGTTCATGATCCTATGGTTTTGGCCTGTGGTTTAGGATCTAAATTATTTGAACCCCTGTTTGGATCCCTTGTATTGGTTTTCGATGGTTTTGTCCCATGGTTTGAATAAGGGCTTGCTTATAAAAAGAAAAAGATATCACTTCGCTAGACACTTGTGAAATTTGAATATCTTAAGATCTGAATGTTTGGGTGATTGGTTTTAAAAGCTAGATCTAAATCAAGGAGAAAATTTAAGGCGAATCTATTGATCAGTCGTGATCTCTCGGGCGCATGATCAGATCTGTGAATCTGACTGACTGTGGCACATTGGAGGACTATCAATTTGACCCTAATCAGAGGTTCGCAGGCGATCCACAATGTAATTGTGAGGGTACGCAGTGCAGGAGAAGACGCAGTGCGGGGGTACGTACAACAATAGAAGGCGCAGTGCGGGGGTACGCAGCGCAACAGAAGGCGCAGTGCGAGGTACGCAGCGTAGAAGAAAACAAGGTGCGGAGATACGCAGAGGCACAGAAGGAACAGTGCGGAGGTACGCGGTCAGACAGACAGTGCAGTGCGTATCTGAGTTGAGGTACGCAGTTCAGCAGAAGGAGAAAGTGCGGTGGTACGCAGAGCAGCAGAAGGATACGGTGCGGATCTGCGCAGTTCAGGCACAGAAAGACTGCGGATATCCACAGGTTTATATCGGTGAAGTTGCGGACCTGTCTTGAAACATTTGTTGGCTGTCTTTTATCTATTGCTGCAGAGTTCTGGGTTTAGATTTCTGGTATTACTTTTCTGTTTACAACATTCTGAGAAGTTGGGTGATTCATTGGTTGATTGTATAAGGAGATTGGGTGATTTGCATGTACTTGATGATTATTTGATCTTCTTAGATCCAATCTGAAAATTAATGAAATGTGGTCCTTAAAGAAGTAGAAGAGCAAAAGGGGTTGTAGCTCCCTTCCATGAAAGACTGGAAAACGAGAGAGAGTTGTAGCTCTCTGCAGTTTGTAGCCTGCGTACTGGTAAAGGACTGCACCAGTACAAAATCCTTGTAAAATAAGTTTCTAATTGAAAGAAGATAGAGACATATTGCAGCAGGTGGTTTTCACCCACATTGGGTTTCCACCTTATATCTGGTGTTCTTTTGTGTGCTTATCTATTTTTCTTGCTCTTGTTCATGGCACTGACATACAAATTAATGATCAATATCTGAAGAATAAATTAAAGTATAAATTTGGAAGGCATATTGAAAAGAATTTGATAATACTGATTCACCCCCCCTCTCAGTATTATTCCCAACATCCTCAAACTCTCAAGATAAAAGGACATATCAAGAAGAAAAATGTAATAGTGTTGATTGATTCGGGTAGTACCCATAATGTTATTCATTATAAGATAGCCAAGGAATTGAATTGCTTCCTATATCCAGCACCAGAGTGTCAAGTGGGTTGCAAATGGAGGAACCACAAATTACTATGGAAAGTGACATAATATCAAGCTATCCATAGGATAATATGTATTGAATAGTCCAATGCTTTCAATTCCAATGGGTGGTGTTGGCATTGTACTAGGAGTCCAATGGTTCCAATCTATGGGTATGATAGCTTTCAATTTTCAAGAAGTTTTCTTCAATTTTTGTAGGGAGGAGAGGAAATTGAATTAAGGGGTATCGCAAGGAAAACAAGAAATATAATCATCTCTAATGGTATGACAAATCTTCTAAATAAATAACAACGGGGCGTAATTGCACAATTATGTTCATTGGAGGTTCAATCATCAAAATATTTTATTTCTCCAGATCTCCAAAAAGTATTGGACAATTATTCCAAGTTATTTGAGACTCCCAAAGGCCTCCCACCTATTCTTGATCATGATCATGCTATTCATTTGGTTCCAGGAAGTGTTCCTCCAAACATCAAGCCTTACAAATATCCCTATGCCCAAAAGAGTGAAATTGAATGTATGGTTGCAGAAATGCTAGAGGTAGATATAATTCAACCTAGTCAAAGTTCTTTCTCTACTCTAGTAGTATTGGTGCACAAGAAGGATGGATCATGGGCATGTGCCCAGATTATAGGGAGCTCAACAAGCTAATTATTAAAGATAAATTTTCCATTCTTGGCATTGATGAATTATTGGATGAATTACATGGAGAAAATTACTTCACCAAGTTGGATCTTCGTTCAAGAGATCATCAAATAAGAATTAATACTGAAGACATTCTGAAAACAACATTTGGAACTCATGAGGGTCATTATGATTTTTTTGTCTTGCCTTTTGGCCTACCAATGCACCTTCTACATTTCAAGGTTTGATGGATTCCACTTTCAAACCCTTCCTTAGAAAAATTGTGTTAGTATTTTTTGATGATATACTAATCTACAACAAGTCTTGGAAGGATCATGTTCAACATGTTGTCACGGTGCTCAAACTATTGGAGGAGAAACAATTATATGCAAAAACCTCCAAATGTTTCTTTGGAGCACAGGAGGTGGAATATCTGGATGATATTGTATCTCATGAGGGTGTTAAGGCACAAATCAATTGTTAATTGCTTAGACAAGGCTGCCACTTATAACACAAATGAGAAAAAGGTACAGATTATTAAGGGTATACCCATACCAATTTCTACTAGGAAAATATCATCCTTACAACTAAAAAGAGGTGCTAGAAAAGTTTGTAAATTATTTGTTTTAAAAGTAGAATAATTTTCACATGAAACTAAGGCAAGAACTCTAGATGATTTGGAGGTAGTACGTGAGTTTAAGGATGTGTTTCCTGATGAAATTCCTGGGTGACCACCAAAAATAGATATTGATTTCTCTATTGAAATGGTACTTGGGGTCACAACGGTGTCCAAAGAAGCCTATGGAAAAAGTGTACCAAAATTGATGTAATTGAAAATGCAACTTCAAGAATTGTTGGATAAAGGATATATTAGACAAAGTCTTTCACCACGGGGAACATCGGTATTGTTTGTGAAAAACAAAGATGTACTTTCAGGATGTGTATTGATTATAAACAACTAAATAAGCTAACAATCAAAAACAAATATCCATTGATGACCTCTTTGGTCAGGTAAGAGGAGCCACTATCTTTTCCAAAATAGATTTAAGGTATGCTTATCAGAAACTAAGGATTAAGTATGAAAATATTCATTAAAAAAAATTTAGAACAAGATATGGTCATTATGAGATTATTTTTCTCATGTTTGGACTTATAAATGCTCCAACAAATTTCTTATGTCCAATTAAAAGTGTTTTCAACCAATATATAGATAAATTTGTGTTGATTTTCATTGATGACATTCTGATTTATTCTAAGACACCGGAATAACATGAACAACACCTAAGAATGGTGTTGCAAACACTTATAGGACATTAACTTTATGCCAAATGTAGTAAGTGTGAGTTCTAATAGGACGAGATTCAATATTTGGGACATATCATGTCCAAAAAATTGTAGTAGACCCTGAAAAGTTCAAAGCAATCCTCAATTTGTATGTCCCTAAAGATGTAGTAGATATCATATTTTCCATGGGCATTACAAGGTATTATTGTTGATTTATTAAAGGGTTTCTAAGTTGGCCTATCAGATAACATCCCTACAGAAAAAGGGAGTCAAATTTGCATGCATTCAGAAGTGCCAAGAAATTTTTGAGCAGTTGAAACTTTTATTAATTGTAGCACTGATACTTAAAATTATTGATCGTACTAAGGATTACATGGTATGTACAGATGCTTGCCTCGAAGGATTAGGTGGGTTATTATGAAAGATATTCATGTAATAATGTATGAATCTAGGAAGTTGAAGGGTTGTGAAAAGAATTATGTTGTCTAATTTAGAGTTGGTTGTAATAATACCTGCATTAAAAATGTGGTGCCATTATTTGTTACGAATTTTTTTTATGTTGGTTACTGATCATATCATCCTGAAACATGTTTCCAGACAACCTGATTTAAATGTTAGACAGAACAAATGGATGGATTTTCTAAGTGATTTTAATTTTTATATCAAACATATTAAAAGTAAATAAAAGAAAGTGGCAGATGCATTTAGCAGAAGTGTAAAACAAGTTTGTGGAATTTTTGTAAGTAGTGTTAAAACATACTTTGTTTATCAAATTACAACAACACCCTTAGATGATCAAATTCATAATAATATATGGAAATTTTGATAAATGAAGCTAGCCAAATAGAAAAGTCATAATATGCATTAAATAAAGATGACCTATTAACCCTCAGAAACATAATTTACATTCGTAATGTGCCTAAACTCAAGCAATTAATTCTATATGAGCATCATAAAAAACTTTTTTCAGCTAATCTGAGATACTAGAAAAATATTACAACATTTAGGAATATTTTTTTTCTAGCCTAGAATGAAAGGAGAAGTAGTTGAATATTTAGCAAAGTGTAACGAACAAAGTTCGTATACGCAGCGGAGTAATCTTCAAAATACTTGGAACACGTAAACATCCATAGTAGGACAAGTAATGTATATTAATTATTATATAAAAGAATTGATGTGAGATTATTACAATGAGGGTGAGGGCTTGCTTACATATCCTAGGCAGGTACCTCTTCACTCAAGGTTATATCCTTAGGGACACGCCTTTTCATTAACTAATTACCAAGTAATCATTATTTTAGTACTATTATTGTTTTACATTATTTTATTACTTTATACATATTTTTATTCATTACACAAAGTGTCAAGAATGCAAAAAAGTGAAAGTGGAATATTAGCATCCTCTTGGATTATTGAACCCATTTCCCATTCCATAACGGAAATGTGAAATTATCTCTTTAGATTTTACTACAGGTCTATCTATAACTAGAAGATATCATGATTCAATCATGGTTGTAGTGGATAAGTTGACCAAAGGAGCCCACTTCATACCAGTTCAAACAAGGTATAAGAATGATGGTCGTGGGATTAAGACCTAAGTTTGGATATCCTTAGTGACATATATATATATATATATATATATATATAGAGTTGTATCTTTCCCCATCTTGACAACCTCACATGTTGGCTCCCATTATATTTTCAAGTAATATATATATATATATATATATATATATATATATATATATATATATATATATATATATATATATATATATATATATATATATATATATATATATATATATATATATATATATATATATATATATATATATATATATATATATAGTGAGAGCCAACACATGAGTAATCAGGCTACCCTGTTGTCAAGAAATTGGTTTTTTATTAGTTGAAGTCCAAAGAATGGACAATTTTTTAATTGATTGTTGTCATAAACTAACCCCATATTTTCCCAATATTCTTAACCACCAAAGAAGAGCATGATAGGAGAAAAAAGCCATGCAGAGTGGATAAAAATGATTGTGTGAGAGAATGGTAATTCAGTCAGAAAAAGGAAAAAGGGGAATTCCAATAGAAAGGTATTGGACATCAAGAAAGAAAAAAAAAAGTACATAGATATTGAATTAGAAAGGTGTTGCTAAGGTCTATGGAAGAAGAACATCAAGTATTGATTATGACTTCTAACAAAAGGGAAGCCTGAGGCTTGGGGGGAATTGTTGTAGTGGCAGTTCATTGGGTTGGAAGGAATATGTCTACTCTTATTGTATTTTCAGGTATTCAGATAAGTGACTAGATTTCTTTGTTTAAGGACAACATTTCAATTTAGGTGCTAACTAAGAAAATGGAAAAATACAGTTGAATGTGCAGGAAAAAAGAATAAATTATTAGGCATGTGGTGTTAAAAACATTATACTTTCCTATCTAAATCTTTGTTCTGAGTTGTTGTTTTGTCTTCATATTTTGAATAGATATTTTATTTCTAAGTAACCATGCAAAGAAAAGAATAGATATTTACTATTAAATAATCATGAATCTCATAATGATAATCTTAACCAACTTACCTGTATGACGAGAAACACTACAAGATTATATGAATATAAAGAAATAACTTAACATGAAAAAGACTCCATTATATGGCAAGAGGTCTACAACATAGCAAGTCTCATATCTTAGGATAATGGAACTAAATACAAAGAATAGTTGAAAGGAGTATATTTACTTCAATCACAGGTAATTAAATCCATTTTACTTCCAAAACTCAATAATACCATACTAGTGTTTATTTTATATAGCTACGAATAAGCTGCATGAACAACATCTATATGTAAATAAACACACATGTGGCTTAATGTATTGAATATGAAGAACACTGTATAAAATACCAGTACATGTAAACATATATGCCCTAATGGAATAGCATAGACACGTCATAAAATTTGTAGCATATATTAATGGAGTTGAGTGTCTACCGACTCGGTCTCTTAACTAATATGTAAACAGAAGTAAATTGTGCCAAACTATGGCTACGACCATAGTAGGCCAATGAATATCAACAGGTCATATACACCCTGCAAAAAAAAAAGAAGTTCAATAGATATTTTGATACCTGGAAGAAACCCAAAGTATGTATATTTATAGGACAATTTCATGTTAATCCTGAGATAGTAGTAAAGACTAACCTAAAACATAATAATGGAAGAAGCCTATTCTAGCAACCTAAACTCAATTTAATCACAAACCTTCAAATTAATTAAGGGATTTCTTCCCATATATTAGCTCATGAGAATTTGGTTGAACGTTGAGACTCCTAGTCCCTACAAGAAGAAAAATTTTGTTAATATTACAGCAAGGAGGTGGTTTCGAGTAGTTAACCATGTTTAAAGATAAGAACCAAGTATAAATTTTAAAAAGACAAAGAGAATAGTGGTGTTACCTATAGCTCAGGATAACTCGAGGGCAGTTCGCCTTAGAAACCTATAGGAACGAAGCCAAAATCATGTAGCAACTGAGGAAGGGTTTGGTGGCCCAATTAAAAAAAAATATATATCATCATACTAGAGTGATAGTCAAAGAGGTTTGACCCTAATAATGTTGATTATTTTTTAAATAAAAATATGAAGGGATTAACCCTAACGCCGACAATTACCTATAAGGTAATGCAAACCATTGTTGTTGAGACTAGTATCCAGAAATACAGTTGGGAGTGCCATAGGAGATCAACCCAAGTTTGTGTAAGCAAAGGGGGGAAATTGAAAGTAAAGTAAGACACGATCGAAAAAAACCTTGAAGTAAACCGAGTAAAACATAAAGAAAATAAGGTGATAGCTAGGAATTGCAATGAAATACCTGGGGGAAAACCCTCACAAATGTGCTAACCCTCAAATCAAGAATCAAAATATTTTTTTCTAGAAAAAATTTGGCAATAAAAGAGTCGAAGAGTCCATTATCAAAAATGGGAAAAGACCCTAAATCACTTAGTGGAAGGTCAAAGCCCCTTTCAAGTTCCCCTAACCTGCTCAAAGAAAATTAAACGTTGTGAGTAAAAAACTCTTTCAAGCACTGAGGAAATATTCAAAGAAAAGAACCTATAATAAAAAAATCCATGAAATTTCAGGGTTGGGCATTCCCTATTAACACCCCCGTAGTCGTATTAGACAATTAAGTGATTAAGCCACTTCAAAACACCATATACTCCAATCAAAATAGTTTGCCTCAGGGAGGATAGTTACAACATCTAAGGAGAAAATAGTATAGAATGTCAAAGAGTATGAGAACCCAAGGGGAGGAAACCCTCATCGAACTTGCAAAGCGCCTAACTACTAAACGCAACAATGCAAATGGCGTAGGAGACAAAGGGATAGGGGTTAGAACGCTAACCATTTGCTAAGAAATTCCCCACCATCAAATCTCTAACTTTGATCTCTATCGTCCCTTACTAACACATTGCATGGGCCAGACGAGGTGTCACAATGTAAACAAGCCACATAACCATAAATCTCATGGTGCACTGCAATATAGTTGGGGTACATTTATTCCCAACATAAGGTTAATGTGGTAGTGCATCAACAAGGTGTATACGTTATTAAAAACAAGGTCGTGGGTTTCAAATGTGTTTAAACCACTTTTATTCATAGTGAGAAATGGCCAACATGATTATAACCCTGTGAGAATTCCTAACAACCTAATACATGGGTCAAATAATATCCTAGCAGGATGACTTGATGATAGTAAGCCTCCTTATCCTTATTAAGTTTTACCCCTTTTTATACGGTAGATGCATATTGTCATTAACAAAGGAAAAACGTGATGTTACGATCAATTCTATTTGTATTAAGTGAAAATACAACGATCATAAGGTAGCAATTTGTGAAGTAAGAAAAAACCAGCATATTATATATCTATATACATATGTAGAAGAGAAGTATGTGAATGCATCCCAACATCATAATGAGACAAATAAGAATTAAAATAGTATAAGTTTGTTTTTATTTTTTATTTTTTATTTTTTATTTTTTATGTGTAATTTGATGTATATTACATGATTCTAGACCATGCAATGGAATCAGGGGGGGAAAAACTTAACTCTCTATCTCGTTGATGTCTTTTTAGGGATTAAAGAGCTAAAATGAATGGTTGAAGATGATTATGATAGCACTACCTCACAACCTCGAGCACAAGACAAGGGAAAAAATGATAGTCATTAGAAGGCTAATAAAGGGAACATGTAAGCTTCCAAGGAGTATCAACCAAGTCAAGTAACATAAGGTATAATGAACACACCTATGTAGGTAGGGATTGGTCATACCATGACAACAAGTAATTTTAAGGAATTTCTAAATATTCCTTCAGGGTTTAGTTGTACCTTTCACGATATGAATTATGATTAAATGCATATGAGTTGCCAATACTTGGATAAGGTATGTTTAAGGAAGAAAAATTCCAAAACCTAAAGATTTAGTAAAATTATTCGTGATATGTACATGCATAGAGTTATCATGATGGAAAATGGTCAAATTAATGATGTTGCACCCATGTAATACACTGTGGATGGAAGTGTCTGAGTTATATTTGATAATGCAATGATATTTACGCCGTAAGGCGTTCCCCTCTGAAACCAACTTTCCTTTGAGGTTACGTGTCCATCTGTGAGCGCTTGATTTAGTTGTTAGACGATTAAAATTGTTTGAGCCATCGGATTGATTCCACACCGAAACGTTATAAGAATCGCAACTGGTTGATTCCACCGAAACGTTATAAGAATCGCAACTGGTTCTTCAGGAAAGCAAGGGGACCTCGGTCTGGGCAGGGAGGTGGAAAAGAATCAGCTCACTTAATGACAGAGGATGTCGCTAAACAAAACAACGATGTTGCTCTAAAGAAATCTTACCTAGCGGAACCGGGAGCGCATCTGGGATGGAAGAGGAGGGACCAGGGGGAATCGAATGGAATCGATCCCCAATGGGTGAGGGCAGACCAGGAAGGGACGAGGAAGCACCAGCATGAACCACAGGGAAACAAGCTCCGGCCGAGACATTGGGACGCAGGACGGACGAGGAAACATGATCATCGCTCGGTGATCTGCCCAATCCGATCGAAGAGGAGGGTTGGCCTTCCACTGCGTTAATTTCAGAGCCATCTGGAGCTAAATTTTGATCCAAGACTGGACTGAAATCAGAGGAGGGTTGACCGTCCGAAGGAAAGGAACTCCGGACACACGGGATATCCACGTTCAGAAATTCTGAGGAATGCATATGCATAAATTTTGACCGCAGTTACAATTAAGAGTGTGACACGATAGATGACGACGGTGAAGAAGAATATGGGGATTTGAATGGTGGAATTTTATTTTCATCTCCAGGGTGCTGTGAGCTAAGATTTAACATTGTTATGCAATTTCAGGGTTTCCAGGGTGCTGTGAGCTAAGATTTAACATTTTTTATGCAATTTCAGGGTTTGAAGCAGACAAGGGTTTTTTAATTGTATGTGTTGATTTTTGTGGTGGAAAATGGTCCTTGGAGGGGTAATCTGTTTGCAAAAAAGGCGAAGGTCACAGATGTGGACAGGGTGATATTATCACTTAAAACCCAGCAGAGAAAGCTTGCACAATACCAACAACAGGTTGTTGATCTAATATTTATTTTCAGAAATATATATATCTTTTTCTCTTTATAAAAGAAATCTTACCTAGCAATAAAGAAAGAAAATTGATTTTTGGCAATTGATTTTTCCGACAAAATTGACCTTTCTTTTAGCTCTGTTTCTCGCCTGTTAATTAAATTTCTGCACTTTGTCTTAACTGGCAGCGGAAATTTGACGTTCATTGAGGAGTTTTAAGGCTGAAATTTGATAATTTAATTGTCTGTCAAGTCTGTTTATATTGCAGATAGTTTCGCCCGCTTTGAAGTCTCTCCATTTTTTTCTCCGTATATACACACACTAGAATGTTACAGATGTTTTCCATTCCCTTTCCCTGTTTCTCTCGAAACTGAGTGTATAAGTATGTGAGCGCATTCATCACCGTAAATCGATTTACAATTTCCTCGGTACCTCTCCAAATCACCTCCCAGTAAAAATCTATCAATATAGGACATCTGCCTGATTAGAGTGCAGGCTCAACCCCTGGCCCTTGGAAATGTAAAATCTATTAATGGCGGGCATCTCCCTGATTAGCATGTCGGCTCTATTCCTAGCCCTTGGTAATGTAATTGGAAACTGAGAACTGTAATTGGAGGAACTTAGACCCAAAATGCATCAGACATTTATTCATCTGGCCACAAAGATTTTCCTTTTTAATGCTTACGAAAACATCTATGAATAAATCAATAACTATGATAGAAAAGGTCATGTGCAAAAAGTGATACGGGCGTCATGAAAGGATTTTACTTATCTCCCTGATTAGCGTGCCGGCTCTACTCCTAGCCCTTGGTAATGTAATAGGAAATTGAGAACTGTAATTGGAGGAACTTAGACCCAAAATGCGTCAGATATTTATTCATCTGGCCACAAGGATTTTCCTTTTTAATGCTTACGAAAACATCTATGAATAAATTAATAACTATGATAGAAAAGGCCATGTGCAAAAAGTGATACGGGCGTCATTTCTTTTTCATCGAAAAACTCAACATGAAAGAATTTTACTTATCTCCCTGATTAGCGTGTCGGCTCTACTCCTAGTCCCTGGTAATGTAATTGGAAACTGAGAACTGTAATTGGAGGAACTTAGACCCAAAATGCGTCAGACATTTATTCATCTGGCCACAAAGATTTTCATTTTTAATGCTTACAAAAACATCTATGAATAAATCAATAACTATGATAGAAAAGGTCATGTGCAAAAAGTGATACGGGCGTCATTTCTTTTTCATCGAAATACTCAGCATGAAACAATTTTACTTGTTTGGTTTTTTCTTGCAGACAACGGATTCTGGACTGCATCATATGTTGCAGGTCAAATTGACAGATCATTGAGTTGGAAGGTTTGTAATAGTCCTGGTAGAGGGATATTTCAAATAATTTTTCAGTATTGTGTTTGAATAGAATGAAAATGGATAGAGAAGCACCTTGAGAAATCTTGGGGTTGAGTTCCTGCCTTTGCTTGTAACCTTCTTAATCTAAGAAAAATTATTTGTGATGACTCATGTTATGATTTACATCTTCAAGAAATACTTCGTGTCCTTTTTCAAGAAATACTCTGTATCCTTTTTCCAATTATTTTGGCTGTGGCATCGCATGGGCCGTGTTCTGGTTACTCTCCAATGCCCTGTCATTGTGTTTCGGTGGTTGTTCTCTCTAATCTCGATGTGATTAATTGGTTGAAAAGGCAAAGACCAGCTGTGGGCAGCTTCTTGGCTATTCACAAGTTCATCTGATCTTAGTACTTTTATATCAATACAAATATGAGGTCTCCGTTTGCTTTTAAAAATAAGAAATTGTTATGGTGGCAACCAATGACTATATGGTATGGTTTGTTGCTTGCAGTCCTGCCTAGACGTCACAGTGAACACTCTAGATGATTCTCAAGTTATTTTAAAGGTACACTATCTCATAAAAAATATTATCTAGTGCTTATGACGGTAGGTGGTAACATAAGTCTTGTCATAGATTTTCGATCCAGCTTTAAGAATTATGATGAATATAATCCAATCTTGCAGCATCCAGACCTATGGATAGTTATGTTTGGTTCGACAGTAGATTTTAATATATGTTTGTTTTATTGAAACAGGGAATTTCCATAGACCGTATTCTTGATTTATGCCGATTATTAACTGTGAATGTGGAGACATGCCATCTGCCCAACTATTATTTATCCCATGAGGTAAGAAAATCAGTGGTTCAGAAGCTCAGTAAATAAAGGGATTGTTTGACAGGCTGGTGGATTGCAATTGACTGGTTCTGTTCAAGATATCATGTGGTATGACCTTACTTGCATTAACAACACAGGTGTTCGTGTCAAGATAGAAATAGCCATGTACAGTGAAACTGGTTTTATTATTAGTTTGTAAAGCTTAAGTGTGACCACGGCAACATTGGCCATCTTAGTTTTCTTTAAGTATCCATGACTTGGTAAAAACTTGAATTATACCAGGTTCGTGGCAACAGGTTGAGGGATTCATCAGATGTTGCAACCTTGAAGCCCTGTGATCTTACTATTGTAGAAGGTAACCAATAACTCCGCTCCCCCATCTGAACAAGTCAGGGGAGATAGCTAGAAACTTGCCTTTCTTTAAAATATAAATGTTTTTATCTTGAAAAGGGGTCAGAAATAATGTTAAATCATAATATTAGAAAATTGTTCTCTTGTTTCTTGAATTTCTAAACTGAATTTCTACTTGCATACGTGCTTCAAATATATATGCAAAGAAGAATATGCATTGTTTATACTCAAAGTTTGCATAATACTCTATGTATGATTTTCATTTATTTTTCCTTTGCAGAGGACTACACTGAAGAGCATGTAGTTGCACACATTAGAAGATTACCAGACATTGTTGCATGTACAAAATGCTTTGGTTCTTCAGGAAAGCAAGGGGAACCTCAGTCTAGGCAGGGAGGTGGAAAAGAATTAGCTCACTTAATGACAGAGAATGTGGCTGAACAAAACAACGATGTTGCTCTAAAGAAATCTTACCTAGCAATAAAGAAAGAAAAGAAGCAAACAAAGATGGAAAAGATAATAAACCAGAGACCTTTCAAAAAGTTGAAGGTAAGGTTGAGGCTAGTGAAAAAGAAAATGATGGAGAGGAGAACTCAAACCAACATTCTTCTAAGGGTGAAGGAAGAAAGAAATTCTCGAAAGAGGGGAAATCTGAGGCCATTGCAGCTATGGCTGCTGCCAAAGAGGCCACGGATAAAGGGGATATGACAGGAATGTGTCCTCCCTCTAAAATTGGTCAGTTCTATGAATTCTTCTCGTTCTCACATCTCTTGCCTCCTCTCCAATGTTAGTATACCATTCCCTGCAATTTTTTTATAATTTGAAAGTAGTATTTTTCAATCTTGTGTATAATAGAAATATTACGAGAATGCATATATCCCATACAAATATGGATATGATGTTGAAAGATTTTCCATGTACTCTTCAAGCCATCAAACTATGGTTCTTTATTTGATTGTAATGCAAAGATTCCAGAAAATTTTGAACTGTGAAGCATGGCAAACAATGTGCACATTGCCAAATTTAATTTGTTGATTTTCTTTGGAGCTTATGAGTTAGAACTTTGAAGGGAAAAAAAATTGAATTACGAATAGTATTTTAGTGACTAATGACATTGGGATGTACAGTCATAAGGAAGTCCACAAGGCAATCTATTGAAGACAAACGTCCTAGAGATTTTTTTTCTATAGACGTGAGCGCTTCTTATCCAATCTTGCACTAATTTTGAGCTTCACCTCCATAATGGCTAGGAACTGAATTGTTTCTTCTGTAGATTTCTTATATTTGTCATGCCATTTCCCCTGATATACAGGTGAAGCTTTGCAATGGAAAGTTGGTGACTGTAACAACATCCACCAAAGGTTTTTATAGTGTTAGAAAGCAGCTTGTTCAAAGTCATGCACATGTCAACTTGCTACAGCAGTTGAGCAGGGCTTTTGCAAATTTCCATAGACGTGAGCACTTCTTATCCAATCCTGCACTAATTTTGAGCTTCACCTCCATAATGGCTAGGAACTGAATTGTTTCTTCTATAGATTTCTTATATTTCTCATGCCATTTCCCCTGAGGTGAAGCTTTGCAATGGAAAGTTGGTGACTGTAAGAGCATCCACCAAAGGTTTTTATAGTGTTGGAAAGTAGCTTGTTCAAAGTCATGCACTTGTTAACTTGCTATAGAAGTTGAGTAGGGCTTTTGCAAATGTGAGTATCTTTAAGGTCCAAACCATACTTCTATTGCACCTTATATTATTTAATTGCTTACAAGATGCCTTCTCTCGTGTTTAAAAAATTGACATCAGTGTTTAATGTTTGGGCATCGGTCTTCTCTTTGTGGGATCGATCTTCTGAATGTTTTAATTTCCTTCTAGCTATTAAGGATTTAAGAAATTATAATGATTTTGGATTTTGAAATAGTTTGTTGTGTTGATAAAAATTGAGGCTTGGACATATTTGTTGTAGACGCATTCTTTATGGGCTACATCAAGTGTTGAAGAGGTTGCTTCCACTGGACCAGGCATTCGCTTTTTTCAACTTTATGTAAGTTTATCATTTCCACCCATATGATTATCTTCCCATGTTTTCTGAGATGTAATTGAGCTCATATCCATCCAATTGTATTATAGGCTCCTAAACCAATGGTAAGATCACTTATATTGCATTGGTTTTACTAAATGTGGATGTATGAGTGGTGTTTAAATTTAGATGTCATTGCTGTCAGGTTTACAAGAATAGGAATGTTGTTGCACAACTTGTTAGAAGAGTGGAGAAGGTTGGTTTTTAAGGCCATTTCACTGACTGTGGACACACCTCGACTTGGGCGAAGGCAGTCTGACATTACAAATAGGTAGTGAAAATTCATTCTATTTTAGATTTGCTGACAGGACTAGGTAGACATGTGGGATAAATCTTATATTCAGAGTATAATCCTCTTTAACATTATGAGTTTGTACCCATGTTTTAACACTTTCTCAGCTCTCAATAAAAATCAGAACATTGTGGAATTATTTTAGGATCAAAAGCGACGCTAGGGTTAGAAAAAGCATTTAGCACCCATAATGTATAAAACTTAAAATAAGTCAGAAGTCTCCATTTTATCTGGGATTCCTCTTTTTTCATCCCTTGTTTGACACTGAGGTATCTAATGTTCTGAAAAGTCTCATTGTGATATCCACTAACAGAAGCCATGGGTCTAAAAATTGTTTAGTTCGAGTTTGTGAGCAGGATGTGAAATGGTTCAATTTGTTTCTGCATGGTTGTTTTTTATTGTTTTTACAAAGATTTAGATAGCCCTTCAATTGCTTGCATATTATGAGTTTCTTATGGATTCCACAATCTCCCTTGTTTAGCTACTGTGCTAATACATAGTCAATTGAGAAAGATGTACCTTCAGCTCCAGTATCTATTTTTTCACCAACTTTATGACTGTAATGAGATTAGATAAACATTGAATAGCTATAATTTTCAATTTTAGTCACCCTGTCTTGGGCCAAACTTTTGAACATTATGGCACCTCTTTCATTACAAGCGTCAGAGGAATTGGCATTATTACAAAGATTTTAGTTGATGTTGTATGTATCAGGTTCCATCCCTATATATTGGTTGATGTAACAAAGGTGGATCTCAGTACCACTGTGTTGGGATTCAAGATATCAATGCCTATTATGCTCCAACTGCCATGCAAAAGATGGCTCATCCCGAAGGTATGCATTAGATTATTGTATTACGGTTAACATCCTATTTTGATGCATATATTTTCTGAAAGTGAATCCATCAACTTTTACAGGAGGGTATGCTACTGCAAGAGCTGTTGGAACTATAATGGTTTGGGCATCGGTCTTCTCTTTGTGGGATCGATCTTCTTAATGTTTTAATTTCCTTCTAGCTATTAAGGATTTAAGAAATTATAATCATTTTGGATTCTGAAATAGTTTGTTGTGTTGATAAAAATTGAGGCTTGGACATATTTGTTGTAGACGCTTTCTTCATGGGCTACATCAAGTGTTGAAGAGGTTGCTTCAACTGGATCAGGCATTCGCTTTTTTCAACTTTATGTAAGTTTATCATTTCCACCCATATGATTGTCTTCCCATGTTTTCTGAGATGTAATTGAGTTCATATCCATCCAATTGTATTATAGGCTCCTAAACCAATGGTAAGATCAATTATTTTAGATTTGCTAATAGGACTAGATAGACACGTGGGATAAATCTTATATTCAAAGTATACTCCTCTTTAACGTTATGAGTTTGTGCCCATGTTTTAACACTTTCTCAGCTCTCAATAAAAATCAGAACATTGTTGAATTCTCTTAGGATCAGAAGCGACGCTAGGGTTGGAAAAAGCATTTAGCACCTGTAATCTATCAAACTTAAAATAAGTCAGAAGTTTCCATTTTATCTAGGATTCCTCTTTGTTCATCCCTTGTTTGACACTGAGGTATCTAATGTTCTGAAAAGTCTCATTGTGATATCCACTAACAGAAGGTACGGGTCTAAAAATTGTTTAGTTTGAGTTTGTGAGCAAGATGTGAAATGGTTCAATTTGCTTCTGCATGGTTGTTTTTTATTTTTTTAACAAAGATATCCCTTCAATTGGTTGCATATTATGAGTTTCTTATAGATTCCACAATCTCCCCTGTTTAGCTACTGTACCTTCAGCTAATACATAGTCATTTGAAAAAGATGTACCTTCAGCTCCCGTATCTATTTTTTCACCAACTTTATGACTGCAATCAGATTAGATAAACATTGAATAGCTATAATTTTCAGTTTTAGTCACCCTGTCTTGGGCCAAACTTTTGAACATTATGGCACCTCTTTCATTACAAGCATCAGGGGAATTGACATTATCACAAAGATTTTGGTTGATGTTGTATGTATCAGGTTTTGTCCCTATATATTGGTTGATGTAACAAAGGTGGATCTGAGTACCACTGTGTTGGGATTCAAGATATCAATGCCTATTATGATTGCTCCAACTGCCATGCAAAAGATGGCTCATCCCGAAGGTATGCATTAGATTATTGTATTATAGTTAACATCCTATTTTGATGCATATATTTTCTGAAAGTGAATCCATCATCTTTTATAGGAGAGTATGCTACTGCAAGAGCTGCTGGAACTATAATGGTTTGGGCATCAGTCTTCTCTTTGTGGGATCGATCTTCTGAATGTTTTAATTTCCTTCTAGCTATTAAGGATTTAAGAAATTATAATGATTTTGGATGTTGAAATAGTTTGTTGTGTTGATAAAAATTGAGGCTTGGACATATTTGTTGTAGACGCTTTCTTCATGGGCTACATCGAGTGTTGAAGAGGTTGCTTCAACTGGACCAGGCATTCGCTTTTTTCAACTTTATGTAAGTTTATCATTTCCACCCATATGATTGTCTTCCCATGTTTTCTGAGATGTAATTGAGTTCATATCCATCCAATTGTATTATAGGCTCCTAAACCAACGGTAAGATTAGTTATTTTAGATTTGTTGACAGGACTAGATAGACACGTGGGATAAATCTTATATTCAGAGTATACTCCTCTTTAACGTTATGAATTTGTACCCATGTTTTAACACTTTCTCAGCTCTCAATAAAAATCAGAACATTGTGGGATTCTTTTAGGATCGGAAGCGATGCTAGGGTTAGAAAAAGCATTTAGCACCTATAATGTATCAAACTTAAAATAAGTCAGAAGTCCATTTTATCTGAGATTCATCTTTGCTCATCCCTTGTCTGACACTGAGGTATCTAATGTTCTGAAAAGTCTCATTGTGATATCCACTCATGCATGCTAGACAGTAAGGCACACCTCTGTGTTGAGATTCAATTCTGGATCCATAATTGTTTTTGACTTCTATTGATTTTTCTTTTTCAAAAATGTAGATTCACATTGCCTCGAATTGTGCTTCTGCTTCCCCTCAAAAGAGACCATCAATGAAGGAGGTATTGCATTTTCTAGAAAAAATGCCATCATCCACAACCGATTAACCAATTATTTCTTCCTATGTAGCATCCTTGCTTTGACATAAGTTGGACAAAGATGAGGACTTACACCCACATTCCGTATTCAACAGCTCTACTTAGACATTGACATAACTGATATAGACACCTCTATGATTGGGACTCAGACAAACTCTGCTGTCAACTCAACTGCTTATGAAATCTCCAGAGTCTTCTTAAAAATTTCAATATTTCTACAGTTGAGGATTGTAGCAAAACTCAGGGATCAAACTTAACTCCATGCTTATGAGGCATCCACATTCTCACAGTTTACTTGCAGCTCATTCACAGTTTTAATGGGAAGGTGATATATGGTGTTTTATTGTTGCAGTGGCAGGGGATGGATTTTAATTGCTGGTTGGACCAAAATAAATTGATGCAAATCAATATTGAAAATTAGATTTATTAGTTCAGCTATAGTTTGCATATACAAAGAAGAAACTGCTCCTTTTTCAGGTTAGTATATTTATATATACATGTTCATCTCAGCAACATATGATAATTTATCAAAACCATGAGAATGCTACACAACTTCCTTCATAAGCCTTCTTAGGAAGACCATGAAATAAGACAAGTGACCCTGTGCTTGTATTTGTATCTTATTCTACATAACATCTTCTTACTTAGCTGGAGAACAATTGGCTGCAGTATTTATATCAATTTCTATGGAATGTTTTTGTTATATATTGAACAGGTCCATTATACCATATTACTAGATTCTGCAGAGTCTATCCCTGTTTTCTCTTCTTTAGAATATATATCCACCCTTTTGTTTTGTTTCAAGGATATGTTGCAGTTTATTTCATTTCTCTTTTCTCTTTAAGATGGATATTTATCTTTTTTATCGCCACGTTCTCTGTGGTTCATTTAAATTGGATATTTGTCATTTTGTTCACTGGGTTCTCTGTATTTTGTTATAACTAGTTATTGATAATTTTGCCCATTGAGTTCCTTGAGGTCGAGTATAATGCTTTCCTTGCTTATCAAAGAGTATTGATTCCTTTTCAATTTCAACATTCTGGATAACCAAATCCATTTCTCTGTAATCATTGCAAAATGGAGTCCATTATCATGTAGGGTTTGAATTGTTATTCTCCTCTTGTTGCATGCTAATCTTGATCATCTTGTTCAGCTTATAAGGTTCTTAGTGGCCTATCCTTTTCAGATCCTTTGACTAACACTATATCTCTCTAATCTTGCAGGATGGTCATCAAACTCTCCCTTTTATCTGCCATGGTTGGCCAGGATTAAAATTGCAAAGGGAGTAGCCAGAGGCCTCGCTTATTTACATGAAAGGAAGTTTGTTCATGCAAATATTAAGCCAAGCAACATCCTTCTGGGCTTTGACATGGAGCCATACATAGCAGATTGTGGGCTAGAAAAACTATTGGATACTGCCAATGTCAAGTATAGTAGCTCTGCTATCCACCTAAGGAACCTTGAAGGTATATTTTCAGGGAGAAAACGCTTGGCTCCCGCGATAGCCTGCAAACAACATTTTAATTTAAAAGAGAATTATCATGGTAAATTGGTATAAGAATATTAGTAGAAAAAGTTACCTAGTTATAAGCCTAAATATTGGCAAAGGCTATTTCTTCATGTGGCATAATCAATTAGCCATGTTATCTTGCTACATGATGCAAAAAAATGACCCATGGATCCTAATACGTTTTAGGGTTCTTTTTCAATTCAATAGGCTTTTCTTCTTCTTCTTCTGCCTGAGATGGTAAAGATAATGACTCAAGAATGACTCTAAGCTTACTAGATAACCAAATTCTCAACATACCTTGCAATTTCCACACTAGCCACTTACAGATTTTCAAACATCAATGTTTAGATAATAAATAATGGATGGGCATAAAAAAACATAAACATTAACACCAAAAATAATAATATTCACATGAACCTACTGAGAAAGCGGAAACACATAAGATATCATCTTCACATTTGATACTTTGGAGAAAGGCAATCTTGAGTACCACGATCAAATAAAGAAACACCAGACTACGGGAGAAGTGAGAGTTAATTTTTGAAATTTTGATATAAACATTGGTTTTCAAGAGAAATTGCAATTAACAATGTACAAATTACTGAATAAATAATTACCAATTAAACTTTTAAGTCACGTTTTAATGGGTTATATGCTTAAAATTCTAGGATTTCAATGCATATTTGTTACACCTCTATTATAGACCAAGACAAATGTAACAAATCAATGTACACTAGTGGATCAATATGATTGTTTTCACATAAGGCTTGATCATTAAAAGGACATTAAGGTTTGTACCTTTGGGGAAAATTGCTAGTATAGTCAACATCAGAGAAAATACAAACGACCCAGAACATGAGAGAAAATACAAATGACCTAGATCCATTAAAACCTTGAAAGTTTGTTCATGAACTCTCCGAATTTGGTATAAAATGTGTGTTGTATTTGAAACTTCAATTTGCGATTAAATTAATGGGACATGAATTCCCACAAAGGAGTTCAGAAATGTGCAATTAAGTTGAGCTTTCATTTTGTTATTCAATTGATGGACACAGAATATTAAATATAAGATAAATATATAGAAGTAGCATGTGAGTGTCAATTTTATAAAGAAGATTCTTTTTATTATTAATAAAAATATAGATAGTTAGTTTCATTTTAAAGGGTTATAAATATGAGTTATGAATACAAGACTTAAAAGGGTGTAAATATGAGTTATGAATTGTTTTTACTCAAAACCTGATAAATAGCAATTTCACAATTTCTTTTTAATTGAGTGAATCAAATTCATGTTTCTTTAGGTTGAAGGTAAAGCCACTAAAGTGGAAAAAAATTGTGATGCCAATAATTAGAGGGATTGTCATCATGGGGTGATAAGAAATTTAATATTCCAAGAAGAGGAGGTAGTAGTAGATTCTAAATAAATTAGCAATGCAACAACATAAATGTTTGCAACAAATTTAGAGAGATCCACCTTGTTGAATAATGCACACACTACATGAATAATAGATTTCCGCACTTTATGTCTTACGGCGTTTTTTTTGCAATATCTGGTGCAAATGCTAGTTTCCTTTCAATATATGGTGTTAGATGGTCAAATGAATTATTGTTGCACCCATGTAATACACTGTGGATGGAAGTGTATGAGTTATATTTGATAATGCAATGATAGTTTCCTTTCAATATATGTTGTTAGATACATATTTGATGTGCCAAATTGTATTTATCTGTTTCCGTTGTGAAGCTATGCAATGAAAATAATCAGTGTTCTTATCGCCCTCGACAACCCAAGCAACTCTGCTTTTTTGTCTCGATTCTTCCTCCTAATTTTGAGTATCTTTTGCTTCTATGCCAATAGATGCATAATGGATCAATTTGTGGCTATAGAGTGGAAGTCCTAACCAGATGGGTAGTTTTAGTATAAATACTAGTCTCCCACTTTGGCCTGCTCTAATAAGTGTAAAAAATTCTTAATCTTAGGAGAGATCCTTGGGATTACATCGTTTCTTAACAAACGTAGTGAAATATACAAGAATTTGTCAACAAAATTGGTATAGGAATAGTCCTTTGAGTTATTTCTAACTACAGAAGTCCAGTGAATGGTTGGCCAAGGATTACCTTCACTTTCAGTTTTATGTAAAGAGAATTTTAATTCATCTACTTGTTAATATAACACAAGATAAACTAGGACTGACTGGTATTTGAAAACACCTTCTGTTTTGTAATTAACCAACTGCTCATGGATTTCATTGGCTAAAAACTGATTGTAGTTTAAAAGTAGAGAGGGTTGTTTACCAACTGCAAAAGTGGACAAAAATCCTAATATTATCTCATCTACCCACTAATCATTATAGTATCCAATCAATCAAGTCACCATGGAAATGACCTACTTCGACATCTAAGGAAAGATAGAAGCTGGATATGGGGGACTAGTCCTAGGCAACTCAGCATTCTCAGGAAGGAAAATTTCAAATATCTGGGCTCTCTAAGGGAAAGTGAGTTTGTTATATAATTCCATTAAGATTTCAACAGAAAAAGGGTGATGGGAAGGTCCATATTTAATGTATAGGGCCTGGCAGATGCTTTCATGAGAAACAGAGAAGATAACTTCATTTATTTGGAAAATGATGGCCCTTTGACTAGGTAAATACCTAAAGTGACACTAGACAGATAATTTTGGGAAGAAATGAGTCCGGGGGAAGATGAACTGTGGGAGAAAGGATTCCCATATGTTTAATTCATCACTCTTGTCTAGATATTTTTGCTTGGGAAAATTGTGTATCTCATAAAGGTCAAATTCTAAAATGGTTTCTGCGATTTTATGTTAGGTGTCTACTAAAGAGGCTTTGTCAAAATCTGAGGCTACGAGAATAAGTGGATTGTTTTCTATGGCCTTTCATTTTCCCTTACGGTTCGACATCTTATATGAAAGAGAATCAAGTACATAAGGAAAATGCTAAGAAGATTTAGACAGAAAATTTTGATAGAAGAAAGCTTAAATAGAAGAAACTTTTAAACACAAGGTCACCCGCAAAAGGTGTCAATTGTACATTGGGAGATTTTCTTTTGAAAGCTAACAGTTGGCGGCAGAGAGTTCTTCGTTCTGTAGAATCAAATAGCTAGCAAAGGAACTGAATAATTGGCATTGCAGGGTTTTATATAATCAGGTGAATCGTGTGCATAACGGCCAATCAAATGTCTTGGAGTGGGGGATTAATTAACAAAAACAAGTATATGGAAGGAATAAATGTTGTAACGTTCATAAGATCTCATGGGAGATTTCGAATGCTAACGGGTAGGTGACATTGAAGGATGATGATGTGGCAAGGCAGGTGGCAAGAGTCGAGTGGTAGGAGGTAACAGTGGGAGCGGAAGTGGTTTTCAGGGGTGGGGTGTCGGTGGTTTATGGTATTGGGAGGTGAACCCTCTAAATCCTTCAACGTTCACCATGTATGCTTTAGCACTTTGGGCGGAGACCGCTTTTCGGGCCACCCACCCACCCGCCGCGCCCCCCACCCTCATGTTAACTGTCAGGAGCACGGGGGGTGGGGGGGGGGCAAAAGGTTCATCTACCATTGATCTCGGCGGAGTGAATCAAAGTCATTGCTTCTAGCGTAGATTTTATTTGCATGTGACAAGATTATTTTGTTGTATCTTAACTTCGTAAAATGTGATAAAAACATGAAAATTGATTATCCTAAGTTTAACTTAGAAACAAATTTAATATTTCTGAATCTGATAGCAGAATTTAAATGTGCATCGCTAAAATTATTTTTTCTAGGGATTTCATTTCTTTTTTTTTTTAATTTCTCTAAATATTTTAATTTTGTTCAATTTCATGTTTTATCCCTTTTCATATACATACATATATATATATATATATATATATATATATATATATATATATATATATATATATATATATATATATATATATATATATATATATATATATATATATATATATATATATATTCTTTTTCATTTTTTGACATATAAATGTAAAAATGCAGAATGATGTTACAACATCGGCTCCATCTGGGGATTGTTTTCCCTGTGAGATGCAGAGAACATGCAGATCCATGTGCCTTCTCCTCGGGCTATGGAGTTTTTGTTGTGAAAATCACACTTTCCATGAAAATGTAAATAATACTGGAAATGTATAATGAATTATGGTTTTAACATCTTTTAGTACTAAACATAGTGCTTGAGATATTGTCCATTGACAAGCAATGTAGAGTATGCTCCTTCCAGATTTCGCAGAATGAAAGTATTGTGTCCTTTAACCTCTGAAATGTTGAATGGCCCCAGCCAAAGATTATCAAATTTACCATGTTTTCCCTTTTCTTCACTTCAAGCATCCCATTTCAAAACTAAATCTCCTTCTCTAAAATCTCTCTCTAGATTTCCTATCAAACAAAGTTTTCATCTTGTTTGGTATTGACGAAATTGTACTGAACTTAATCTCTATCTTCATTCAATTCTATAATTTGATTAATTCTTCTAGAAAAATCATCAGGTTCTTCATTTGTCTCTTGTAAAAATTTCATGACAGGGAAAGCTAACTGTGTAGGAAGAATAGCCTCAATGCCATAAACAAGTTGAAAAGGGGATTTACTTGTTGATCTTTTGGGTGAAATTGTGTTGGCCCAAACTGCATACTTAAGAGGACTTTCTGAATTTCTCTTATGATCTGAAAGTACATTTTTTTATCACCTTTAATAAACTCTTATTGAATGAATCTGCCAATCTATTTCGTTAAGGGCAGTATGGAGTAGAATGATGCAATAGGATCTAATATTTCTAGTAAAATTCTATCATTTAACACTACTAAATGCTTGTGCATTATATGTGACTATCTGCTAAGGACACCGAAATATAGATAATATATTTTCCTCAATAAATTTAATGACAACAATATATGTAGAATTTTTGACTGAGATAGCTTCTACCCACTATGTAAAATAATTTGCGGCAGTTAAGATCCATCTGTGTCAATTGTTGGATGTTGGATGTATCTCTCCACTGAAATCTAGTCCCCATTGTAAGAAAGGTGCCTGAATAAAAACTGGAACAAGGGGGATTGTTAATCTATGTTTACCAGCAAAAATATGACATGGAATGCAGCTTCTCACCTTTGCTCCAACTTGTGAAAACAACTTTCGCCAAAAGAAACCTGCTCTCAAAATATTGTGTGTTGTTGCTCACCAAGGATAATGACCCCCACATATTCCTTCATGAAATTGATCTATAACACCTTATGTTTCTCTCTCATTCAAGCATAGAAGTAAGATATTTAAAGGATCTTTCCAATACAAGTTAACATTGATAATACAATACTTCATAGCCTTGAATTTAAGAGTTTTGCATTGATTTTTTGTGAAACCAGGAGGATATTAAAAATCATGAAGAAAGTTTACAATATCATCATACCATTCAGATAACAAGAATTTTTCCTCAATGTGAAGTGGAAGAGGAATTGAATCTATAGAAGAAGAAGGTTCTTTTGGATTCTTCTCTCCTGAACCTGGAAAATCTTCTCTCCTGAACCTGAAGACGGTTCTTGTGGATTTTTCTCTCCTTCTACCTACATGATAATGTTTACTCCCAGAACTTTACAGTTAGCTTCAACCAAGAGCTTGGTTAAGCTCTATCCTTTTACCAACTTAGTGGATTTGATGTCTAGATCAAATTCAAGAATTTTAGCTATCCATCTCCCTCTCCTACCATCTGTATTAGGTTGGGTCAAAAAAGTTTTGACAACATTGTTCGGGACATAGGCAGTAATAGGGGAATGAAGGACATAAGTTCTTAAAGCTTTTAGAGCTTGTACAAGGGCATAGGTCTGTTTTTCAATGATATCATATTTTAGCTCTCCATCTCTCATATCTTTACTAAATAGGGAAATTGGTTGTTCATCTTGGTTATCATTCTTTTGTAGTAAAACAATAGCTGAAGTGGTATCATAGGCAAAAGAAAAAATGTTGAAAGGTTTTGTATAATCAAAGTTGGCTAGTATCGAGGCTTCATAAATAGCCTTTTTAATTTGTGTAAATGCATATCTAGCCTGCACTTTCCATTTAAAATCAAGATCTTTATTCAACATATCAATAGTATCTTTAACAACTTCAGCATAGTTTGATATAAATCTCCTTAGAAAATTAATCTTTCCTAAAAAAACTTGAATTTCCTTTTGTTCTCGAGAGAACAATTACCTCAATAGCTAAGACACGCTTTGGATCAATTACCACTCCTCCTTTTGAGATGATGTAGCCTAGTAAATTTCTTTCTTTTATGGCAAACGAAGATTTTTTTGGGTTGAGCGAGATTATGAATTTTCTCCACCTATCAAAAACCTTTCTCAAGTGCTTTAAGTGTTTTTCATCGGAGTTTGAAAACATAGTTAGATAATCTAGATAACTAACAATAAACTTATTGATTTTTCCAACAAAAGTTAAATACATTGCTCTTTGAAATGTTGCTCCTGCATTAGTTAAACCAAATGGCATCCTAGCATACATGAATGTACCCGAGGGAGTGGTGAATGTTGTTTTCTCTCTGTCTTCTAGAGCTACCAAAATTTGGTTGTATCTAGATAAACCATCTAGCATAGAAATTCTATTAGAACCTAAATCTCTTTGCAGTAATTGATCCAATTTAGGCAATGGATAATTGTCTTTTAAGGATGATTTGTTTAGATTCCTAAAATCCACACACTGTCTAATTTCACCATTCCTTTTTCTTACAGGAACTAAATTTACGGTCCACTCAGAATGTATAAGATGAACAATAATATTTGCATCCAACAACTTCTTTAATTCTCTCTATGGTTGGAAGTAAAATTGGATTAATTATTCTTAATTTCAGTTGGAATGGTTTGGCTTTTGGTTTTAAAGGGATTTTATGCTCAATAAGATTTGTATCATAAGTTTTGAGCTCATCATAGGACCACGCAAATACATCTTTATAATGGTTTAAGAGATTGATATACTTGTATTTTATATCCTTAGGTAAGGATACTGAAATTTTCACATTTTCGTCTTTTTCATCAGTTCCAATGTTATAGTCTTCTACATCCTCTTGTGATGTGTTTAATAACGGAGTTTTCAAAACATCATTATAATAAAAAATCCTTTCAAGAGGGATTAGGCCCTAGGGAATGAAATTGTTTGGAAATTGAAGGATATTATCATCAACTATCTTGTTATTCGATTGTGAGGATTCATTTTCATGAGTTGATTTATGATCAATAATTTGTTCTTCCTCACTTTGCAAGGTTGAGAAATCATCAACTGCCTGCAAGGAACTCTTCAATTGTTCATCACCTTCAAACACTTTCCAGTGTTTAAGATTATCAGGGATTGAAGGCCTATAATCTACCTGAATTTAATATTGGAGTTGCATTGGATTAGGAGTTTTAAAGAAGCTTGCAGAAACTACTAAAGGCATTGCATAAATGTTCTCATCTCTTGGGATCGTTGTGATGTTAAAAGCTTGGAAATAGTTTTCTATAGAATCCCATACCTCATTTCGGTAAGATCTAAGCCTAGGATGTTTTGCTTGGCATAGATTCCTTACTTGTTTTACGATTAATTTTGAGTCACTAAAAACACTTAAATTTTGAACTTTTAGACTTTTAGCTAACTCAAGGCCTAGAAGCAGGGCTTCATATTCTGCTACGGTATTCGTAACATCGAAGTATAACTTAAAAGATTGGGTTATGTTTTCTTTATTTAGATAGATTAACACAATTCTTGCTCCAGCCCCATATTTAGAAAAAGCCTCATCGATGAATAACTTCTACACATCAATTTTTATACATTTAGGTTCGTTCACAATCTTTTCAATGTTAAGCTGAGAATTTTGGAGATCATTAGATGACAATGTGAAGCATCCAAAATCCTTATCAATAGCATAAATCATATGATTAATTTCTTAATCAGCCCTTCAAACAGTGTTAATGATGTTCACCCCCAGATACAAGAATTGTAGCATAAGACATATCCATCTGATTTCCCCCTAATTTGGCACAACATGATCTTGATAACAACATTCCAAATTTGGGAGGGATATATGTGACTACAATGTCTAGTGCTACACTTTTCACAGGGATTTGTGCTAAAGTTACAACTAGGTCTTTTATCAATCTGAGACAAGGAACTTTCTTGGAGTCAAAGGTGTACCAATCATGGTAAGGTCTAGTAATTTGTAATTGAAAATGATCCATGATTACTTTGTGCATCAAGTTATGAGAGGCCCCTAAGTCTAACATACAGTTGTATAGAAGAAAATCATGAACTTTGAGAGTGACATAAAAGGGAGGAACGTTCTCATCAATCATATCAAAACTAGGACTAAAAACCACTGATGGTTTTTCATCATGTAAATTGATCACATCACCCTCAACATCTATACTCGAGGATTGGATCCACTTTGATACTTCGTTTTTGTATCTTGAGTTTTTAGAGAATTCAGACAGTGGAACAGAGATTTTGACTCTCTCTAACTCTTTTTCTACATTGAAAATTGTTGGAACAGTTTTTTCAAAAGAATTATGTTCATTAGGTTGAGCTAATGGCTCAATTATAGTTGTTTGAGTTTCAATAAAAAAAATTGGAGCCTCATTGATTGTAACATTCTTGGTTGACCTACTAGGGCGTGGTTTAGGCCTCAAATCATACCTTGTATTTAATTAAGCTATTAAAAACTCTGAAAATGCTTGATATTTAGAAACATGTGAAGTTTCTTGATTTTGAATTAAAGCTTGATCATGGGAAACTAGAATTATAGCATTTTTCTGTGATTGATCATCAAAATAATTTATGCCATTAGTAACTAATGGTCTAGTTTCTTTGGGTTCTTGATCATCAATCATCAACGGTGGTTGAATTTATTGATCAGGGTTGGGTCTTTGTAAAATATAGGTTAGAAAGGTCTTTTGTACTGAGCCTGAGGTTTGTTTGATGTTTGTTGAACTACTCTAGGTTGTGTTTAAATCTTTGAAATCCTATTTGAAATATTTCTACGGAAGTAATTTCATCAATTTTGTTATCGTCAGTTTTTCTTTTAGAAGAAGAACCCCCTTCTTCCCTAGCTTTCAATTTCCTTTTCGCTTTTTCAGCCTTTGCTTTGAGTTTCGCTGAGGTTGATCTATTTGCCTCAACCTCAATAGCATTGGTCTACATGTCTTCTAGGGTTACAAAAGTTCTTTCTCTGAGCATAACTACAAAATCATCATCAAATCCTTTAGAGAACTTGACTTTGGCAGTAGTTACTGGTGGTTTACAGTTTGGTGGCATTTTATTGTAAATTTTGTTAAATCGTTTTATAAAATCAGCCACAGGTTCACCAGGGTTTTTTTTTAGGTCATCAAATTCAGTCACATAGTAAACTGGATCTTTTTAACAACCCATTGGTTTTTAAAAATAGTAAGTAATTCATTCCAAGAAGGGATAGAATTATCTCGTAGTTGTCAAAACCAAATCCTAAAGTTTCCTTCAAGAGATTGAACAAACAATCTCATGTAGACATCTTCATGCTCTATATTCATGTTATCAGCGAAGTCTAAGAAAGCAGACAGATGGTCTTCAGCAGACAAACCAATTTCACCATTGAATCTAGGTAAGTGCTTCAGATATCCATCTCAGAAATTATTTAGATGATTGGGAAGAACTAAGGCTGCATAACAATCTTGAATGATGAAGATGAGGATGAGCTTTGAGAAGATGAAGATGATGAAGGGGATGAGGTTGATCTTTTGGGAGTTGTAAGGAGTGGAGATAGGCTAGAAGAATTTATGGAAGTTTTTATTTTTCTTGTTGTTTATATGACTAATTTCTGTTCTTCAGGACCAAACTTTCCTTCATTATCAAACAAAGGATTTGTGTAAACAAAAAAGTTATCCTCAAAGCTTACAAAAGTAGATGGATATGTGTGAATCACTGAAGAAATAAAGTCACTAGGTTTTATTCTGGTAATTCCATACCTAATTCTTTTTTTAATTTAGGAGATTCTAAAAGAGGTTCAGGAATCTGATAAGATTCTAACTGATAAACAAGGAGAGTTGACTGCAAATCAATTCCTTTAAATAATAGTTATAACACTTTTGGTGGTAAATCTAATAGTTCAAGAGGAATTGGAATAGGTCTAAAAGGATCAATTTCATAAACAATTTCAGATGGATGAATTACACAAGAAAGAGTACAAGCTTCTAGTCTTTGTCTTGTAGAAGCAATTCTTGTCAGTCTCTCAGGATCTGATAATGGAGAATAAGGTTGTGGATTTGAGAGAGACCTAGGTGTCTACATGAAGCCGGTTTAATTTTTGTGGAATTGTCGGGTGAATGATTTTAATCTACCAACCTTTTATTCATCGTTAAAAGGTAAGCATTGATCATTGTCTGAGGGAAAATAATTCAAGAATTTCTTTCCCCTGCAACAATGCCAATATGATGTTGTACCTCTATAGATAATTCTAGGTTAGGAATTATCCCAAAGCATCTAAAATGTTTTGTTGGTTTTTAAAGTTTTTTGGATTACCAAAGCTCTAACATGCTTAAATAGGTGCAATTCTTAATTACTTGTGATTAAATAAAAGGTTGATTTTTCACCTCTAAACATTAATTTAGCTTTGATTTAGATGTGCGAGGTTGAATCTTTAGAAACTATATGATTTGTTAAACATCAAACAAATTATCTAACCATCATATACAATGGATGCAAGTAAAATTATTTTACAACCAAACAATATATGTTAAAAAACTTAAGGGAAGATGACAATTTATTGATGTAGAGGAGTTAAATCAAACAAACTATTTGATTAACCAATCTCTGTAATAGATTATAACTTCATGGTGGATTTCAGACATATTGAAACTCAATATTATCTTACCCGGAACTCCCATGAACTTCAAAACATATGCAGAAAACAGAGTGAAAATAATAACAAAGAAAACTTACAAGAACACAATTTGCTCTGAAATGAATCTGTAATTCTTTTGTTATTTCAGAAATAACCTTGAAGGATACAAGTTTCTTCAAAAGCGTATCACAATGGTTCAACCATTTCTAAGTACTTAAAGAGAATATTACATCTGAGATCAGATTCCAAACTAAAATACATTGACAAAATAATATTTGTTTTAACAAACACAGATATTCTAAATATAGAGGAGAAAAAGGAAACTTTGTTGGAAAATGTTGCATTGTTGAGGCTATGTACGAATATGGTGATGATTGTTGTTGCTTTACTAGAAATGTTGTTCCTTTCATACTGAAAATCTTGAACTGCATTTACACTTCATTAGACCAATTCTAGTAGTCGGTCCCACCTTTCTTCACTTGGGATAGAAAATCCAATCATATTATTGAATCTTTCATCCACCTCAGTGTAAGTGTCAAAAGTAGGTTTATTTACAAAAAGGTGGTAGACTTCGTGTTGGATATTCAAATCAATTTGTATTCCTTGTATGAAGGCTTCACCACTGATAACACCTTTGGCTTTTGCAAATTGGAGGCATAAGTACCTATGTTACACAACCATTGTTGTTAATTTTCTAATGGGGTCAATTTTCAATTAGAATTTTTGAGTGTAGGCAAGCCCTTTTCCTGCAACACAATGAATTTCCTATAGAATCTCTTGATTTGCAATTCAAGATCCTTGCATTTGTTTTCTAAGTATTATCAGATTCTTTTTTGTCAAGACCTTCTTGACCTCGATGATTATTGTTGTTCTGTCTAGAATGTTAAGGTTTTCAATATCCTCCTTAATTTTGGAATTCAGTAGCTTGATGATGTTTTGTGCTTCCTCTAGCCTGTGTTCCAAATCCACCTTTGTGTTTTCTATGGTTGCCTTAACTCTATGTAGAAGTTCCTCATGTTAAAAATAATTTGTATGGAAGGCCACATATTTGTTATATGGCATTTATATTCTGCCAAATACTATTTTTAGCCTTAGCTAACATTTGGATTATACAAGATTGATCTTCATATTTTTGCACCTATTGCGTAAGTCTATAATTTTTCTACAATTCTGACAAATATGCATTGTCGGTTTTGAGTTTATTCTCCCCGTCTTAGCCAATTTTGCTAACAATTTATCCTTTTCTGTCTGAACAATTGATAATTCATCTAGAGCTCTAGCAAGCTCTTTTGTGGGTTTTGAAACTGTAGTCCTTGCTGAAGTTTTTTCTTATGTACATGCACTCGATGTCGATACTCCTGCTACTTCCCACTATTGTTTTTCTTTCAACAGTGTTTCCATAACCTGCTACATTTTCTGTATCTTTGCATTCTACTCCACTAATATAATAAATTTTTTATCTTTTTCCAACTCTATATTTACAACATCTTTAGCTTGAGGATGATCTGTGGAGGGCAGCTTCAAGTGCTTCCTCAATGCTTGGATATTTGCTTCCTTATTTTTCATTAGCTCTCCTACTATTTTAACATCTTTAGAATCATGTCATAACTTTATGACCAAATCCTCCAGAGATTTGATTCTATTATCCTTTACAAATGTAGACATTTTTTCAATCTTTAATTGAGAGTTCATATTATTTAAATATGACTATAACTTAGAAACAATCATGGCTGAGCTGGTGAGTGATGAAAAGTGAGCTCCCCTGTCTGCTTATGTAGATCAATATGATCTATTTCATGTATTTTCTTAGTGTCCATGGAAAATATGGAGGCTTTATAGTCTTCAACACTCCTAGGATCTGGTACGAGAGGTTCCATGAAAATCATCTGGAACTATCCTTTCTCTGCATCAAATGCAGAAAGTAGTCTATGTTGGGGCGTGATTGTTTGCTTCCAAAACTCAAAGTAAGTAGAATCCTTCAGAGCTTCATCCTTCAACTTTATTTCTCTATATCTGGAAAAGATACTCTGCTGAGTAGAAACCTGTGAACTGGTGGACACTGGAGTTTGGACATTTGCTTCAGCAGTAATTGATTGTACTGTTTCTTCTACTTGAGTAGTAGTAATAGGTGTCATTGATAAGATCATTGTGGCTAGTTGTTATGTGTTTCCTTCGTCTGTAGTTTCATCCTGAATAGTTATTATTTGAGATCTAAACAGAGGATTAATTGGAGAATCTTATTTTTGAGTAGCCTTAGGGTCCTTCTTCCTTTAAAACAATGAACTCTGGATCTGGATTGTCAGAGTCTGTAGGATACATTGATTGTCTTTCTCTTTTCTGCTCCTTTTTAGAGATAGGTGTCTACATGGATGACTGAGTGACCAATCGTTCTTTGTCTTCTTGTAAAGTACCTTCTATCCATTCTTCCTAAATGGCATACTGCTCAATGTCAGGTCTCGGTGTGTGTGTGTGCATAAGAGGTGATTTTTTTGCTCCAGTCTAAGTTTAGAAATAACACCATGAGGATCAAATGACCAGGAGAAATTGAGCTTGAACTTCATTTGGCTAAAGATTGCATCTATTTCTTTTGCAATAGCTCTAGTATTGATAATGTATGGTCCTATGTGCGATTTGAGTTTAAATTGCGCCTTCTTATTGTAGGAAACAAAGTACACTTTATCCATGCCTGATATACTCCAATGCAAAAATCCTAATAGGTACAAAAATTGGCAATCTATATGGAGGCAATTCTGATCCATAAACTATGATTTCGATGTACTTCTGGTATAAATACCAGTGTCCCACTTTGGCCTAGTCTAATAAGTGTAAAAAATTGTTATCTCAAGAGAGATCCTTGGGATTACATCATCGCTTAACAAACATAGTGGAGTATACAAGAATTTGTCAACAAAATCGGTATAGGAATACTCCTTTGAGTTATTTCTAACCAGAGAAGTTAAGTAAATGACTAACCAAGCATTACCTTCTCTATCAGTTTTCTGTAAAGGGAATTTGAATTTATCTACTTGATAATATAACATAAGATAAACTAGGACTCGCTAGTATTTGAAAACACCTTTTGCTTTGTAATTAACCCACTACTCATGGATTTCATTGGTTAAAAATTCACTGTAGTTGAAAAGTCGAGAAGGTTGTTTACCAACTGCAAAAATGAACAAAAATCCTAATACTATCTCATCTACCCATTGATAAGTATAGTATCCAAGCAATTGAGTTACCATGGAAATATCCTGCTTGGACATCTCAAGAAAGAAGATGGATATGGGGGACTAGTCCTAGGTAGCTCAACAATCTCAAGAAGGAAATTTTCAAATATCTGGGCTCTCCAAGGGAAAGTGAGTTCGTTATACAATTACATTAGGATTTCAGAAAAAAAAAAAAAAAGGGTGATAGCAAGGTTCATATTTAATTTATAAGGCCTGGCAAATGCTTTCAGGAGAAATAGAGAAGATAACTTCATTACTTTGGGAAATGACAACCCTTTGACTAGGTAAATACCTAAAGTGACACCAGACAAAGAACTCCGGGAAGAAATAAGTCTAGGGGAAGACGAACTGTGGGAGAAAGGATTCCCATATGTTTAATTCATCACTCTTGTCCATATATTTTTGCTTGGCCCAATTGTGTAGCTCATAAAGGTCAAATTCTAAAATGGTTTCTACAATTTTATATTGGGTGTCTACTAAAGGGGCCTTGTCGAAATCTGGGACTAGGGGAATAAGTGGATTGTTCTTTGTGGCCTTTCCTTTTCCCTTATGGTTCGACATTTTATATGATAGAGAATCAAGTACAAAAGGAAAATGCTAAGAAGAATTGGATGGAAAACTCTAACAAAAGAAACTCTTAAACATAGGGTTACCCACGAAAATTGTCGACTTTACGTTGGGAGAATTGATTTTCAACACTGACAATTGGCGACAGAGAGTTCTTCATTCTGTAGAATCAAATAGCTAGCAAAGGAACTAAATAATTGGCATTACAGGGTTTTATATAATCAGGTGAATCGGGTGCATAACAGCCAATCAAACATCTTTGGAGCGGGGGCCTTAATTAACAAAAACAAATATATGGCAAGAATAAATGTTGTAATGTTCATAAGATCTCGAGAGAGATTTCAAATGCTAATAGATAAGTGACATGGAAGGATGATGACGTGGCAAGACAAGTGGCAAGAGTCGAGTGGTCAGAGGTAACAATTATGTGGCAGAGTGAATGACACTTGGCAAGAGATGGTTGGCGAAGGATATAATCATTGGCAAGAGCAAAAGTGGTTTTTCAAGGGGGTTGTCAATGGTTTATGGTATTGGGAGGTGATCCCCCAAAATCCTTTAGCGTTCACCACATATGCTTTGACAATTTGGGCAGAAACCGCAGTGGAGTGACTTAGAGCCATTGCTTCCAGCGCGGAATTTAATTGCATGCGACAAGATTATTTTGTAGTATCTTAACTTCATAAAATGCGATAAAAACATAAAATCAATTATCCTAAGTTTTAACTTAACAACAAATTTAATATCTCTGAATCTGATAGTGACATATAAATGTGCATTGCTAAAATTAATTTTTCTAGGGATTTCATTTCCATTTTTTATCAATATTTTCATTTTTTTTTAATTTCATTTTTTATACCTTTCCTTTTTTTCTTTATATATATATATATATATATATATATATATATATATATATATTATTTCTTTCCTTTTCATTTTTTGACATATAAATGTAAAAATGCAAAATAATGTTAAAACACGAACAAAGTCACAAGTTAAGATCAAGTGTAAATCCAATGTCCAAATTCCCACAAGCCGATCCCAAAAGTGTCTCCTATTTGTATATGGAGCATATGTGTTCAGTGCACTTAGCCTTTTCCTTAAACCTCGTTTGTATCCAATTAATATAATTCTAGTGAATGTTTTATATGCCTTAAACGAAAAACATCTTGAATGCCACATATCTGCTATACCACCCCTCAATGACCTAAACACTCATTGCATAGACCTCCCAAGTAGGAAAGATTTTTTATAATATTTCAATGGCGTGGGCTTTGTCAAACATTGTTTCTTGCATAAGAACAATGGATGGATGATTCAGACTAATAATGGAACGTAGGTATCTCAGTTTTAAGGATGATTCCAATCCCTGTATATTAATGGACATAATTTTCATCTTGGAGAAGTTGCATCAGGTGATTTTGCGTTAAGAACCCGTGAATCCTGACCCATTAGGTGGTCTAGAACATCATTGGAAAAATCAAGATTGTATGGAGCATATTGAGCATCCTCCAAGGCCACCGAGAAGCGAGTATTGAAATCAGCCGAGAGATCAGCGCAACTAGTAAGCTTCTTGTATTTGGTGGCTCATTTTTTTCTAACTGTCACATTCTTCCTTTGTTACTAGTTGGGAGTCACCCGTGTTATGTGGGAAAAAAAATTTAATTGTTGAGGCTCCAACTCAATTACATCCCCGCAAGAAAGTTATGTGATCTCTGAGTCATTTGATAATGTAGGAGATCCATTACCTTGAAATCTACCAAATGGATAGACTCAACACAAAGGCCAAATTTACTCTTAATAAACACCGTTGTATATGGCCGAGCGTTTGAGATGCAGTCCATTAAAGATTTCCCTTTCAATTTTGTAGAAGCGAGGGAGATAGGGTGAATGTCTTGTTCATGATTCTAATTAGTTTATAATGTAAGGATCTCCATCCATTCATTGTTCCCCCACCGACAAATTGTCAAGGGCTAGTGGTTGTTCTAGAGCAGCCTTGTGTTCATAATGACGAGGCTTTAGTTCGAGTGGCAATCAATCTATCCCTTATGTCCAATCTACCTACCATTTCCATTTTGAAAGTCTCAAATCCATCTTGGGCGACCACATGCAAACCTCCATGGACACTCAACCAACATATGTTTGATTGCATGGTAGCCAATACATCGAAAATGCAATCTCCAGTAGTCAATTGTTGCCTAAAAGAGACTGACCCCATAAGTTGTCTAATGCACCAGGTAACCCACCCTTTAAATCTAGTTCTATAATGACCCATGCAACCTTTTTGTCTAAATCCCCTGCGCAACCCTCATCAACATAGTAGAATTCGCCTATTTTATTAGCGATTTCCTTGATTGCAGCGTTGGACCACAGTTCAAAAGGGAGTCGCGGAAGCTTTACCCAAAAGATTTTTTTCTTGGGAGCTTCTTTGGATGGGTCAAATCCCATCTTCCATCTCTGTAATGTGAGATTCAACCTATATGTCAAAATAGGAAGCCAACATTTCTCTATCCATGTCTTCATTTTAACCCCCGTCATTTTGGTATAAGTCCAGCAACCAACAAGGACCCATGGCGTGAGTCTCGCAACATCCTCCTAGTATGTAAAACATGGTTTCCTATTGATTGGCCAATGACTTCAACAAATTTGTTCAAAGTTCAATAATTGTGGAGTTATGGAGTTATAAGCATCTTCACTTTAATGCACAATTATTATAATGCCACAACTTAGAATTATGTTAAAAGTAGTTTCTCCATTGTGTTGTAGTAGGAAATATTTTACACATTCCAACCATTTTGTAGTATTCATCCACTAATTTTCCTCTTAGCAAAAGTCGGCAATTTATCAAATATATCTGATTTCCATTTATGTGCGAATTATTTTGGTTTCTAATTTGCAAGTATGCATTTTTAAATTTTAGAGTACAAATATTTTTCTTATTAGACATTTTAAAGTACAAATATTTTTCTTATTGGACACATCAAGATGCATTTAATAAGTTACCATCCCTAAGAGTTTTGAGTAAACATATTAAATGCCTTTCAATTTTCCATTTATCTTCAATAGAAAGGGACTTGAAATAGCCATTTATCTTCAATAGAAAGAACTCGAAATAGCAAAATGAATAAAGCCCAAATATGAAAAGACACTCTAGGAAACAATCAATAAATTGAATCTTGTGATATCATGATATCTAACCAATAAACTTGCTTTTAAAACTTTATAAAAATAAATAGGTATTTAAATATTTATTATAAGAAATATTAAAAATGGGCATGAATGCTAAATGGAGTCTACCGAGGGAGAGGAATTGCCCAAACAGCCAAAAATGGCCAAAATCCAAGCAATGGATTCAACACCATCAAAAACACTTAAATTTTGAGAGTTTAACAACTATTAACTTAGATTTACAAAAATCCTTACCAGATTTTCTCTAAATATGACCAAAATTTCCATAACTTTCCGAGCAAATGGCCAAAATCCAAGCAATGGATTCAACACCATCAAAAACATCAAAAACACTTAAATTTTTAAAGTTTAACAACTATTAACTTAGATTTACAAAAATCCTTGCTAGATTTTCTCTAAATATGACCAAAATTTCCATAATTGCTCTGGCTTGTTAGACGACAATTAAAGAAATTATTGCACAAATAATATCCAATTGTATTTTAAATCACACACATTTAAAAAATAACATAATGGAAAATCAAAATGCAAATGTATTTTTAATATAATTGTTTAAAAAAATGTTCTTTTAAAGAATTTAACAAAATGTTCTTTAAATTGTTTTAAAAAACAAGGCAGCTCAATTGAGGCCCATCATGTTCACATTTCCAATAACTCAAGCTACCTGAAAGAAAAAAGAAAAAAAATAAAAAATAAAAAATAAAAAAATAAAAAAATAAAAAAATAAATTGCTAAATATTTTAACTTCTTAAAATTTTTAACTTGAAATGTTTAAATCAAATTATAAATTTTGGTTTTTTTATTTTAATTTAGCCAAAACCCAAATACCCATATTTGAGTTTTCTATGCTTCAAATAACAATGTCTATAACCTCAAATAATGTTGCCATTGAAAAGTCATATATCTCAGTTTAATTTTATTGAGTCTAACTCTAATATCATGCTTTGATTTAATTATAAAGTTTTATGGTTCAAATAAAAACACTTATAACGGAGCTCAGCGGGTTTTGGCTCAATTACTCAATTAACCAAGTTAACGTGTCAAGTAGCAATATAACTTAATTTGCTACTACGAGACCACCTTATCAAAGCAAAAGGCTAGTGTTTCTACAACAACTCTTGAAGGGACTACTTTTGATTAAATTGACATTTTTTTTCAGCAACTCTGGGAGGGACTACTTTTAATTGAATTGACATTTTTTTGCCTACAAAGCGAAACATATAAGCTTCAAATCTTAGCAATTGTATTAAAGCATCCCAATAAGAAATAAAATATAAAAAGACAAATCCCACACGTACTCTTGAAGGGACTTTTGATTAAATTGACATTTTTTTTCAGCAACTCTGGGAGGGACTACTTTTAATTGAATTGACATTTTTTTGCCTACAAAGCGAAACATATAAGCTTCAAATCTTAGCAATTGTATTAAAGCATCCCAATAAGAAATAAAATATAAAAAGACAAATCCCACACGTTAACATGTCAAACACAAACCAAGCCTAACCTAAATAACAAAACACAAACCCAGATACAAACCAAGCCTAACCTAAATAACAAAGACACAAACCAAGCCTAACCTAAATAACAAAAACACAAACCCAAGTACAAATAATCTTAGCAATTGTATTAAAGCATCCCAATTAGAAATAAAATATAAAAAAACAAATCCCACAGGTTAACATGTCAGACACAAACCAAGCCTAACCTAAATAACAAAAACACAAACCCAAGTACAAATAATGTAACAACTACTCAAATGGAGACACCAAACCCACAACCCCAAGTTTGAGTATAATAAAAGTTTTCAAACATAACAAGAAATATTCCACAATGCTTAAACATAAAGATAGCATTAACATTGCCAAATTCAATAAACTCACGAGTTAAAATAGCCTTTTGGATGAGTCAAGATTCATTATTTTACAATATACTGCATTAACATTATTAATCACAAAATATATTAATAACATCACAAGTAGCATCTCCAGCCCCAACTAGCAACATTAAATTAATTGCCATCTGAATCTTGCACTAATTCATTCAAAGCAAAGACTAAACCATGACCACCTCTTACATCTGAATTTCAACCATTGTCTATGAAGTGAATCCAATAGAAAACCATAAGAATGTGTGTACACACAGCATAAGATCAAAACAACTATCTTCACACAGATAAATAACATTAACACACACCATAAAATCAAAACAACCATCATCACACATAGAGATAACATTAGCAGCAATAAATTTGATTGCCATTAGATTAAACAGTGCATTAAAACTTTATTTTTTTACTAACACTGCATTAACACTTTCACAAATAAAATTAATAACAGAATCAGCCACCATTTAAATCTAGAAGAATAAACCATAATTCCTGCATACTAGACAATCACAACCTCTTGATTGTAAATTTCAAATGCATGATGACTTCTTAGCTGTGAATCTCAACAAGAGAACACCACTAGAATGTTCTAACAACGACTATAAAATAGAAACAACTATCTTCAAAAATTGAGATAGAATAGGAAGACTTATTAACTTCTGAATCTCAAATATTGTCTACAAGTTAAAACCAACAAAACACTATCAGAATGTGCCACAACGAGATTAAATTCAAAACATCTTCAAACATAGACCTAACAAATTTTATTGTACATACGCTCCATCACACCAACTCTATCACAAATAAAATTAATAACATGAGCAGCCGCATCTTCAACACTGCTAACAAGATTAACAACAGTCAATTGAATCTAGAAAACCATCACAACCTCAACTCCAAATCTTAAATCCATGATGAACTTTTAACTGTTAATGCGAGAATTGTCTACAGAGATCAAACCAGTGTGCAATGAACATAAAAACAAAACTATTACCAGTGTGCAATGAACATAAAAACAAAACTATTACCAGTGTGCAATGAACATAAAAACAAAACTATTATCAAACATGGAGATAAAAACAAAACAGCTATTATCAAACGTAGAGATAACACAGAATAGAATCAAAACAACTATTCTCAAATATAGAGATAACACAGAATAAAATCAAAACAACTCTCAAATTAGCATTATCACCGCAAGATTTTATTGGCATTCGATTAAACCCTTCATTGCTACTATACTGTCAACTTACACTACGTTAACACACATAAAATTAATAACATCAAAAGTCACATCTCCAACCCTAGCAACATTAATCAACCAGAATCAACCCTAATATATTCAAAGAACTATATTGTCAACTTACACTGCCTTAACACACAAATAAAATTAATAACATCAACAGTCACATCTCCATCTCCAGCCCTAGCAACACTAATCACCCAGAATCAACCCTAATATATTCAAAGAATCAAGCAGGATCAACCCTAATACATTCAAAGCAGGGATTAAACCATGTCAACCTCTTACATCTGAATATCAAATCCATGAAAACATCTTAACTTCTTATCTCAACTATTTTCTAGGAGTTAAAAGCAGCAGAACACCATCAAAATGTACATAGCAGCAGGTAAAATCAAATCAAAACTATCTCGATTATGCATCTTTCAGTTTCAGGATCAAACCTATCCATAAATTATCTACCCTAATCTAAACTTCTTAATAATATTCAAACATATAAGTCGGTTAATCTCAGCAATGTCGAACTAGAAAACATTGAAAACAATCCCATCACTGCCAAATCTGAACTTCCCACCAATCTATAAACCTGCATATATTACATTAATACATTAACAAACCTATACAGCCAGCAACTCTGTAAAACTCTATTTGACATAACGCACTTAGGTTGACGAAAACATAGTCCTGCTCAGGTTAAGGTTAAGGAGAACATTAACTCACTAAGATCAAGGAAAAAGGGGCGTAGGTTGGGGAAAAAGTTAAGAAAACATTGTCCCACTCAGCTAGAGGAAAACATTGTCGCGCTCAGGTCGAGGAGAGGAAAACATTGTCGTTAGGAGCTCAGGTCGAGGAGAGGAAAACATTGTCATTCTCCTAACGTTGAAGGCTGATTAAGATATTTACAGATATATACAGTCAGCTATTAGATTAATAGATCTATACAGCTACCTATTCTGTCAAATAACATTATCCCTATTTTTGAGGCCGATTAAGATATTTATAGATCTATACAGCTAGCTACTAGATTAAAAAAGCAAATGCTCTAAAACGGCCAGGCCATTTCGTTTGTAGATCTACAGGGAATCTCAAATACTATTATAAAGGGAATTTCAACTATAAATCTACATGGAATCTCAAGACGTTTACAAATATGACGTTCAATTTGACAAACAAATATTGCAGAGAGTTCCAAGCAGCCAGCTACTCCGTAAAATTCCATTTCAGTATCAAATATTGCAGAGGGCTCCACGCAGCCAGATACTCCTTAAAATTCCATTGAGATACAACCTTAAAATTCCATTGGGATAGCATGGTTAGGTAGAGGAAAACATTCTCCTAACATTCGAGGCCGATTAAGAATATTCTAGGCTGATTAAGAATAAGAATATGACTCTATATTGGCCTCTAATGTTGAAGAATTTCTTCAGCTAACTAACATGTTATCAATTGGAATTAGAATTGGCACTTAACCTTATGAACAATTTCTTCAACTTCCAAAGCAAAGAGTAAAATTCCATTTGAGTATCAAAAATGGCAGAGGGTTCCACGCAGCCAGCCACTCCTTATTAAACTCCTTTGAGATAGCATGCTTAGGTAGAGGAAAACATTCTCCTAACATTCAAGGCCGATTAAGAATAAGAATACGACTCTATATTGGCCTCTAAGGCCGATTAAGAATAAGAATAAGAATACGACTCTATGTTGGCCTCTAAGGCCGATTAAGAATAAGAATACGACTCTATATTGGCCTCTAATGTTGAAGAATCTCTTCATCTAACTAACATGTTATCAATTGGAATTGGAATTGGCACTTAACCTTATGAACAATTTCTTCAACTTCCAAAGCAAAGAGTAAAATTCCATTTGAGTATCATGCTTAGATAGAGGAAAACATTGTCCTAACATTCAAGGCCGATTAAGAATAAGAATATGATTCTATATTGGCCTCTACTGTTGAAGAATCTCTTCAGCTAACTAACATGTTATCATTTGGAATTGGCACTTAAACTTCGAAGAATTTCTTCAACTTCCGAAGCAAACCATAGATCGTTCCAATTAAACCCTTTCACATCATGTATTAACCTCTTCAAATTCCTGAGCGAACCTACCTCAGATCATGCCAATCATGCATTAGTATCACCTTCAAACCCTACGAAAGGTGAGAAAAACTCTCCTGCTTCTTTAAACATTTTTTAGATAAGGATCACCAGATAACCCTAAAGAGTAAGAGAAGTAAGAGAAATCATCCACCTAACGTTGCAGAATTTCATAAGCTAACCAGTACCTTATCCCAACAGGAATTTCTTCGGATAGCTAACAAGAATTTCATAAGCTAACTAGTACCTTATCACAAAAAGAATTTCATAAGCTAACCAGTACTTTTTCCAAAGAAGAATTTCTTGGTATGGCTAAAATCATGACAATACACATACCGGGAATCATACAAGATTGGAAATGTGCGCTCCGTTAAGCTCAGTAAGGTAATTATATAGCTCTGCAAACGCGGGAGAGTTTTCACTCTGGTGAATGTGGGATTTTAATATTTGTTCATGAACCCAAGTTCGTCAGAAAAGCTTTGCTCTTAAGGAAGTCCGTGTATTAAAAGTTACCCAAATTTTGACAACTTTGAAATTATGATGGAGATTTGTGCACTATTTTATGTAGAATATAAAACGAGTGCCAAAATTTGGGTTGCTTGTATATGGTCAATAAGTGTCAAGGTTGTAGGTATTTGAATCAATTCACTTTAAAGAAATAAATTATATTTTTTAAGGATTATATGGTTAATTGGATTTAATCTCAGGGTGTTTTTGAAAAGATTATATGGTTAATTGGATTTAATCTCAGGGTTTTTTTTTTAAATTATATGGTTAGAATGGATGAAATTTGAGTGGTTGTGTGATAAATTATTATAATAAAAAATAATAATAATCTAATTTGAATGTTATGTTGAAATTAAATAGTAAATTGGTGCATGAGATTTTTTACTTGTTGGATAGGGAATCTCCACCAAGCAATTTGACTATAAAGTCTATGGAGGAGTACATACTTTATCCCACTTTGAATTTACACTATGATCTTACCCCACTTTGAATTTACACTTTCACCTCTATGACCTTACCCCATTTTGAATTTATATCAGCCTAGATCCATCTTAACCCAGGATCTATCAAGAGCTGAGATGGATCAAATCTCGTGAGGTGCAAACCTCTTTTTTTAGTGCACAACTTGAGGAAAGGTTTGCACCTCGAGAGATTTGATCCCCCTCGGCGCTTGATAGATCTAGGGTTAAGATGGATCTAGGTTGGTTATAAAATATTGTATAATATATGTGTGTCTCTTTCTTATAAATATATATATTATTTATATATGTGTTGCTAAAAGAAAAAGAACAGAGAATTCTTTTGCTTGAACATCAATTAGAACAAGAGAAAACCAATCAGCAAGCAAAACAGCAGGTAACTCAGCTTTAGAGGGAATTCGAGCAAATGAGGTTACAACACCAAGCAAACATATCAGAAAAGGATTCGCATATTCGTGAAATGCAGGCCATGGTAGATAGATTTAAAGATAACCCTCAAACAGACGAGTTCATCAAAGAAGTAATCAAGCTAAATTCCCTATTGATACAACAACAAGAGATGTTCTGCCAGAAAATCTCACAGATCAATCCTTACTATGAGACAAGTGATAAATTGACAAACCAAGTAATTGGTATGAGGTTTGAATATGAAGAAATCCATAAAAAGATTTCTGATTTATTAACTGGAAGGAATCTGACGAGGGAAGAAAGATTGATCTACCAAAAATAGAAGAATCCCACAAAGACATTCTGTTTTCAGACTAGGATACACGATTAAAGTAGGCGAAAAGGGCGACAATGACAGCAGCAAGTGCAACAAACAGTGTAATTGAGGTCATTAATGAAAACCTCCACAGTGCCAACCTTGTCAAAGAATGCATACCAGGGGCTCTCCCAAATATCAAACAACTGGAACAACATTGGAAACAAACATCTCATACCAAAGAAGAAGCAATCAAACAACTGACCAAACTGGATTGGAGACATACTGACAGTATTTGGTAAAACCACATAGCCAGTGGATGACTCTGCGATGCTTAACTACCTCTGCACAAAAAATGGTGCCAGCTCTGTTGGATGCCATATTTGCAAGACAGTTAAAATCCACAATCGACCAACCACCTCAAGTCAAACCAATGATCGACATTTGCAATCTCAAATATCAAGCTAGCCGACTAAGATAATTCAAGTTGAAAGAAGCTTGTCATTAGTTTAATTCTATTTTTAGTTTTATTTTTGCTTGCTCTGAGGAAGGTTGTTTGAAACCTCCTCGGCTCTTTTTGTAATAATCTATTTTTGAGGCATGTATTATAGTACTTAAACCCCTCTCATGCATTTAGAGAGGGGTCTAGAATTATATCAAAAGCACTTTTCAAGACATTACATTTATGTATTCTTTAGAAGTTTTTGATGAAATATTGGAACATGATCTATTTTTCTTTAAATATTGAAGCATACTCTACTGAAATTACACTTCTGTAATCTTAGAGTTCATTTGATTGGATGAAAGTGGATCAATATTGTTCAGCCCATGAGCAGGACCTTTCATATATGGTACTTTTATTGCATGATCGTGTTTTATTTATGCATTAGCAGTACTCTTTCTTTGATTGTCTTATGTATGAAAATCTGAGTTATAGTTCTACATTATTTCACTTTTGTATGATGTTTCAACTCTAATTCTGTATTGAATACGTGGACAATTATTATAAGTGATAAAGTTTTCTCAATTGTTTTGTCTAGCTATTTATCCAAAACAATTATCATTAACAATTTCATTTCTTTTGGAAGTTATATTATCTTTATTACCAATTGTTTTGAGACATCTCTGTAGATCGCATATCTTAGTTTATTCCCGGGTATATTTATAGTCAGATAATGTTAGATTAAGATATATGCATGTGTTTATTATTTAGATTATATTATACTTAGTTGAATCACTCTCCGTTATATCTAATATCACCCCAACAACATTATCAAATCAATCTTCTCTGAGAAATTGGTCCCATTATCCCCAATTGGAACCACTATACCAAACGGAAAAGGAGCTACTTTTAAGGTCCGGACCAGGTGGTTATCCCCCATGTGGTTACATCATTGGCCTTCGACCGAAATATTTTACTAGATTACTTTGAGAGCCATTAACATCATCAGTGGTTTCTCTTGCATACGTTAATGACTTACATCATTGGCTGGTAATCAGATGGTGTCTACCATGTTCGACTTCAATTCATTAATTCACATGGTTAGACTCGTACATTGATTGGTTGTATGAATGAGATACAAGACCTTGAATCTAGTTTCATCCATCTAGCCTGCAATTTCAGGAGTAATACAAGATCACAAAGTATGATGGCTATGATCATACAAACATTCATCCAGTCATGGGCCCACCATAAGTCATCCATGGACATGTATATTGTTCATTGTACATGTAATGTTAGCTTATGTTTTGGGCATATATCATGATGTAAATGTATTGTAAGAAATGTTGCTTTCGTCAGTTGTTCTTGATCCTGATTTGTCACAAGGTAAAAAACTTCAGTCATCAGTTGTCATCTCTGACTTTTGTCTTTAGGGGGAAATCTATTATAGACCATTTTGTTGCATGTGGTCAATAGGCCTTATAACACGATCAATTCACATCCTTTAACATATTACCGTCATCCCCACACAAAACCCTAAGCATGACTCTATTAAATCCCTGAGTTTATGCTCTTAATTACTGAGTTTCCAAGCTTTTAAGGCCCATCGCACCCTGGCCCTTTAGGGACTAGCGTTCAATACCAAGTTGGTCCTCTCTGCACCTAGGCTAATCACCAGAAGGTTGCTCAATCTTGGGGGTGAATTGATTCTCGAAATTCGAGAAAAATAAAAAGAATCTTGAAGCTTCCCAGGTTGTTTCAACCATTTACCTTGGATAAGAGTCTCATGTCCTATCTTATCCTACCTTGGAGTTTTCACCTCTTATCCTCACATCTCAAGTGGATCTCAAGCCTAGATTGGTAAATGGATCAGACTTCATGAACTACCTCCCTCATTTGTATATTTACGACCATCCATGGGAAAGGGGTTGGCTTTTGGAGATTGATTCTACCCTCATGTTGTTTCTTTGAGAATTATTATTTCATGCATTAGGGTGGCATAGAGGCATACTTTGTGGCAAGAAAATGACAAGTCAATTTGGGGAGCTTTTCGACAATATCAACTCCTATTTTTGTTGTAACTCTCTCCATTTCTATTAATACAAAGAGTAGATTGTTTTCCTATATATGATATTATGATTCCATGTATTTCAATACCATGTTGATCTATTGAATGAAGTGATTGGATTATGCCACATATATGTTGTATATCTTTGACTTTTCTTGTTTGATTGTGCAGGTTCTAATTATAGCAATCAAAGCTAGGATTGCAGTGTAGAAGCCAATGAAGGAGCGAAGCTTACGACGGATTCCAGGTAGGCCTCATCCCATCATTCAATTACTTTAAGGAATACATTATCCCCTTTTGTTTCTATTGTTTTAGGTAGCCCACTAGGCCTAGGGAAGACACTTTTGTCCACAGTCGTAGATTCTGTATAACAATGTACATTTAAATCTATTGGGTCCCCCTTACTTTGTAAAGTTTTCATGGTCATCTCTTTTGAATTGCTTAAAACACTCTTGAAAATGTCCTAATAATAATAAACTGAATCAATAATAACCATATAATAAAAAACATATCTAAGTAACTAAATAATAAAATTGAATCAAAATTATGCCAATGTATACAAAATTTAACCAGAGTGTACTTAGCTTGGTATGGGGACCCTCCAACCTTGCCTTTGTACACTTGAAGAACTCTTCAGCTATAGCTAACTTAATAAAGCATCCACAGCATGAACAACAAATAGAACAATAGAAATGATTCTTCAAATTATCTCAAAAGTCTCCAATAATCTTAATACAAAATTACACACCCTTGAATGGTCCATAAACTCTGTTTAAATAAGAAAATTATAAACAAACTTTGCTATAATGGCTATAACAACATTATCAATCCTAATCCATCCATACAGGTCGAACTCATCAAGTCTAGTTCACAAAATCAGGAAAAATCTCACAAAATAATAAATCTGCTCCTTTTTACTAGGAATTCCTGAATGACAGGTCAAGTTTGACCAGTGTTGATTGGGCCTGTTTTTGCTCAATTTGACTAAACCAATAGGTGTTTCTTCATCCGTGGTTCCCAAGCTTTCCAAATATGCACTCAGATATCGCCAAGGTGTCTTGCACATATGAGTTTAATGAAGCTACTACGGGAATTTTTAATGCAGTCCAAATTTACTCTTAAAACCCAATTTTTACAAAAATTTCCAAAATTGAAAAACTTAATTTAGTTACTTGAATATGAAAAATAGGACTAAAATTAGGCATATATAGGTGAAATGGGATGGAATATGGTGGTAAATAAATGGATTTAGGATAGGCAAAGATGACCAAAAATGAGGGCCAACATCTCCCCCTTGCTGATGTTCAAGCATGTCCTCATGCTTGCCTCCTCCGTTTGGATCTCCTGAGTGATGATGCCCATGTTGTTCCTAATCCTGTAGCTTCTTCCTGTGTAACCTGAAGGAGAATGTCAATACCCTCATATTTATCTTATTTGTAGATGGTAGTCTTCACTTTTTGTTTCGCATATTTGTATTGCTGTAACTTTTTCTCCTTTAGCTATCTGTAGGCTTGTTTGGAGATGATGATATTTTGAGTCTCAAGATTTTTAATCTGCTTTCTCAATTTCTTGTTCTCCTTGGTTATGTTGTTGTTATTTTATTTATACATTTTGTTCTCCTTTTTCAAATGTCTCTCCATGATCTTGTTGTCTTCCAGCTCACTTGTTAGCTCTGTTATTTTCTTAAGATATACTTCACTGTGTAGCTCTTTAGATTCTTCCCTAGTCTCTTTGGCATATGAGTGACATGAGGTGGCTTCTACCCATGCATCCTCAAAATAGGAGTCTTTCTATATGGGCTCTTCCTGGACTTCCTTCTCCAATATGTGTATAATCTCATCAATCTGCTTTGATGTTTGTGGAGGTTCAGTTCCAATAATTTCAATTTCTGGTTCTTTTCTTTTATTGCTTGGTTCCTCTTATGATCTTCTAGGCCTCCTAGGAATGGACAGAAAGGATTTCTCTTTTTCAATCATAATATCATCTTGCTTCTTCTTCAATCTTGTCTTAGGATACAAAGGAGAATGCATGATACTTCTTGTTACACGCAACTGCTCAAACTTCTCCTCATTCCCTGTTGTTTTCTCTTCAAAATGATGTTTAGCCAAAAACTGCTTCCAAAGCAACCCCTTATTCCGTACCTGATACTCAACAAGTATCTTGATTAGCCCATGATGATAGATATTGGCTTCCTTGGCTTTTGTTTTGTTCTTCACATTCTCTATCATTTTGGTTAGGATTTTTTAAAAGAAGTAGGGTAAGTTGATTTTACAATCTCCCTTCATATGTTGAAGCAATTTGATATGATAGAGGTATACCACATTGTACCGATTATCACAAGTGGAGTACTTTTGGATAATCAAAATCAATTCTGATGATGGCTCTCTGAGCCAATCTCTTGGAATCACTTTTATCCTGTCAAAGGACCCCTTCCTTTGATACTTTTCTCCTATAAAAGGAAGGTCCAATGCTTGAGAAAGAAAGGTTGGGTTCAATGGTATAGAAAGTTCACCAACTCTGGTTTGTCCATGTTCAAAATGCTCTATGAACTCATTTGTGATTTTATCATTGTGACCATTGAGCATTTTAAGAAATTCCAATGATTGGTATAGTTTCTCTATTGTATCCTTACTCCAGTTTTCTATCTTGAAGTCTTTAGGTTCAGTTTTGGTTTCCATTTGCATCTGATCCGTGTACCAATTAATATGGCCTTGTCCAATAAATAATCTCATCATGAATATAACAAGATATATATATATATATATATATATATATATATATATATATGACCACCTCATTCATGCAATCTTTAAATAAAAAGCATGGTGAATGTACTTACTAGACCTCTGTAGCTTTGAAAAAAAAGAAGGATATTACTTCTTCTGCCTTTAGGTCTTCAATTTCTCTATCTCCTACTACAAATGGTATTAAAAAAAATCCTTTGTTCGTAAAACTGGGTAAAAAAAAACTCTTACTGTGTGAAAAACCATGTGAAAACATATCCACTGTAAAAATATCTCACAGTTTGCAAAATTGTCTTTAAAAATCCTCTTTGTTTGCAAAATTTCCCCAAAAAACGATGAAAAACCTTCTTTGTTTGCAAAATTTTATACAAAACTGCTCACTGTGTATACTAAAGGATCCTCACTGTGTTTTTTATGTGCAAAATTTGGCAAACTGTGTTTAAGAATGTATGAGGAAATCATTTTTGGAATGATACCTGAGCTGAAATGACTATTGAAACCTTGTAGAGATTATCTTGTTAAGGTTTGTTTGCTCCTGTGTAAATATACAATCATAGTTAAACTCTCTGTCTCCAACAATTCAAAAAATCATTGGTCTACAGGTGACAAAGCCTTTTTTGGGTGACAGAGCATTGCTAATCTATGACTGAAGTCGTGTTTCTGTCATAGTATGACACATTTAAACAACAACTTCAGTTGAACCCTTTTTGAGGGAATAACACAACCTTCGAAATATTTCAACTGTTGAGAAGACCTCGAGATCTACTCTTACCTGATTACTGCGCAATTTATGGGATTTGATGGAGAATACGTCTGCTTAGCACAGAGGAAATCTCGGTTTGGCGCTCTCCTATCTCTCCTCCTTTTAAACACAATTCTCCTACTTATTTCTCCACGCAATTCCTCATGTTATCTCTACTGCACAGGATTCTCCTCTTTGCACGCAGTTCTCTTTCAATATCTGTGTATTTCTCAGTGAAACAGGGTTTCATGTTTTCTTTGGGCTGTGGATAAACAATGAATACGCAGTGTCCTTTGATTATGAGCTAGGTTATGATGAAACTTAACTGTGATGATGAAGAAAAACATGCAGACAGTGTTCAACCCTTTGAAACATTTTTTTGACCATTCGTTGTTGCGTTTTTTTCGATTTGACTCGCTGATTGTTCATCTTGTCACTTGTACCTTTGGCTGCCACTTGTTTTACTTGATGCATGCACATGATATAACTCTATTCCCTTTGTACATAGCTTACCATTTGTTTAAACTTTGTACATAACTTGCATCGTGATTTTACATTCTTATCACCGCTTTGTAACACAAGTAATGTCCATTGTACATGTTTCGACACTTGTTTTGTTTATTGTTAATGCTACATCATAACTCGTAATTGCTTGTAGTTTAGAGCTTTCAATACTCATCACTATTAGGACTAGTCTATGACTTTTGCATTGCATGCTTTCTTGATTATGCATTATGCTTGTTCATTGTGCATTTTTAGATCCATTATACTTGCATTGCATGTTGCATATCCATTATCATGCCTTTATCATTGCATACTTGCCATTTTTTCATCATTTACATATACCTATGCATTGATTTGTTTTGAAATGACCATAATCTTGGGTCATTTCAAATAAAATTCTTTTTGAAATAAGATGTTAAGTATATTTGTAATGATATTAACTCTATTTGTTCTTTTTTTGTAGGCATATGAGACTAATCCTTCTTGTTTTGTAGGCAATTTTCCATGAGGCAAAAAAAAAAAAAATGGCCCAAAAAGGAGACGTGGCCAAAACGTTTGCTCAAAAATGCAAATGAATGTGGTTGAGTGAATGATGAATTGATGAATGTAAGGTTATAATAAGGTTAATGAATGTAATAATGTGAATGAATAATGTAAGAGATAAATGTAGGGCGATGTAGGATAATGTCAGATGATATATACATGGATAAGGGTGCTGCATATTCAAGTTTAAACTAGTTTATCAATCTTAGAAAAATATTCAAAATCGAAGGCATTAAGAATACTTTAAACTTACAGTACTTTCCTTTCGCTTGATAGCTCATTGTCAATGCTTTTCTTCTGCTGATGATGACCTTAGCTCTTTTGTCAACACTTGACCTTTTGCTAATGATGACGATACTTTGACCCCAAAATGAATTCTGCTGAATGATTTCGCTGGATTGTAGATGCTTGTAGCTGCTTCTTAGGTCTCTTTGATGTTGATTTTAAGATGAATAATCAGGTCCCTTCTGCAATAACATATGGCATTGATCTTGTTCAGGTCCCTTACTAACAAATATTGATTATGATGTCCCAGGTCCCTTCTGCAATACAACTACTTTACATTAAACCAATTGCATAGTTTGTTGGTTTATTATGAATCTTCCTCCTTACTGATCTTGAGACTTGTCCTCAAGTCTTTGAATTTTGGATGATGATTCTACAAAATGAAATTGAAAAGCATAAAAGAGAATTAATGTTGGCCAAACAAGTTGGTTATCCGATATGAATTCGAGTTTGTATTGTGCCAGTATCCTAGATTTTCACAACCAAAATCTTTTATTATTTTTTAACTTTTTATTTTTTATTTTTTTATTTTGGAAGTAGGGAAGGTATATCACTATGTTGTTCAAGTACTTCCATATTGTTTTCTGCTGAGACTCTTTTCATAAAGTCTTCTTTATTGATAGGCTTATTATAAACTTTGATTCTATGACCATTAACTAGAAATGAAATGGCGGCTTCATCAATTGTCTTGATCTTGACTGCTCCATTGTCAAAGATTTCTTCTATCTCATATGGCCCAAGCCAATGAGTAGTAAACATAGCTTTGAAATCTTTGTACTTGGAGTCAAAAAGGAGTGTCCAGTCTCCCTTATGAAAAAAATTGTTTTTGATAAATCTGTCATGCCATTTGATTCTTTTATGTTGTACTAGTGATGTATGCTCAACTGCTTGTTGTTTGATTTCATCTAGTTCATTCAGTTGCATAATTCTCTATTGTTGGGCTTCTGACAGGTCCAATCCTAATTTTGTTGCAAATTTAAATGTATGAATTTGAAATTTGATTGGTAACAAAACTTCTTTACCATATACCAGTTGATATGGGTTGTATCCAATAGTATTTCTCCATGTAATTATGTATGCCCATAATACATCTTTTAATTTGTTTGACCAATCTTTTCTATTCAATTGCATTATCTTTGTCATGATGTTTTCCAGAACCTTATTAGTAGATTCCACTTGTCCATTTGCTTGAGGATGATATGGAGTAGACTTTCTATGCTTGATTTTGTATTTTTTTGTGAGATCTCGGACAAGTTTAGAAGTGAACTGTGATCCCTGGTCTGTAAGAATCTGTCTTGGAACTCCAAATATTACAAAGATTTCTTCAAAGAGGAAAGAAACCATTATTTCTTCTGTTGATCATGCCACTGCTTTTTCTTCTACCCATTTTGTAACATAGTATGTACACACTAAGATGTACTTATTTCCATATGAAGGCGGGTTAATAGATCCCACAAAGTCAAGAGCCCATTTTTCAAATGGTTCTATAAGTACTTGTGGTTTCAATGGCATCTCATATGATACTACAAGTATTTCCAGTTCTTTGACAACTATCACATCTTTTGACATTGGCCTCTGGGTCCTTGAAAATTGTTGGCTAGTAGTAGCCAAGCTTGAGCACCTTGTATGTTGTTCGTTTATCTGCAAAATGGCTACCACATGGTTCATCATGACATGCTTTTAGAATATCAAGAATTTCATCTTCTCTTACACATTTTCTTATCAAATTATCAAGACCAGTATAGAAGAGGTCACCATTGACCCAACTATCTAGCACTCTCTCTGATTCTTTTTATTTTCTGCTTGCCAGTGAAATGAGATGGTAATATTCCAAATGATAAATAATTAGCTACATCTACAAACCATGGGGTTTTAGCTGTTATAGCAAATAGATGTTCATCAGGAAAGCTGTTTGAGACAGGAATAAGAGCACCATGAGAATGAAGTCTTGACAAAAAAATTGCCACTTGATTATCTTTTCCTGGTTTATCTAGAACAGTGAGATTGAATTCTTGCATTAGTAACAACCATCTAGTAATTCTGCCATTGGTAATTGTTTTGTTCATTAAATATTTAATGGTTGAATGATCTATATGAATAAACACTTAATAGCCTGTTATATAATGCCTAAATTTATTGACTGCATGCACAACAACTAACATTTCTTTTTTAGTTACTGTATGGTTTAATTCTGTCGGAGTTAGATTTTTGCTAATGAAATAAATGGCATAGTTAAGCTGATTTTCTTTTCGTCCTAGAGATGCTCCTATAGTTGTATCTGATGCATCAGTAGATATGTGGAATGGCAATGACCAATTTGGTCCTCTGAGAATGGGTGCTATAGACAATTTTTCTTTCAGTTTTTCAAATGCATTTTGACAATTTGTAGTCCATTGAAGCTCAATGTCTTTTGCAAGTAATTTGAACAAGGGTAAAGCTATTTTGCTGAAGTTTTCAATGAATCTTTTGTAATATCTTGCATACTGTAAATTTAAATTATTCGTAATTCTTTTGATTTTGAAATTTTTTCTAAGATTGATAAACTAGTTTAAACTTGAATATGCAAAACCCCTATCCATGTATATATCATCCTACATTATCTTACATTACCCTATATCCTACATCACCCTACATCTACCTCTTACATTATTCATTTACCTTATTATAACCTTACATTCATCAATTCATCATTCACTCAACCACATTCATTTGCATTTTTGACCAAACTTTTTGGCCACATCTCCTTTCTGGGCCAAAAATTTTGGTCAAAAATGAAAATGAATGTGGTTGAATGCATGATGAATTGATGAATGTACAGTTATAATAAGGTTAATGAATGTAATAATGTGAATGAATAATGTAAGAGGTAAATGTAGGGTGATGTAGGATATAGGGTAATGTAGGATAATGCAGGATGATCTATACATGGATAGGGGTGCTGCATATTCAAGTTTAAACTAGTTTATCAATCTTAGAAAAAATTTCAAAAATCGAAGGCATTAAGAATACTTTAAACTTACAGTACTTTCCTTTCGCTTGATATCTCATTGTCAATGATTTTCTTCTATTGATTATGACATTATCTCTTTTGTCAACACTTGAATTTTTTCTAATGATGACGATACTTTGACCTCATAATGAATTCTGCTAGATGATTTTGTTGGATTGTAGATGCTTGTAGCTATTTCTTAGGTCCTTTTGATGTTGATTTTAAGATGAATAATCAAATCCCTTCTGAAATTACCTCTGACATTGATCTTGTTCAAGTCCCTTTCTGATAAATATTAATTATGATGCCTCTGGTCCCTTCTGCAATACAACTGCTTGACATTAAACCAGTTGCATATTTTGTTGGTTTATTATGAATCTTAAGATGACCAAAATTGAGGGCCAACAGTGACATGTATATAGATACTAAGGAAATTACGATATTCTTGGAGGATGGTCACCAGATTCCATGTGCACAATCTTTTGCAAAAGATATTGGTTTGTATGGACAGAGGCGAGGTGGTCTAAGTGTTATTGTGATCATGAAAACAAGTAGTAGCAGTTAAGAGTCAGTTTCAACAAATTAAATAGCCAATGTATAGTAGTCCACCTGTTCATGAATCTCAAGAAACCTGCCATACAATATAAGAACACTCCATCACATTTTAGCAAAGCCAAATTCTTACAAGAAAAGAGTATTACAATGTTGGAGACAAGAACATCTTAGATTTGGTTTCACTTGAAATAAAACTTCAAGAACAAGCAGGCCACAGTTTAGATGATGCCAATTTTGTTCCCATTATCAATCTCATATTTGTTTTCTTCAAATTGTTGTCCTCTATCATTTTCTTCGCACTTGTGAATACTAAACTAGTTAAGAAAATATGCACTTTTGTGGTGGTGCAATAAAGATGAATTTCGATTATTAACATCTAGGGACTCAGGGTTTAAACTTTGCATCTCTCATGTATGATATGAAGAATGCTCCCAATGGTTCCTTTTATTGCTTCATGCATGTGATCATAATATCACGGGTGTAGATCCAACAAAGGAGTAATTGAGGGAAATTCATCATCAATTTAAGGTGGAAAAATCATAATCCCTTCTTTGAGTTGCCTTATCAATATTTTTGCAAGTTGTGACATGTATAGAGATGCTAAGGAAATCAGGATATTCTTGGAGGATGGTCACCACATTCCATGTGCACAATCTTTTGCAAAAGATATTGGTTTGTATGGATAGAGGGTAGGTGGTCTAAGTGTATATGTGATGATGCAAACAAGTAGTAATAGTTAAGAGACAGTTTCAACAAATTGCTCAACCAATGTATAGTAGTCCACTTGTTCATGAAGCTCTTGTTGTATCTTCCATCCTAAGTGATCCAAATCTCAAATCTCTCTAGAATGAGGAGGCCAAGGTTATGTCTTAGGAACCAGAAGGATAGATTCTTCCATGGTGATCACCATTCAATATTTTCAAAACAATAGGTTGATGAAAACAGGGGATAAAATATAAAATTACCATAAAATTCAGTATCAGATCATCGTAGAAGCAAATATATGTCCGCCATGCTAATATTGTAATATTCAACAAGTCACATCAATAGGAAACCATTCATTTTGAAAAGGAGCTACAAAATTGGCAGTCATATTTCATGGATTGCAAGGCGGCTCAAAAGGCTTATGTCCTTTCACTACATGGATGGCTTCTAAAGTGCATCAAGCTTCCCAAACCCTCCACAAGGGGAAGGCAAATTCCATTCTCACCCCACAGGGTTGGTGCTCCCCTTGTAGTTATTATTTGCAGTGACTGGAGTCAAGCATTTGAAAATATAATGCTAGAAGTTGAAGTTATTGAGACCATTAAAACTTTAGTTGGAAATTTATGATCAATTTCGGAATGCTAGGATGAGAATCAGAATGGAAAATATCTTGACATGAAGATACCATCAATATAGAGGGTGGGAATTAGATGCTTGACACCCAATGTTCACTAAATGATAATAAAAATTAAAACTCCATAAGAGTTGGTAATTCCATTGCACATGGAAAAAGCTTGTCTAATTCACATAGAAAACAATCAGAGGAAGTGGGGTATCAAAGTTTATGCAGAAAACTCAAGTTGCCTACTAAAAGAGTTTATAGAAAGGTTTAGAACGTACATTTGAGTCTTTGATTTATTTTTCTTGTAAATCCCAAGAAAGGGCACATTTTCCCAATGAGAATGGCATAAGGTTATACATCCAAGATATTTAAAGGTCATGGCATGTCTTTGTAATTGGAATTCTAGATCTCTAGAATGATGGAGAGTAATTTATCTAAAAATATGTACTTTTGTAGATTTCCTTTTTTAAATCGTTAAAGATACATAAGATTTGTAATTTGTATTTAGTTCTTACCACTAAGAGAAATTATACAATGGAGGATCATTGCATTTGAAATTGAATGATATAATGGAGGATCTTGAAATTGTACAAAATTTATGGAAGACACTGAGGTCTGAGATTGCAAATGATGCAAGACTTTGTGGGTTTAAGTTTTGCACAATTCATTTTTTACCATTGTACAACTGATGGATTTGTAGTACCATTCCAGCTACATGGCAATATGTTAGTGGTTCAGTGGTTTAGATGTTTGGAGCATGAAGCAGATAAAGTCACTGCGCAAATTGTAAGTAAGAGCATAGGTTTGTGAAGTCTCATGTTAGATTATTATCTGCTAATGACCTATGTCTGTTAAAATATGTTCAACACAAACTAGCATCCAAGAGAGATTTCCAAGTATTGCTTAGGATCTTGTAATAAGTAGGATTTGGCCAAAGTTGTTTTCCTTTGGAATTGGATATTGTTTTCATTATTCCCCAAGTTATAGATCATAAGTAGCAATTTAATCTATGATCCATATGTGGGGAGCCCACTTATTATCGAGGGAGCCATTTGCATGGAATCCATTATCAAGTCTTCCAAGGCTAATTCATATTCTACAATAGCAAAATTGGTAAGTACTCTTTATCCAAATTCACGATTTGTTGGGGTGATCGAAGGGTGCCTTAAGGCCAGGATTTATGTTGCTCATTCTAATTTTCTAGGGAAGATAATGAATATCACCAAGAAACCCATGAAATTTTGAGGATGTCGTTGCAAAGGCAACAGTATTTAGCCAAGATCCATGTAAATAAAAAAACTGGGCTTGACCTCATCAAAAGTTTGGAGTTCTACCTTAGCTTGTAAAAAGTATAGGGTTCAGCCAACAAATATTTTGGGTTGACCTCATCCACAGTCCATAACAAGTTTGATGTTCTACCTCTTCAGCCATTCCCTTTGGTACTTTGGAAATCTGCATGTCGATTATGCTCACATATGAACTTTATTTGCATGTGGAATTAAATATTTTTTAAATAAGGTGAAATATAAATGTTTACGTGGAGTTAATGGATTAAAGTTTTATTTAAAACCCCATGTATGTAAATCCATGTAAAGTAATTTTAGAAAGCATATGACATGGTGGGGTTGGATGGCCTTAGTGATCACTCAAAATCCTACTTTATGTGACACCTCGATTGGGGTGCCACACCATCTACCATGGGGGATTTGTTTAGTGTTAAATTTCCATTGTTCTATGCTTAGGACAATCACTTAGCCCAATTCTTCCTTCAATTAGAAATCACTTTCAAATCAATTTAGTCTTCCAATAACAAGTAGCAATTATAGATATAAAATTAAATCCAATGTACAATAGAAGAAAACCAAAACCAAATAAGAAGAGACACAATATTTGGTCAAAGACCAAGGAAAAACCCCACAAGGGGGAAAACCCTTTTAAATTCTTCTTCTATTAAATTGTCATCAAATGTTTAGCAGAGAGATTACAATGTTCCAATTCAACAATAAAGATTCAAAGTCAAATATTTGAATTATCCAACTATTAACCAACCAATATCCAAGAGATGAGCCCAAAAGTCAAATATAGTCAACATGACAAATCTAGTCAAAGTCAACAACAACCAATAATAGAAAATAATGCCCTAATCAACCAACATTTAGAAATCAAATCAGCTCTAAAAATTTTGGTCTTGGTAGCACAAAACTTGACCTCTCTTACTGGTCAAAGTCAAGTGAAAACAGTCCCAAAAATGCCTCAAAAACTAGTCAAAGTCAAAGTCAACTTCTATGGTCAACAAGTAGCTTTATATTTGTGTTCAACCAAGGTCAAGGTGCCTGTTGTGGAGGTAAATCCCCTCTGCGGATAGAGACGATCCCTACTAGCCCAGACCGGGTCTAGCAACAATCAAACAATGCTATCACGCAAGTTCCTAATTGCAAAACAAAGGTGGATGATGAGAACCTACTTGGATTCCAACGCTAATATTCATAGAAGAGACGTCGCTCTCGTTCCTTTGCTTCGGCCGGTCACGATCCCCACGATCTCCGTGATTGGACACCTGCACATGCAAAGAACAACATAAATACAAGCATAAAATCCAATAGATGCAATTATATATCAGTCAGAAAAGATATAACTCAACATCAATCATTACAAAAGACAATGAGAGTGGAACCATAATGATAGTCATCTATTATTGATAAACAACAAAGAAGAATACAACCATAGTTCTGACGTCAAATCCTCCTTTGGCTGGGTGATCAGCTACACAAGTCTTGCATAGCTTGTTGGGATGGGAAACAAGCCTCTCTCTCCTTGGTGACAAGAATCTCCTCACTTAGATTTGGCCTTATGGATGCAAAGAAGGCTCTTGCAACTTCAATCTCTTGAACTCCTGGAATTCTTGCTATCTTAGCACTCTGCTGGAACTAGCTTGCTCAAGGCAAAAGAACAAGCTTTTATAGATAGAGGGGAAGGAGATAGGATCAACCACAAGATTCATGGGATTGGCTTTATCACTAAGAAGCTTCCATGAAAGGTGGCAAACCACTTCCCTTCTATGGAGATTCGAAGCAAAACCATCCTAGCTCAACATAGATTCAGTTGATGAATGGGTTAGGGAGAACCTTCAGAAGTTTGTTCGTTAAAAACTTTACCCAACTGGGTTGGCGCGAGTGCGACTCTGAGACAGAGCGCCAACTGGCGCGCCCTCTTTAGAGGATTTCCCCCATTGGCGCGGGAAGTACACTGCGGACCCGCGCTAATGCAAAAAGGGTTGTTTTTATGGGTATACTGCAGGAGATGTCTTCAGGGCATATGAAGCTCATACTTAGAGGAATATAATGCAAGTGGTTTCAGGTCATGTCACTTCTCACAGGTCCCAGAATGAGTCCTCCAGTGTGCGGGAGAGGGGTAACAGGGACGGTGACAAACGGTGACAAATTACTGTGTAACAAATGCCCCCTAAAGCATGAGGCCCGAGAGAGAGAGAGAGGGGTGAAATGCTTTACAAGAACATGTGTAATTGAAAACACTACCGCCGGAGAACCTGCGTAAAGAGGTACAACTGATATCTCAAGTACATGATATATGTGGCATGGGCGCAGCCATCCATAACAGAGTACACAATAATCTAGATCCAAGGTATGGGCGCAGCCATCCAGTGAGGATAGATAAATAGACTCAGGCATGGTCGCAGCCATCCAGTGAATGAGTCATGTAATGATCATAATAAGCCACAAATCGCAGCCTGGATTTCAACAAACAAAATCCAGGGTCTTGTGCTCCATCTTGACCCGAACAGAGTACAAGTTCAGGCATGCGAATACATGAATTGGAGTGGAACATGCATGAACATCGTCTGATTACCAGCCAATAGTGAAAACTGTTAACAGACGTGAGAGGTACCACCAATAATGACAATGGCCCTCAAGGTACTATAGGTACAATCTACGGTGTGCGAATGAGTGAGCTGGCGTCGAACACCCGTAGAATCATTCGATCAGAGGCCAATGATGAAAACCTCTCGTCGAACACGAAGAACCTGCCATTGAGGCATGCAGGCTCCAAGGCACCGGAAGGGAGTCTCTAGATCAGCTTCCTGGATAATGGGCTGAAGTCGACAGGAAGTGACCTTGATCAAAGGTGGGCCATAATGTTTCCCACATCATTGACACGAGACAGAGGAAGAATGTTGTGGTGAATCAAAATTATGTGAGGTATCAGAGGGAGGTTGTAATTCTGCAGAGGTCAACTTCTCTTGAACATATCGGGGGCACGACAGTGGACTTGGCAGTATTTGACATCAACGAATCAAAGGTCATGGTGACGAGGCAATGAGTAGATGAGAGGTCAAATAGGATCACCCAAAACCCACGGAGGCAAGTGAAAAGCGAGATGAGATGTCCCCACCTAGACACGAAAGCAGACAAGTGCCATGTTCAAGAGCGACATACTGCCGACACGACAATAATTATGGGTCCATTTTCCCCACCATTTCTGGCGAGTACCCCAGTTATTTAACAAGCTTGACGGGGATAGCATATGCTTGTAACGTCATCTCGACGGATTCCAATGTCATCAAGTTTTAACGAGTCTGACAGAGGAAGAACTCGACGTCTTTTCATGTTTAGAGAGTTTGAAAAGACAGCAGAAAATAAAACTCCAAGGGTGTCCTTTTTCGTAAAGTTGTGTCTCTCGAGCCCGAAAAAGTATAAAACAATGCTCGAAAGAACCGCCCGACCATTACGATCGAGGAGTACTTTTCATATGTAGTGACATCAACCTGAAAAAGTAAAAAAACGATTGATATCACGTCGTTTCATAACCATTAACGAGCCTGAAACGACAAAGACCCGACAATCTTTTGTTTTTTACACGGTCGGAAAAGAGTTTAAAGACGACCGCCTCTTATTTCCATTTAACGAGGCAAGAGGGAACTCGACAATCTTTTCATCTTTAAACGGTCGGAAAAGAGCTGAAAGAAGACCTCCATTTTTATTCTCTTTAACGAGTCAAAAAGGGAAAAATACTCGGCAATATTTTCATCTTTTACGAGTCAGAAAAGAGCTTAAAGGAGACTCGTCCTAGAGGAACGAGTGGTATAAAGGGTAGCAACTGGTTCCGGCAATGGTGGAACTGCTCAAAATATGTAATGGTCAAGAGGCTGGCTAAGAAAACCACTCATCGCTGCGGTTCCTCAGGAAGGGATAAACAACCAAGTGAAAGCATATGATCGGCCAAATCGAGGTGCTTTCTTCATTATCTATTGGTATTACGAGTCGAAACATGGTTAGAGCACTTATGTGTCGCCAATATTGCATACGGTCGATTCAAATTCAGTAGCATATTCGGATTATCTTAACCAAAAGCAAGGGTAGTGGGAAGGGAGTAAGTGCGAGAGGCAACGGAGGCAAAGGCACCTGCCCCACCATGAGTGGAAGACCAAAGGACCGAACAATAAATACAATCAATTCTAATTGATTCACATATTTTGTTCCTATTTCAAGAGCAGCGCCCTGTGTTTTCACGCCGAGAATTTTTCGCAAATGAAGAACTGCTGAAATTTTGCTATAGATAGATTATACCTTTGTTTGAAAATCCGATATAATTAGGCCATTCTAGAGCCTTCCTGATTCTAGCTACCTTCGGTAGTTGGAGTTCGGTGCAGTTGGAGCGTACGTGGCCTTATAAAGATTATAATTTGATCTATTTCGGATTAGAAGACAGTTGGAGCATACATTGCCTTATAAAAGATTAAAATTTGATCTATTGGTTGAGTAGACACTTTAACACATGATGTTATATTAGAGGAGATTCTTGATGAACCTCTTGTGAATCACCAATAAGCTATATGCAGGAGAGGAGGGAAGGGAAGGGAGGCTCCACATCCTGAGTCTGAGTTATGTGGTGAAGTGCCAGAATGGATCAGAAGGCAAGCTATCCAACCTTCCAAGCTCGTAGATGGGCTAAGACAGAGATTCATGGCGATGGAATGAAACAACCCAGGCTCATCTAGCAGAAGTTAGCAGATAAATGGCAATCACGAGATGTAAATCAGGTATGGGTTCATTTTTACACAAGCTTGAACCATGGAGAACTCTGCTTGGATTCGGTTTCATGTTTACACAAGCTTGAAACGAAAAAATATGCTTGTTATAAGTTCGCATGCCCCCAGCATAATGACGCAAAACGAGGTACATGCCCCCCAAGCTTCATTGCATTCAACACAGTGGACGGAATGAAGGTTCACTTTCGAGATCTTGGAAAGACTCGACTTGGATTTTACGAGATCTTAATCAAAGACTCGATTGGGAAAAGGGGTTGTTTCATTTTTTAATGAGGTTGACACAGTAAAAGAACTATCCTCATAACCCTTGTTTCATTTTTTAACGAGCTTGACACAAGATCAGGAACTATGCTCGGACACCTTATTTCGTTTTTTAACGAGGTCGCCACAAGATCAAAACTATCCTCGAGACACAAGCTTGAACCAGGAAGGATTCTGCTTGTTGGAAATGCGCATGCCCCCAGTGCAATGACGCAGGATGAGGTACATGCCCCCCAAGCTTCATTGCATTCAACAAAGTGGATGGAATGAAGCTTCACGAGATCTTAATTGAAAGACGCGATTGGAAAGGGGGAATTGTTTCATTTTTTAACGAGCTTGACACAAGATCAAGAACTATGCTCGGGACTCTTTGTTTCATTTTTTAACGAGCTTGACACAAGACAAGGAACTGTGCTCCGGACTCTTTGTTTCATTTTTTAACGAGCTTGACACAAGACAAGGAACTGTGCTCCGATGGAACTTCACCATAATGAATAGGAAGTTGAGGCTCCCAAGAGTGCCACTCCTGATGGAAGGCCAACATCTTGGAAGTCAGGGCCCAATGCCTCCAGGACACTATGCACGACGGCGGCATCACTGGATCCAGGCACGGGATAGGTGGCCACGTAGTTGATCTGTGATGGGGCAGAGGCAACTGGTGGATGAAAACCAGGAGGGGATGACAACTGTGCAGGAGGCACCCGGGGACGGACGAACGATAATTGATCTATCGTCACTATTCTTCCATCGAGTGGAAAGAAAACCACCTGGAAAAGTGAAGAGACTAGGGCCCCGTGGCATAAACATAGTCACGGCCAAGGAGAAGACTGAAGTCTAAAGCACCTTGGGTAACCGATACGTCTATATAGACGGTCTTGCCTCCCAAAGTAACAGGGAACTGTGGAAGGATCCCTAATGGTTGACTAGTTCCTCCGTCAAAAGCTGTCAGATTCGGTGCGACTGGCACAAGCTGTGGGGAACCCAAGGCTTGCCAAGTAGTGGCAGGCATAAGACTAACCGATGCTCCCTCATCCAACACAGTGCCAGGTAGCGCCTTATTATAGGCATGTACCATGACCCAGAAAGGAACATGGGATGGAAGGGGGGAGGTAGTCAAACGACTCCAGTCGAAGGAAACGACTGAACTACTTGGTGGGGGAATCATATGATTGCTCCCCTGCTCTAAAGGAACTGAAGCAGGAATCTCGGGAGCAGCTGGGATAGGAGAGTCATTTCCAGACTCAGGAGAATCTGAGGAGACGAGAAGAACATGGGAGTGATGCTCTTCCGAAACAGAGTGATCGACGGGTGGTGAACTCGAGTCGACACTCTTTCTGACCAATGGTTGGTCTGGAACAGGCTGGGCACAGCTAGGTTCGGGAAGAGGAGGCTGGACAAGAGGAGAATATGAATCAATCTCTGTGTCAGCAGGGGAACGATTTGCGGCTAAAAAGAGACGTTGATAACCAACGGGAAGTTGGGGTGAAGGAGCTGTAAGACTTTCCAAGACACCAGAGGCTTTATCCATGAGTGGACAAAGGTGAAGGGGATGATTGCCTTCACAAAGTCTACAGGGGATTCGAATCTTCCCTTTTCCCTTACCATTCCCGACTGATAAGGTAGCATCGCCGTGAGCTTCAGAGGACGATGAGGGGCGGGCCAGATCGCGAGACCATACTTCTAGTACCCTGGAAATGCCAGGACAATCGCGAAGAAGATGGTCCTCCTTGCATAATCGACAAGGAAACTTGACCTTCCGCGGAGGAGCAGAAGGGGGCCTGACTTCAGGTGTACTCGAGGGGGTAGCTGCACTTGTAACCTCTCCCTTAGGAGCCTTCTTCTTCTTTGTCTTCTTCTTCTTCTTCTTAGCCATCTGGTTACTCGAATCTAGACTTTCACCAGGTGAAGTAGAAGATGAGGATGTAGAAGTGGGCGTAGAAGGGGAGAGATCCACCTTAGAATCAACATGATGTTGTTCAGGTGGAGGGACGGATTGACTAGACGGTGAGATGGCAGGGACCAACGAGGTTGAGAACTACCAAACCGGCAACCCAACAGTTAACCCTGGGAGAGACAACGTTGCCATATAAGGAGCACCAACATTCCCGAGAGGAGGGAAATGACCAGGATTCCCGTCAGGAGGGATACTTGGGTTGGTGAACCCCGGAAAAGTTGCCATCGAGAATGAAAAGAAGCCTACTCAAGCTAACGCAAACAAGATCTAACCGGGTAAATGTGAACGCGCCCGAATAAATTTTAAGACAAAGGAACTGAACTTGACCTTTTCATGTTTTAAGAGTCGAGAAAAGGAAAAAAAGGTGACTCTAGTCGCCTTCGAATGTTTTGTGAGCCCGAAGTGACAAGTGCTCAAGTGAGCCTTTTCTTTTAAGGAGTCCAAAAAGGATCAAAAGTGACTACTCTGGAGAGCTAGGCAAAAAGGTTTACCAAACAAACCCGTAAAACTGCATATACACCTTGGCAGTCATATGAAAACCAAGGACTTTCCGTACGTCAGTCAATCTTCCCGAATGCTGTGTTCGGTGCGTTACGGCTTGTAAGGCGGTAGACACGGCTTCCTGTGGATCAAGGATGATAACCTAGTGGGGTCTCCCCATATACTCGACGGTACGTGGGAGCACAAATCCGTGCTAGACCACTTGTTGCGTCACGAAAGGAGGAATCACCCAACCTTAAGTGAAACAAAAGTGACTAGGTTTAATGACGTCGGAGCACGTCTCTAGCCTAGACCTCTAAACAGTGAGCGTTATGTTCCAATGCGTTATTAAGTTTATTCAGTTCATTTTACGGTTGATCTTTGATTAGGTTTCGATTTCCAGGTCCTACCGTATGTAATCTCTCACAATTCCCTAAATGCAAGCTATATGCCAAAAAGTATCATTTCGTTCGATGAACACTAACTACGAGAGAGTTGAGAACTTTCAATCAAACAAAATGACCATAAAACAATCAACAACAACCCTAATGCAGCTAATGGCAATTAACGAAACTTTTCTTTAAAGTCACTAATCAATGAAAAGCTCTAATTTCCATTAACTAATTCAACGCAAAAGAGACTGTTCGTTTCCTTTTCAATGGCAAAGTGCACTAAACAAATTTTGAGAGATAATAACACCGAGTAAAAGAGACAAACTCCACTCAATGAAAATACAATCAAGTCCGTAAATACCAAGGCAGTCCTTCAAAACCAAGAGAAAATCTCAAAGACCTCAATGGGCCATGTAATCTAAGCCCAAAACGAAGCCAAGCGAAATCCAAGCGAAAAGAAGAGAATCACTCGAATAACGCAATAAAAATTTTAACAATCACTAAACAAGTGCAAGAGAGTAACCAAAAAGTTGACTGGACCAACAGAAGACCAAAACTCCTAAGGAAGGCTCGATGCACAAAGCCACTAGATGCCCTAGGGCTAAAATGTGAAATCGGTGGAAAATGGCAAACACCCAAAGTATGCAAATGTAATCTATGCACACTTTTCATTCATATCCTGAAAATGAGAATTCTAATTATGCAAGTGTGATCTATGCAAGAGAATTCTCAAACACACAATGATTCTAATGTAATCTAAGAACCAATCAAGTGCAAATCAAGAAAAACGGGTGTGAGTTCCAAAGATCATAAACTAAAAACACTCAAAGGCGATTAACACTCATACACAATTTAGCCCCCCCCAGCGAATGAGGGGGAATTTTTTTTGCAAAAACAAAAGCAAAAAGATGAAAAATTGTGAAAAGACTGAGACAAACCTCCAAGTAATGATCAAAGGAAATCAAATTAATAATTTGCCAAAAAAAAACTCAAAACCATTCAAACAAGACTCTGACACACGCAAGTGATTGAAAAAGGTGTAGCTAGACACAAAACCCAAGCTTGGAAGGCTGCAAACAAGCAAACTGGAAAAGTTCACAGGCCTGGTGCAACTGTCAGGTGGAAAACTAGCGCCAATTGAGGATTGGCGCGGGCTGTACACTGGCAAGTGGCGCCAATTGGCACGACTGTCATGCAAAAAAGAGCGCCAATCAAGTTTGCTAGCTTAAAAATAAAAACAAGCAGTCCAAGGCTTGGTCGACAATATCCAGACAGACCAGGCAGCAAGAGACAACAGAGCATCCAACCCAGAAAGCTATCTAAGCAATCAAACAAGAGAACCGAAGAGACAAGACAACTCCAAGTCGTTTAGTCTGTAAACCAAACCGGAGATTGACTGAAGTGGCGTTGATCTACTTCGCTAATGCAAAGCAATAGCGTTTCGAAGGCTATCTGGCCGTACTTCAGGCTCCGTCTAATGTTTACAAATCAAACAACAAGCTAACTCCCCAGCGGAGTCGCCAAATTGTTGTGGAGGTAAATCCCCTCTGCGGACAGAGACGATCCCTACTAGCCCAGACCGGGTCTAGCAACAATCAAACAATGCTATCACGCAAGTTCCTAATTGCAAATTAAAGGTGGATGATGAGAACCTACTTGGATTCCAACGCTAATATTCGTAGAAGAGACGTTTCTCTCATTCCTTTGCTTCGGCTGGTCATGATCCCCACGATCTCCGTTATTGGACACCTGCACATGCAAATAACAACACAAATACAAGCATAAAATCCAACAGATGCGATTATATATCAGTCAGAAAAGATATAACTCAACATCAATCATTACAAAAGACAATGAGAGTGGAACCATAATGATAGTCATCTATTATTGATAAACAACAAAGAAGAATACAACTATAGTTCTGACGTCAAATCCTCCTTTGGCTGGGTGATCAGCTACACAAGTCTTGCAAAGCTTGTTGGGATGGGAAACAAGCCTCTCTCTCCTTGGTGACAAGAATCTCCTCACTTAGATTTGGCCTTATGGATGCAAAGAAGGCTCTTGCAACTTCAATCTCTTGAACTCCTGGAATTCTTGCTATCTTAGCACTCTGCTGGAACTAGCTTGCTCAAGGAAAAAGAATAAGCTTTTATAGATAGAGGGGAAGGAGATAGGATCAACCACAAGATTCATGGGATTGGCTTTATCACTAAGAAGCTTCCATGAAAGGTGGCAAACCACTTCCCTTCTATGGAGATTCGAAGCAAAACCATCCTAGCTCAACATAGATTCAGTTGATGAATGGGTTAGGGAGAACCTTCGGAAGTTTGTTCGTCAAAAACTTTACCCAACTAGGTTGGTGGGAGTGCGACTCTGAGACAGAGCGCCAACTGGCGCGCCCTCTTTAGAGGATTTCCCCCATTGGCGCAAGAAGTACATTGCGGACCCGCGCTAATGAAAAAAGGGCTGTTTTTATGGGTATACTGCAGGAGATGTCTTCAGGGCATATGAAGCTCATACTTAGAGGAATATAATGCAAGTGGTTTCAGGTCATGTCACTTCTCATAGGTCCCGGAGTGAGTCCTCCAGTGTGCGGGAGAGGGGTAACAGGGACGGTGACAAACGGTGACAAATTACTGTGTAACAGTGCCTAGAAAAGTTCGTCATCCTTGCCAAATAATTCAGCCTCCAAAACAAATCCCAAGTCAAACCAATACCAAACTCCCAAAAGTCAATGCTGGTCAAAGGTTGGTCAAAGAAGAATTTGACCCAATCAGAAATGCTCTCTTTCCTCTTTGCACGTGTGGGAAAACCTTGCAATTTTCAAAAGTAGTCAAACCTCCAAGAGAAGAAGAAGATGTTATGAGTTGCTCCAAAGTGATTTGACTTGAGGTGTAGTTATATTCTTTTTAAGCCAACTTGAACTTTTGTGTACTTGTGGGTTTCACAATAAAATTTAAATTTTTTATTGACCAAATTAAATTCTTCCATGGGAAAATAGGGTTTTCTATGGATGACGAAGGTTTTCCAAAGGAGGAAATTTTCCCTGATCTGCCAAGTTAACACTCCCTCTCAGCTAGGGAGAAATTTATGACTACATCATGAATCTCATCTCAAACATCTCATCATCGTCATCATTGAATCAAGTCATGTCTCATCTCTACTCATTTCTACTCATTTATGTTAATCTCTACTCACCGTTGCTCATATATTGAACACTCTCGAATCTAAAGAAGAAAATCATCATAGGGGAGCTCAAGCTACCACCTTGTATCCAAAGACAATAGGCGAGATACAACTTACCAGGAAATGATTACAACCATCATGTTGTCTAATATAGCATGCGAGATACAACTTTCCATGAGAAGTAAGGATCACATCCATCCTATTGTCCAGTGAAAATGGGTGAGATACAACTTACCAGACAAGGATCCAACAATCATGTTCAATGAAAAGCGAGATACCACTTGCCATAAAAGGTAAGGATCACATCCATCCTATTGTTTATTGATCTTCCCACATTGACCCTCAATATTTGAGTGGTAGACCACTTGCATCCCATCACTTGAGTGACATGTCACTTTCCATGAGAGGAAAGGATCACAACCATCTCAATTCATCTCAACCTATTGGCCATATGGGGAGGAAAAATCCCAATAATCCCAACTTGTGGCTAGGACGCATACTAGGATATACTCTATCTAGTCTAATCATGATAGGGGGAGATACCCAACTTTTCTATAAATGACAAGGATCAAACACACCCTATAGTGACAATAGGTGATATACTACTTACCGCAAGGGGTAAGGATCACAACCATCCTATTGTCCAAAGATTCCTTAACCCCAAGATATTTATGGCTCAATTCCTCACCCTAGGATCTCAGACGGGGGGAAGAGCATAACTCAATGTCCTAGATCAGTCAGGACCCTTACCGAAGAGGGTCACATCCATCATTCCAAGCTACTCTTTGAAGACCAAGAACTTCACTTTCGGAAAATCCTTACTGAGTATGCCTGCTATCTACTCATCAGTCGAATGTGATGGAATCTCACTACTCCTCTCTGCACAATGTATCAAGTATAGTGGTACATGATCTCAATATGCTTGGACTTGTCATTAAACACAGGATTATCTGCAAATCGGATCCTACTCTTTTTGTTGGAATATATCACTATCGTATCCAGAACTTTCTCAAATAGATTTCCAAAGAGATTCCTTAACCATACAACCTCACAACTCTCCATGATAGCAAAAATATACTTAGCCTCTGTAGTACTAAGGGAAATAGAATTATGCTTCCTGCTCTTCCAAGATATCATGGTAGATCTAATGCTAAAACAACATTTGAAATTTCTTTTCCTATCAATAACATTTCTAGCCCAGTCAGCATCATCATATCCATGCAACCTCACATCTCCAGAAGTATACCTCAAACCAAGATTAATCATTCCATCCGAATATCTCACCACATGCTTGGAAACAACCCATTGTGCATGAAGAGGCTCTGCCATGAATTGGCTCAAAGTTTTGACTGCAAAACATATGTTTGGATGATTGTTCACGAGGAACATCAGTGCCCCAATAAATTGTTTATATTCAGAGGGATTTGCCAAGTCAAGTCCAACAACATCTCCACATAACTTATTGAATTTCATCTCCATCGGTGTGGCCAAGGACTTTCACTCTACCATTCCAAATATTTCTAACAATTTCACAACATATTTTCCTTGAGAAAGGAAAATATCTAGGGACTTTTGTCACACTTCTAATATCAAGAAGTAATGCATCAAACCAAGATATTTCATTTCAAACTTAGAGGCGAACACCCTTTTACACTCGAACATTAGAGGGTCACTACATGTCAAGAATATGTCATCAACATAGAAAACTAAAGTGAGAGGCATTACTTGGATCACTTTGAAGTAGAGATTTCGATCAACATTGATTCTTGTGAGTTCAATCTTCACCAAGTAGCTATCAATATGGCCATATTAGGCTTTGGGGTCTTGCTTCAAACCATATAGTGCCTTCTTCAACCTGTAAATGTGAGTCTTCCTCTCATGTACTTCAAAACCCAATGGTTTCTCAATGAATACTTCTTTTTGTAATGTAACATGAATGAATGTAGTCTTCACATCCATCTTATGAAGATTTCATCTTTGACTAGCAACAAGGGAAATAATAGATCTAATAGTGGTATAGAGAGAAACATGTGAAAAGATATCATCATAGTCTTCTCCCTCTTTTGAGGAGAAACCCAATACTTCCATCAGCTCCATGCTTGATCTTGTACTGCCACTTGAAAGTCATGACAGACTTTCTTTTGGGTCTCTGAACAACATCCCACACATCATTCTTCATGATGGATTCATACTATTTAGCCATAGCATCCTTCCAAACCTGCTCTTTCACTACTTATTCAAATCTGGCGTAACAACCCTAGGTTAAAAGTTCATGTATTAAAGTTAATAAAGGCAAAATAAGACCAAGGTCATGGGACATGTATTCCAAGCTAAATGTTGGGAAAAACATCCTAGTGGGTGTTCATTTGGTTTATTATGGCTAGGGAAATTGGCAAAGGCTTTGAAAAGGAAAAAATACATTATTGGCATTTATTTTATGAAAATAAAGGAAAATAGGAGAAAATGGAGATGAAAGGTCATAGGTTGCATATGAGGAGGAAAATTGAAGGAATAATAGTTGAAATTAAAGAAAATAGAGGCCTCAATAATAAAAAGGATTATGAGGATCAGTTCACAACTTTTTTCAGTTGAACCTTTTATCATTTTGGCTTTGGTGTTAGTTGGAGATATGAGAAGAGCACCAAGAGGAGAAAGCAAGAAAGCAAGTAAAGGAAGGACAAGAAAGAAAAGGAAAGCAAGGATCAAGAAAGGAAGAGTTGGATCTAGCAGCTTCAACAGGAATACTTGTGGGTAACAAGTTGCATGTATGATTTCCTATCTAGTTTTGGCATGCATGGTACATGCATGTGTCTATTTGGTTCATTTGTTGTCATTGGCATGGGTTTTGCCTAGTTTGACAATGGTTTCAACCTTTCCTTTCCATTTCCGGATAGCCATGGTGTCATAGAATTCATTCTTGTTTGAGCTTTGGATTTCCAAAAGGTTTTTTATCTGGGTGTGGTGGTCTCAGTAAAATCCCAAGGGTTTGGGGTGGAGATGGTTTTCTCCAGGAAGCCCTCAACAGGTGGGTGGAGACAGGAAAATTACTCAAGGGATGGTGAAGGAATTCTAAGGCATCCAAGCTTGGTTTAGCTTTGTGATCTCAAGACCAGTTTAGGTGAGATCATGGTAGCATGAGGGTGGATGTGGTCTAACCTCTAAATTCCCTTAGTTGTTTATGTCTTGGTTTATCCCATAAGATCCCACATTCATGCTTGGAATATGGCACAAGGGTGATTGGCTAAAAGAAAGATTTGGTTCAGCCCAATCTATGGTCAGGTGGTACGTGGAAGTCCCTAAATTGGTTGGTTTTTGCATCATTTAATGAGAGTTATTTGTCTATGGAAATATATGAAGCATTTGTACTAGTTAATATGATTATCTAATGGTTGTTATGTCATGGTTACTATGATGATTATTTGTTGGTTATAAGCATGGATCTGTTATATACTCTAGCTATCGCTTGTTCATGAATTGATATGTATTTGGAAGGTTTATGAATGCATGAGCTAACAAATATTATTACATCTATTAAGAGGTCATTAGACCTTCTTGGTGAATCTCAGATAATTTTCGGGCCCCTATGTTTAGATATGCATTCATGAATCGTAGATTTCATGTTCACCAGATGTTTGACAAAATGACTGTCATGGTTAGGCCTGGTTAGATCAAGTTATTGAATCATTTTTGTATGAATGAGTTTGTCTTGATGTTATCTATCATTGTGGAAATTTCTATCAAGTTTTGGGTAGAGGTCTAGATCCTAGACCTGAAAAAGTGGCTCATATTCCAGGGTCGCATGCACGAAACTGGGAATTCTAGACTATAGTGGTTGGGAGGTAGGGTTATCCATGTGACTGTAGGATTATAGACATTGGATTTCCTTGTTATGCAAGTGACTAGGAGTCAAAATCACTCAAAGAGCAAGTCGGCTCAGGGTTTGGGCACTTAGAGTGGTTATTTATCTCCTATGGGTCCTGTAGCTCCTAAGAAAGGTCAGTAAAGTTTTGGTTGGTCGATTCCACTTCCTTAACTGTACTTAGGAGGTTGAGTCACGTCATAGTAGCCCTCAGCTCATGTTTACCCTAGCAAGCTGGTGAAAGTGGCTAAATGTGGGAGGGGTGGATACACGTGGGAGATTAAGCCTATATGATGGGCCTCATAGCCATAATGTAGTATCAGCATGGCTTCTTGATTTCTCTAAAGGTTCTTATGGAAACAACATGTTAGGCCCCTATACTACTAGTGTAACCCCTTATTGTTATTAGTATAACCCACTTATTATATTGATGTACCCATGTACTGCCCATATTGTTACTATTGTGCCCCATAGAAGCCCAATATTGTTATTATTATGCCCTTACATTATTATTGTTATGTCGGCTCTGATTATGTTATAACCCCTTAGACTCCTATATATAGAAAGGAGGTCTTTTCATTTGTATCATCCAATAATTGTTCATTTATGTAATGTAAAGGAGGTTGCCCCCTCGAAGAGGCTGAATTATAAGGCGTTGATCTATCTTTTCTATCTTTTCTTGAGCTGGTTTCATAACATTTGGTATCAGAGCTTTGGATTCTAGGGTTTCGCTGCTCCAAACAAGTCATCGTGGCATTTTCACTATAACATTTTTTCTGTGATGTTTCAGAAGTAGCAAAAAAAAACCCATTTGAGAAGAATTGACGCTGAACCTTGGGTCCGAATTTTAGAGATTTGTACGCGATATTTTCGGAGATATGATCTGAGCAAGTTGGTCTTTTTGCAGACTCCCGAATTACACTCAAAACAGGTGACCTGGGGAAAATCGTCATAACTTTCTTTCTGAGCATCGGATTGAAATTTCGTAAGAAGGTACAGAAAGAGGGCGGACTTTAGTTTCTGTTTATATATTTTTCAGAGTCAAAGGTTGAAACAGTGACACGTGGCACTTCATACAAGTTCGCTCTACTGAACTAGTCTATAATCAGGTCACTGCGGGAGATTGTGCATAACTCTTTCTTGGAGAATCCAATTTGGATCAGACTTATGGCATTGGAAAGAGGACACAGAGGACTACTACAGGTCACAATTTCAGAACTTAAAGATTCGAAAGTACAGAGTTACAGTCGTTTCAAGGTAGAGCTCCTAAAATCAAGAAAAAGCAAGATGAGGAAGTTTGATGGCAAGGATCCGGTAAATTGGATACTTCAGATGGAGCAATATTTTGATATACATGGTGTACAACTGTTACAAAAGGTATGTATTGCATCTTCATATTTAGAACCAGATCAATTTTTATGGTACAAAGGGCTTTGTTCTCGTAAAAAACTTGTTACGTGGTCAATTTTCACGGAGGAAATGATAGCACATTATGAGGATACAAAGAGAAAAACCTTCTTTAGAGCAACACCACAACAATTGGAAAGAATAAAAGGGTTTTGTGACATAATGGAAAGCAAAATTATGGAAACCAGGAAGCATAGCCCTCACAACTATAAAGATGGAAGTGTTGTTTCTCCCAGCCTTCCACAACCTACAAGGGTTACACCACAACAATTGGAAGAAAAAAGAGAAAAAGGGCTTTGTTACAATTGTGATAGCAAATGCACTAAAGGTCATAGGTGTGCTGAGAAGAAATTATTTTACATAGAATATGAAGAGGAGGAAGAAAAGGATCAAGAAACATCAAAAGAAGAGGATATACGTCAGGACACCACCCCAGAGAAAGAAGAAATGAATCAGACCATATCTTGTAAAGCATTGGCAAGAATTACCACTCCTCAAACTCTCAAGATAGAAGGACATATCAAGAAGAAAAAGGTGTAAGCAGAGAAAGATCATATCGAGCACCAACAACAAGTTCTCCAACTTTTAAAGGATAACGCCACTTTGGTGCAAAATCAAATGAAACAACAGGTAGATCAACATCGTAGTGAAAAATGTTTTGATGTAAGTGATTGGGTATTTTTACTACTACATCTCAAGCAAGCTATTTATGAGAAGGAAATGTTGGCAATACTACATGCACTTAAAAAATGGCGACCTTACCGAATGGGAAGACGCTTCAAGGATGAGGATGTGGAAGCATTGTTTTGTGCTATTTATATTATCCAACCAAATTGGATAAACAAAGCAACGCATGAATGGAAGAAAAACGAAGAAGTATGGCCACTTATTCAAAAGTTGCAAAAGATCCCAATTCAAGCAATATTGCCAGAAATTGAAGAGGAAGGAAAAATCATATTGGAACCTGGAGTAGTCACAGAAACAAGAACCAGACAGCTACGAAATCGATCAATTTCAGAGTATCTCATCAAGTGGAAGAACTTACCCGTTGAATATTCCACATGGGAGGACAAGAATTTTATATAGAAGCATCAATAACTACTCAAGCGTTGAGGACAACGCTTTTTGAAGGAGAGGGGCATGTTAGGCCCCTATACTACTAGTGTAACCCCTTATTGTTATTAGTATAACCCACTTGTTATATTGATGTACCCATGTAGTGCCCATATTGTTACTATTGTGCCCCATAGAAGCCCACTATTGTTATTATTATGCCCTTACATTATTATTGTTATGTCGGCTCTGATTATGTTATAACCCCTTAGACTCCTATATATAGAAAGGAGGTCTTTTCATTTGTATCATCCAAGAATTGTTCATTTATGTAATGTAAAGGAGGTTGCCCCCTCGAAGAGGCTGAATTATAAGGCGTTGATCTAACTTTTCTATCTTTTCTTGAGCTGGTTTCATAACACAACATGTCCTTCAACATCCTATAATGAATGTATCACGAATCCAAAGGAGTCTCTTTCTTATAGGATGCTCACTTAGAGGAGGATCCAAGGGGTCCATAAGTTCCATGGGACCATCAACAAATTATTTCTATGGCTTGGGCACATAAGGGCCATCTAGAAGGTCCATGTCATCATCCTTCTTTTCAATAAGAGGGGGAGGAGGAGTATCCCTTGCTTTCCCAAGGGAATCATCTTCATCAATATTCACATCCCTGCTAAAGTCAATTTTCCTTTAACCAAAAATATATATTCTAAAATATTTAGATTTTTCACAATATCCAAAAAACACACCTTTCTTTCCAGTGGCTTCTAGCTTTCTCTTCTTGTCCTTTGGCACGTGAAAATATACAGGTTGGCAAAAAATTCTCAAATGACTAACACCACGCTTGATACCTGTAAAAAATTCTTGGGGATTTTTGCCACCCAAGGCTTGATGAGGAATCCTATTTTGAACATATATCGATGTATTAGTGGCTTCTCCCCTAATGAACTTCGACAACTTTTGATTATGCAACATAGCAACAGAAGCTTCCATGATGGATCTATTCTTTCTTTCAGCCACACCATTTTGTTTAGGATTATAAGGTACAATGGTCTCTTTCTTAATTCCAACCTTCTTACAAAAGTCAACGAACTCATTTGAAGTATATTCTCCACAATTGTCAAACCTGAAAATTTTGATTTCTCTCTTGTTTGATTCCCAATCAGTGCCTTGAAATCCTTGAACATATCAAATGCTTCGTCCTTGTGCTTTAAATAGAATATTCATGTTTTCCTAGAGAATTCATCAATAAATATTATATATTAAAAGTATCCACCAAGGGAGTGCACTAGAATGGGTCCACATAAGTCAAAATGAATGAGTTGTAGAATATCATTGGTCCTACTTTTTCTAGAGGGGACTAGTCCCCTTGACTACTTTCCACTTGCACACCCCGAACATACACCATCATAACTAGATTGAACATCAGGCATTCTAGAAACCATCATTCTCACTTTGGGCAGAGCTGCATAATGTAGATGTGCAAACCTTCAGTTCCATAACTCAGTTTGATGAATGATGTCATGTACCAATACTCACAACGATCTTCCATTGACTCTATAGATTTCTTCAATTCTAGAACCCGAGGTAAAAGAATCCCTTATGCGAGATTTTGAGGGTGAGGTCAGGACCTTTCGTTTTACAAAGGCTACTCTGATTCCTTTATCTTCCAAAGCAGATTTATGTACAATATTCTTCTTTAATCCTAGAACATACATCACATCATGAAGAAGATCGGATTCTCCAAAGTCTAAATGAAATTTAATAGAACCAAAACCCTTCACGAGATGGGTAGAGTTGTCTCCAAGAATGATCTTTAGATTAGTCTCCATCTCAACCAGCTTTAAGAGGACTTCATGATACCCATAGAAATGTCTAGAAGCCCCACTATCTACCAACCAGTTGTCACACAAATCTAGAGGAGAAGATCTAGAAAGAGTAGAAATAAGAATATATTTAGATTGAGTAGCAGCAACATCATTTTCATACCTTGATTTTCTTGATCTCTTTTGAGGATGATGTCCTTCATCACGATGATTGGGAGTGTCTCTTCTTATTCTATCATCTCTTATTCTTTTATCATCACCTCTTCTTCTATCATTGAATCTATTGTTGTTGAAGCCATGATTGTTGTTGAAGTTGGACCTTGGAGCACTTTTCTTTTCTCGACAATATCGAGCATAGTGGCCATGTTTGTGATACTTATAGCATTCAATATTTGACATAGCTTTGACCATTCTTGATCTTCTATTAGAGTTCCTAGATGATGGAATAGGATTTCTTGAATTTGATGGACCTCCTCTTCATTTTCTTTTCCTATCTTGAGCAACAAATTTATAGGACTTTCCTTCTTCATGCTTTTGAATCCTCCATCTGGAGATGATCTTGGATTCTTCTTGAGTACATTTTCCAACTAACTCATCAAATGTCAAAAATTTGTCATTATTGCTTATAGTAGTAATGAAGGTTTCCCAAATAGGAGGAAGGCCTTGAAGAGTGACTAGCACCAAATCTCTATCAGATATAGGCTCACTAGTAGTCTAAAATTTATCCATTATTTGAGATATCCTCATGACATAGAATTGCACATATTCTCCCTTGTTCATATTAATTTCCTTGAGATTATTATTTAAGGAAAGGATGTGATTCAAATTGTTGACCTCATACATCCCAACTAGCTTCTCAAAGATGTCCTTAAACTTCCTCAATTTTCCAACATAAGTAAGCAAATGATCTTTCAAAGACTCAATAAGTTTTTTTTTTGGCTTTGAGTTCACCTTTCTTATATTTGGCCTTAGCAGCAACATAAGCATTTTTTGGTGGCTGGGGTAATTTTCCTTCCACATATTCCAAGACATCACTTACCCCAACTATGTCTTCAATTAGCAATCACTTTCAAATCAATTTAGCCTTCCAACAACAAATAGAAATTGTAGATAGAACAAGAAATCCAATGTACAATAGAAGATAACCAAGACAAAATAACAAGAGACGCAATATTTGGTCAAAGACCAAGGAAAAACCCCACAAGGGGGAAAGCCCTTTCAATTTATTCTTCTTTTAGACTGTCATGAAATCTTTAGCAGAGAGATTACAATGTTCCAATTCAAAAATAAAGAGTCAAAGTCAAATCTTTGACTTATCCAACTATTAACCAACTAATATCCAAGAGATGAGCCCAAAAGCCAAATCTAGTTAAGAAGACAAATATGGTCAAAGTAAACTACAAAAAATGATGCACTAACTAGTCAATGTTCAATAATAAAATCATCTCCGAAAAATTTGGTCCTGACAATAGAAAACTTGACCTCTCTTACTAGTCAACGTCAAGTCAAAACAATCCAAAAAATGACTCCAAAATTGGTCAAAGTCAAAGTCAACTTTTGCGGTCAAGAAGCAACTTCAGTTTTGTGGTCAACCAAGGTCAAAGTGATTTGAAAAGTTTGCCCTCCTTGCCAAATAATCTGACCTCCAAAATAGATGCAAAATCCAAGTCAAACTAGTCCCAAACTCCCAAAAGTTAATCTTGGTGAAAGTAGAATTTAGCCCAATCAGAAATACTCTCTCTCCTCTTCGCATGTGTGAAAAATACCTGCAATTTTCAAAAGTAGTTGAACCTCCAAGAGAAAAAGAAGATATGTGATGAGATGCTCCAAAGTGATTTGACTTGAGGTTTATTTATATGCTTCTTCGGTGGTCGAATTAGCTTGCCCAAACTGATTTGAACTTTTGTGTACTTGTGCGTTTCACATTAAAAATTAAAATTTTCCTTAACCAAATTAAATTCTTCCGAGGGCAAAGGGGGTCTTCCCTAGATGAGGAAGGTTTTCACAAGGAGGAAATTTGTCCCTGAGTTGCCAAATTAACATTTAGTAGCATTGATATGGTGCCAATGGTGAAAATCTTAAAATGATCAAGACTTGATGATCCAAACTTGAATTTTAATAAAGTTTACATCATTGAAAAGCTTTCTATGATAAAAAGGTAATGATAATGTTACAATAAAGCTTTGAAAAAAAACTTAACTCAATACCCCATACCCTCAACAAAGTATAGAGGGGGTTGGGTATTGAGTTATTTTTTTTCAAATCTTTGTTCTAAGATTACCATTACCTTTTTCTCATTGAGACCATTTCAATACCCCATAGCCTCAACAAAGTATAGAGGGGGTTGGGTATGAGTCATCATGGATGTGAGGTAAATCATATAGAAAAGCTTCTAGAGCAAGGAGTATAGTAGTAAGGCTATATGACATGGGAACCATCATTATTGGATGCAACATGAACATTGTAGAGACCCAATGTTGTTGTAAAAAGAATGTCATGGGATTTGTGACTTGTGAACCAAATATTTGTTAAGATATTTAGATAGGACTATTGAAGATGCAGAGAATGAAAAAATTCAACGAAATGTTATTAATTCCTGAATGGTATAGTCAGGATGATGGCTAGATTTCCCTTGAACAACTCAATGCAATGATAATTGAAAAAGCACATGGCCAAGCGATGTAGCCATAATAATTAGGGGGAATCTCTCAACTTATCTCTTGATATTTTGAATGTTTTCTTCAAGTTTTGAAAACGTTTTTATATGTTGTGTAATTGCGTAGGAATGATAGAATTACAAGGGATTAAATAGCCAAAAATGCATATGGACTAATAGGAGATAGTATAATGATATGGTAGGTGTGTAAGACATGCTAAGTGCACACGATAGTGAATGAGAATACATATAACATGGATATAGACTCCAAGTAGTTTTTTTTCATAAGATGATTATGATGGATAACCATGGTTAATGATGGGCATGTAACTAGGAACAACTTGAACATATGGCTAGAGAAGCTAATAGGGATGTTGCATATAGTCTAGTGGAGATAAAGCTATGGGAAATGAAGAGTTGAGCGAGAGTTTCGTAAAGAGGAATGCAATAACCCTCCTTGAGGCATCAATTGATCGAGTAGCATCTAATATAATTTAACTAGTCATGCATGTATGGTTTTGGTATGCTTAAAATATTGAGAGGGAATTACATTAAAATTCCCTTAATGAAGATATAATATTAACAATGATATGGATGGATGAATGTTAAGTAAAAATGTTGGCACCGGATTTTCTCTAGGTGATTTAAATAGTCATCTAATAATTCCATGATACCTGGAATGAATGATTTCTTGTCATTTACTACTATATGGAAGAAGGAAGCATGTTGTGTTTATGTCTATGGGACATGACATTTGACTAAATCTAAGCTTTCATAAGACATGATAATATTGCATTTAATAGATGTACATGAATTATGAGAAAAAGGTGCAAGTATTGCATAAGCATGTTAGTGTGCATGATTGACACATTGCCTAAATGCATGGTTGAGTGCATAATATAAATGCATGTTTATGAATATGCACATGAAGTGGGTAGGTAAGCAACAGAAAGGATAAAGTTGGTAATAACTCATGAAATTGAGATCATCTAAGGGGTTGTTGGATACTACAACCAGTGAGAGTTGCATGTTGATGTAGTCATGTTAAGTTATGGTATGTTCTATGCTTATAACAGTTTACTTCTTTTTCTTATTATATTCCACCGATTAGCAATCACATGTACATAAAGTAAAGTGCAGATAGAACATTAAACGATCGAAAAAAAACAAGCCAAGACAAGAGACACAAGATGTGGCGGCTAGCTAGGGACAAACCCCACAATGTGTGGGGAAACCCTTTGATCAAATCTTCTTTTATCTTCAATAATTCAGCAGAGAGAAATAGTACAATAAATCTGATTCATATCAGCAGTAGCAAACCCTAGATCAATAGCATCAGCATTAGCGGTTTCATTATCAAACTAGGGCAGACCATATCTCACAAACCGACAGTCGGATTGACTTCATTCCACCACCAAAAGTTTCGGCTTCCAGAGGAGGTTCAGATGAACGTACATCGCAGTTCCAAAGAGGAGATCTTCTAGGCCACGCAAGTCAATCTTTACTTCTGCAGTTGTAGCTTCAGTTTCAGCAGTTTCCGGCTTCAAACTAGGGCAGTCGATATCTTGCAAACCGTTCGTCGGATTGACTTCATTCCACCACCAAAAGTTGCGGCTTTCAAAGGAGGTTTAGATGAACCTACAGTGCAGTTCCAAAGAGGAGATCTTCTAGGCCACGCAAGTCAATCTTTACTTCTGCAGTTGCAGCTTCAGTTTCAGCAGTTTCCGGCTTCAAATTAGGGCAGTCGATATCTTGCAAACCGTTCGTCGGATTGACTTCATTCCACCACCAAAAGTTGCGGCTTTAAAAGGAGGTTCAGATGAACCTACAACGCAGTTCCAAAGAGGAGATCTTCTAGGCCACGCAATTCAATCTTTACTTCTGCAGTTGCAGCTTCAGTTTCAGCAGTTTCCGGCTTCAAACGTGTGAGAGAGAGAGACCCATTTCAACGCATTAGAGAAGAGACCCATATCTGCGTAGTAGAGAGAGAGAGATGTGATGAGATGAGTGAGTCCAAATGAGGAAAAGTCCTCTTATATTTATACACAACGTTGGTGGGTGAATAGATGCGACTGTTGGGCTTCTGAGCCTACATGAGTTGTAGGTCGGCTTGATAATAATTCCATAATCAAAATAAATTCATATATTCATGAATACTTATCGGAATTGGATGATCTTTATATCAATCCTACACCTCTCGACGAGAGGAATCTAATAAAGTTACAGGACATGAATTTGGATTTACCCAGACCACGTGAGCCCAGGGCCACACGGTGGTCACACGTCATGCCACGAGGAGGTGGCGGACAACCAGTGTCATGGGGGACACTGTTTCGAGAGTGGCTGGAGCGCCAGATGATCTTCATTGAGGATTGGACATATGCTGGCATGGACTTCCACGGAGATCCTGACATGCAACTGCTCGCTGGAGAGCAGTGGGATGATGGTGGTAAGACACTTGATCACATTATTTTCCATTTTATTTTTTATGATGTTTTAAGATTTTTTTCATGTATATGTCCTGATGACGAACGTTATGGAATTGCAGATGTAGGACCAGTGAGACCCGTCGGGCTAGCTCCAGAGGCGCGGAGGGATGCGCAGGGCATCGCAGCACTAGCCTTGGCTCCCCCAACTGATGATACGGTGGAGACAGTGGCCCGGAACCTTGAGGGCCTAACAACAGGGATTCCAGATTACATGGGGATCGAGGAGGTCCCCATAGCATTCCAGATCCACACAGTAGGAGTGGAACCCAGGGTGCACCACCTGTTGAGGCGGGTGGCACGAGTGGTGGTGTGCTATAGGGAGCATAACCCACCGCAGTAGACACCTAGGTTTTATTTCCTGCTGATGATTTTTTGAGAGACATGTGTCTCGGATGTATGGAGAACACAGACTCTATTTGGACATGTACACTTATTTTTTGAGCGCCTCGGTGCGCCACGCGAGATATATATATATATATATATATCTATATCTATATCTATATCTATATCTATATCTATATCTATATCTATATCTATATCTATATCTATATATATATATATCTATATCTATATCTATATCTATATCTATATCTATATCTATATCTATATCTATATCTATATCTATATCTATATCTATATATATATATATATATATATATATATATATATATATATATATATATATACATATTCCTATGGTTTATTATTGTGTTTTACATGCTTCTTGTATGCTATTTTGATTACATGTTACGCAAATGTCTATCTAATACATGGTTTGCCAATGTATCAGTTAACGTGTTTAATCTTCGTGGAATATGCTGGTGATGAAATCAAAATTCCTTTCTAACAATTTAACACATAAATACAACCTTAAAATCTGATGGTCTCTGACGGAATATCGCCCATTGAGCTGGTGGACGACAAGCTGAGAATCCAGGTTCACAAGCAATGTACAGATACCGAGATTGATCGCCTCGGCCAGTAACTCAATAACAACACTATATTCTGCGACGTTGTTTGTGGTACAACCTAGACAAACACCTTAGAGGTCTACTAACTCACCATGAGGATCGTAGATCACCCATGCCACAAAAGACAGGTTGTGGGTACTGCGGCAGGCACCATCAGCGAAACCAACGTAAGGTGCACCAGACATCTGCACAAGAAGCAAAAGACACAATAAGCGGCAATCATGCCTACACACCAAGCCAAAACATGAAAACACACACACACAACACTCCTGCTAAAAACACACGTATGTACAAATCAAAGTGCATGAAATTCACGCATAATAATTTTTCAAGTAAAGCCCATTTCGAGGCATATCCAGAGGATTCCCTTCATAATCAATCAGCTCGTAGGCCTCTTTTTGGAAAACTCGCTTTACAATATAAGGCCCGTGCCACATGGGCACGAATTTGCCTGCCCCCAACTTATCAATTGCTTGATCGTAGAGCAGGACTAAATCTCCCTCAACAAAAGAACGAGGATGGAGAGTATGATCGAAGTGAGTTTTCACTCTCTTCTTCTGTGCTTCGATAGCTAGAGAGGCTAGTCGACGAGTCTCGTCCAGCCGTTCTAGGTAAAGAAGGCATTCTTCTACTGGAGTAGTGTTGGGGAGTAATTCGATGGCTAATTTCAAAGAAGGGATCTCTCACTCGATGGGAAGGGTAGCCTCCATTCCGTAAACTAATTGGAACGGAGTGAAACCGGTGGCATCCTTCACAGAAGTTCGGTAGGCCCATAAGGCAGAGAACAACATCAAGTGCCAGTTATACTTGTGCATGCCAATGGTAAGTTGAAGCATCGTAACTAGAACCTTGTTGACTGCTTCTACTTGGCCATTGGCCTGAGGATAGTATGGAGTCAAGCTATCATGCCGCAAGCCTAGCTGGGTTGTTGGCTCAGTCATCATATGATTACGGAAATGCTTACCGTGATCAGTGACGATAGCCTGAGGGACTCTGAACTGTGAGATAACATGATTAAACAAAAATTGTGCCGTTCTGTGACCGTCTTTAGATAATGTGGGCATCGCCTCGGCCCATTTTGTGAAGTAATCAACGGAAACGATGATATACCCATGCCCCCCGGCCGAGTGAGGGTTACAGGTCATATAATCAATGCCCCATTTAGCAAAAGGGCCGACGGTAACAACAGGGTGCAATGGAGCGGGGGGCGCACGCATCTTCCGCTGGTAGATTTGGCACTCGTGACAGGAGCGGACGACAAGAATGCAATCCTTGAAGATGGAGGGCCAAAAGTACCCAGCACAGAGGATATTTTGAACAGTAGCATATCCAGACATGTGACCACCACAGGCGCCAGAATGGCAGTCATTTAAAACTCGCTCAGCTTCCTCGAATGTTAAGCATCGGTAGAGAACGGAGTCGGCGCCGAGACAGTACAGGGTGTCCCCAATAATACGATAGGGCTGAGATTGATGGCGAATCTGTCGTCGAGCATCCTTAGACACATCAGGATAAAAAGAGGATGTCTGCAGATAGACAATGATATCCCCGTACCAGGGATCGAGGGTGCTAATTAAGAACAGAGTTTCGTTCAGAATATGGTCCTCTAACCGAGAGGGCGCAGTAGGAGATGGCAGAGAGCAAAGCAACTCAGCAAAGACGAGGGATTTCTTAGACTTGGCAGTGGTGAAATCCAAGTCAAACTCTTGGAGAATAACAATCCACTTCGAGTACTTGCCCCCCAGCAACTGACGTGACAAGATGTACGTCATCGGGTTGCAATCAGAAACCACTGTCGTGGTGCGCAACAAGATATAATGGCAGAAACGTTGGACGGCACAAACGGTGGCCAATGCCAACTTCTCGACGTAAGCGTATCGAGTTTCCGTATCTAATATATTGCGGCTGAGATAATAAATGACATGCTCAGTGTCATCGTCATCATCTTGAACGAGAACCATGCCAATAGTGGTATCGGCAGCGGCTAAATACAGAGTGTAGTCACGATGATAATTAGGAGGACGCAACAACGGAGCAGAAACAAGGAGAACCTTGAGGCGCTCGAAGGACTCTTGAGCAGCGGCATCCCACAGAAAGGGGGTGTCTCGCTTTAACAACTGTGTGAAACCTTTAGCCACTTCGGCATAATTCAGAATGAATCGTCGTAAAAAATTCGCTTTGCCCTGCAAACTCTGCAATTGCTGCAAAGAAGCAGGGGGGGAAGATTCAGAATGGCCTCAACTTTAAGGGGATACAAACGGATACCCTCTCGGGAGACGATGAACTCGAGAAGTCGGCCTGACTCAACGCAAAAGACACACTTATGTGGATTAAGTCGAATACGGTAGTGTCGACAACTGAGAAAGATGTAGAGCCTTGAACCTATACCTTCCCATACACCTCTCAGCCTCCTTTTCCCACTCATTTCATCCACCAAGTTGATTAAATCATTGTATTTTAGGACTTTTTACATGGTTTTCTAACTATGCTAAGTGACTGTTGTTTGGTTTAGAATTTTGGTTCAGAGTGCTGCGTTTCCGCAACCAACACAGGTTTCCGCAGCTGATCCAGGTTTCTGCAGCCAGCACAAGATTCCGCAGCTGTTTTATTAAACGATATGTTACAGGTGTCCTCTGAGAAGATGAGCCACATGGGCAAGTTCCAGGGGTCAAGGACATGGCACGTGTCCCTCCAGATCACCCAGAACAACCATAAAAGCCCGCGGTCAATGAGGAGGCAAATACCGGTCAACAAAAGTGTTCAGCGGTGGCACGGCTCTGCGTTGCTCTGTTTTTTGGCACGTGAAGCTAGGTGGCATCATCCTCAGCCACGGAGACAATCTAGAAGCACGAATCCAACAGCCATATTCTCCAGATTGAATGAACACGATGACAGTTACCTAGATCCGGGGACGCAGAGGATTCACGTGTTTTTAAACAGCTGGTTGAATAACATAGATCTCGTTAAAGTAGTTTGCTTTCTCCTTATAAATAAAGCGTCCTTGAACGCTGTAGAGTTAATCGTTTGGTAATCATTTTTGTATGTAATTTTGAACTCCCCACTGTACTTTTACATTTGCGGTCAATACATGAGAAGACTGTTTTGCATTTAAGCGTATAACTGCTCCTTCAACCGGCTGAAGTAGGCAGACGACCCCTGTTTGCTGAAGCCCTGTACAGTAACCTTTAATTTCCTGCATTTCTTTTTCTTGTTTCATGTATATTAGCTGTACAGATGTCTTTTAATTGCTGTGTTTTTATTTCTTTTCAACATGTATATTAACTGTACATAAACTTTGATTTCTGTTGATTTACATTTCTGCACTTTTATGTTCATCACTGATCAGTGTTTTATGCAGGTTTCTTAGGAAAGCCCGGGACAGTTTTCCTTCTTTTCTTTTCATAACTAGTGGCATGCGTGATCATCTTGTCTATGTTGCTAACCTTTATTGTTTTGCAGTTTTGATTTCCCTTACTGTCATTTTTTTAACTTGCATATTTACTTTCTGCTCTTAGATATCAAGTTGTTCATCTATTGATGGTTCCTTTTCCATAATCAAATAACTTTATTGGGAGCCAAAATATCAATTAGTATAGCTTGATTTAGTTTGCTTTAGAACTCACATTACTTGACTTATCCATAACTGTTTCTTATATGATAAATTTAGCTGAAAGGCAAAAGGTTAAGAGAAAGTTAAAGTATTGTGACTAGTCTCTTTTATTTAGTTTCACTTAGATTTCACATTGCTTAACATTTCATGATATCTTTTCATAGAGAAGATTAAGTTGAAGAGTTGAAATAGTGTGAGATAGTTGTTCTTACTTTTAGTTGGATTTAATATAGATTTCATTTTCATTTTCATTCAGCAGCAGAGATACTGGGCCGATGTCATTAGTCCTTTATTTGATGTCTTTATTTTCCTTTAAGAATTGATTTTATTGCAGTTGTTGTTCAAGCTTTCTTGTAGAATACTTTTTAAGTTTAGAGAAATCATTTAGAGATCACCACAATCATCCACATTTCACTTGCTTTATTACACTTCCATCACATCACAGTAGGAAAGATACATTCGAAAACAAACTTAAAAAAAGCTAAAAACGACAAAAGACTAAGAAAACGGTTACCTAAGTACATATATTACACCTCTCTTCATCAGCTTACGAGCCCCGGGTTGACATTTAAAAGTTGCAATTTAGACATCACTAAATTGACCAAACATTTTGGCGCCGTTGCCGGGGAAGTGAAATTAGGTAGCCAAATTCTTAAAAAAAAAAAAAAAAAAACAAGAAAATTTCAAGGAAGGAAAATTGATAACATCTCAAAGTATGCTCTCCTCTTGCACTTAATGTGATCTGGAGGATCAGAAAAGAGAAAGTTATTGGTTTAATAGTCTCTTGAGTATGCTCTCTTCTTGCACCTAGAGTGACCTGGAAGATCAGAAAGAGAATTATTAGCCCGACTTGAAGAAAAAATAAAAAAATGACATGCATAGAGCAAGAGATTCTAGGGGAAGGTTTTTAGCTAGAGCCAAAAGTTCGATTTTTACAACTCCATCTACTTCAAGGAATAGACAAGAGACACCTCCATCATCTCCAACTTACACTCCTAGCCCTAGGATTCCTGGAATTCAAGAGGCAGGAGTCGACTCTCACACACCTTCCATCAAATCTGAACTAGAAAGAGATCCTTTCCTTCCTTCTACAGAGAGACAAATTGTAATTGAAGAAGTAGAATCATCTGAAGAAGAGGGATAAATTCCTTCTCATACACCCTTAGTAGAAGAACCAGAAGACTCTGAAGTCTCCAGGGAAAATACCATGACAGAGGAAGGAGAAACTGGATTTGGTAGAGGTAGAGGTAGAGGAGGAGGAGGAAACAATGGAGGAGGTAGAGGTAACATTGGGGGAAATAGGGATGGGGATAACTCATTCGGGTCTCCTATAGTCGATGAGGACTCCCGAGCCACAATGAAAAACATCTCACCATCTGTCCTCCCAAACTTCCATGGGTTTAGGAATGAGGACCCTGAAACATTTCTATTTGAGTTTCAGGTAGTGTGTCGAACTTATGATTATTTGGAAGACTCTCAAAAACTCAAATTGTTTCCTTCAACATTTAAAGGAGCAGCCTTGAAATGGTTTATGGGATTACTCACTCAATCCATTAGGTCTTGGAATGATATGAAACAAGCATTTTTGGATAGGTACCTGGACTATTGTATGCCCACCAATCACAAGGATAAGGTATTCAAAATGATGCAAAAAGAAGATGAAAACTTGGAGGAGTTACTTGAAAGATTTCAATATAATCTGAAAAGAGAAAAAATGAGTAACTTGGATGAGGAGACCTTGAAAGCCCTTCTATTAAAAGCCATTAGAGATGAATGGATAGATATTTTGAACATGATGGGAAAAGGAGATATATCTCAACTTCCAGTTTCTGATATAGCAGAATTATGTGTCCATCTCTCAAGGGGGAAATCTAAAACTCAAAAAGGGCCTAGAGATCCTTCTCTCATCAGAGCAAATAAATCTGCAACTAGATCGGTAAGTAGGGCTGAGATTGGCAATATGCTTGATGAATTCAAAACTGATATCTTAGGGAGTCTTAGTGAGCAACTAGACACCCTTAAGATTCACAATAAGCAGAAAGCAGAAGCTGAGGCTTTGGCCATCTTTTGCCCAAAGTGTAGGAAGAAACATGCTCTAAGGGAATGTCCCTTGGATGCAAAAGTTGTAGAAACATGTGTAATTTGTTCAGAGAATCATGAGACCAAGGATTGTCCTTCAATTCCTGGGCTCAAAGCTGTCTTTCAAGAAGAACCAAATACAATCGAATCTCTCTGTTTTGTTGCAAGGAGACCTTGGCAGGGACAACAAAATCAAGGGTTTAGCAACTCTATGACTTTTCAACCCCCACCAAATTGGAATCCTTGGAAACAACCTTGGTCCCAACCTCAAAATCCTTTTCAATCATGGGTACAAGGTATGCAAAATCCTTATGGGAGATTTGCTCAATTCTACCAATATCCTCCATCTTTTCAAAACCAACAAGCTCCACAACTTCCAAATCAAAATCCACAACTATCATTGCCATTTCCACAACAACAACAACAACCTTCTCAACAGAATCCAAATTCTCAACTCTTGCTTCCATTCCAACAGAAGTCAAATCAACTTCCTTCTCAGCCATTGCCAAACCCCAATAATAAAAACCCTCAAAATGCTTACATGATGGAAGGTCAACAATTTCCTACCTATATGATTGTTCCTCTCAATGAAGTACAACTCAGATCAGGTAGAGTCCTAGATAAACCTTCTATAAATGCTCAAGAGCAAAGCATTTTTGAGGAAGAGTCTCTTGAAGCCAATAAGGGTTCTGAAGCATCTCTTCAAAACCCAAACACTCAAAAAGAAAAAGAAAAAGAGTTAACCCCCACAACTCCCATAGTTGAGCAACCTGCATCTTTATCCACACCTCCTTTTCCTGAAAGATTACAAATTGACAAAGGAGTGGAAAAACAAATTTGGTTGCCTGACTATAATTTTCTAGATGAATTGAAGAATGTCTGTATCAAGATTCCCTTGTTACAAGCCATTAAAGAGATTCCTATTCTAGCAAAAACAATAAAGGAGTTGAGTCTTAAAAGACCAGGAAGGAAACCAAGAGATACTAGAAGGATCCACCCGGTAGGGAAAATTGCAGATATCATGATGGGAAAAAAGACTATGCAGAAATATGTAGATCCCGGTAGTCCAATTGTCAAAACACATATCAATGGGGTAGAAATACCAAATACTTTGATTGATTTAGGGGCTGCTATCAACATCATGAGTAGACAGACTATGGAACAGCTAAAACTTCCTAATCTTCTTTTTACACCTACTTTATTGAAACTGGCAGATCGATCAATTATTAAACCAGATGGTGTATTAGAAGACATTCCAGTCTCCCTAGACTCTTGGGAATATCCAGTGGATTTCATGATTTTAACTCCCAAGAGTAATCTAGGAGGACATCCTCTTATTTTAGGAAGACCTTGGCTAGCCACAGCTGATGCTTTCATAAGTTGTAGGTCTGGGGATATGTATATTTCTGATGGTAATTCAACAAAGAAGTTCAATCTGTATCCTCCAGCAAAAGCAATTACAGAAATAGGAGATAATGAGTGGGTTGATGATGAAGATACTATACGACCTGTCTTTACCATTTCTGAGATTAGTGAAGATAGTCAAATTCTGAACACATTAGAAAACTTTGAACCATCTTCAGAATATGACCACACACAATTTCAGTTGGATTCTGACATTGAGTGTCTATCATCTAGACAAATGTCTCTTTTCTCTATGGAAGAATTTGGTAGTTCTGCCATTGAGATTTTTCCAGGAAAAACATTGAATATCAACAAAAACTTGGAAAAATCACAACAGGAAGAGCTAACCAAAGTCTTGCAAAAACATTCTACTGCATTTGCATGGGAGCATACCGATATGAAAGGTATTGACCCTAAGACTTGCATTCATCACATCTATATTTAGGAAAAAAGTAGACCAATCAGACAACCTCAAAGAAGGATGAATTCAAACCTTAGGGAGATAGTGAAAGAAGAGCTCCAAAAGTTACTTAACGTAAACTTCATTTACCCCATTTCAGATAGCCGGTGGGTTTCTCCTTTGGTTATAGTACCTAAAAAGAATGTTAAATGGAGGGTTTTCATTGATTACAGGGAATTGAACAAAGCAACTTTGAAGGATCACTTTCCTTTACCCTTTATTGATCAAGTATTAGATACTTTAGCAGGCAAAAAGTATTTCTCATTTTTGGATGGTTTTAGTGGTTACAATCAAATTCAGGTAGCACCTGAAGATCAGGACAAGACCACATTTACCTGTCCTTGGGGAACTTTTGCTTACCGAGTACTTCCTTTTGGATTATGTAATGCACCCGCAACATTTCAAAGGGCAGTACTGGGAATCTTTTCTGATCTAATTCATGATTGTGTAGAGGTCTATATGGATGATTTTACAGTTTATGGTAATTTATTTGAAGAGGCATTAGAAAATTTGGAAAAATTCCTTATAAGATGTAAAGAAACAAATCTTTCATTAAGTCATGAAAAATGTTTACTGAAGGGATTGTTTTAGGACATCATATTTCAGGAGATGGAATTAAAGTTGACAGATCAAAAGTTGAAGTCATCTTCAAGTTACCTATTCCAAATTGTCAAAAAGATGTTAGAAGTTTTCTTGGATTTACTGGATATTATAGAAGATTTATTGAAAACTTCACTAAGATAGCATCTCCGCTTTTCAAATTACTTACAGAAGATTGTGAATTCAATTGGGATCCTGACTGTCAATCTGCATTTGAAACTTTAAAAACAAGAATATCTGAAGCACCCATTTTGAGAGGGCCAAATTGGAAACTTCCTTTCCATATTTCTACAGATGCTTCAGATACAGCTCTAGGAGCTGTGTTGGGTCAAAAGGATTTAGTTCCTTATGCCATTTACTACACCAGTAAAAATTTGACTCCCACTGAGTTAAATTATACTGTGACTGAAAAAGAGTTCTTAGCCGTTGTTCATGCAATCAACAAGTTTAGACATTATATAACAGGCTATGAAACTTTTGTCCATACTGATCATTCTGCAATTAGATATCTCATGAACAAACCTGTTACTAATGGCAGAGTTACAAGATGGCTTTTACTTTTACAAGAATTCAACATTACTGTGTTAGATAGACCAGGAAAACAAAATACAATAGCTGATTTCTTGTCTAGAATCCAAAATACTAACGAAGATTCTCCTGTAGAGGATAAGTTTCCAGATGAATATTTGTTTGCAGTAACTACTAAAACTCCTTGGTATGCAGATATTGCTAACTATTTGGTTACAGGGAAGCTACCTCCACACTTATTTCCTAATGAGAAAAGGAAAATCATTCAGGAGAGTTCAAAGTATTCATGGATTTCTAATGAATTGTTCAAAACAAGGCTAGATTGTGTGATCAGAAGATGTGTTCGGGAAGATGAAATGCCTGACATCCTTAAGGCATGTCATGATGAACCATGCGGTGGACACTTTGCTGACAAGAGGACGGCCTATAAAATCCTTTCTTTAGGATATTATTGGCCTTCTCTCTTCAAAGATGCAAAACAATATGTTAGAAGGTGTGACAACTGCCAAAGAATTGGGAGACCAACTCTTTCAAATGAAATTCCATTACAGCCACAGGTACTCATCGATCCCTTTGAAAAATTGGCTTTAGATTTCATTGGACCTATTAATTCACCATCTAGACAAAAGAAGTATATATTGATTTGCACTGATTATGTTACTAAATGGGTAGAAGCCAAGGCATTGTCTTCTGCCACTGAAAATTTAGTTGTTCAATTTCTTTTTGAGGATATTTTTATTCGCTTTGGTGTCCCAAGAGAAATTGTGACAGATCAGGGAAGTCAATTTACATCTAACTTGATGGAGAAGCTGATGGAAGAATACAAAATCAAGCACAGAAAATCTACTCCATACCATCCACAAGCAAATGGTCAAGTGGAATCCACAAACAAAGTTCTTGAGAGCATCATCACCAAAATTGTTCATCTCCATAGAAGAGATTGGGCAGAAAGACTTCCTGAAGCCTTATGGGCCTATAGAACTATATGGAGGAACACAACATGACATTCTCCCTATGAACTTGTTTATGGGAAAGAAGTCTTGCTCTCCATTGAGTTTCAAGTCAAGACCTTCAAGATGGCAGTTCAGTGTTGGCATTATGAGACAAGTGTTGGCCTTGATGGCAAATCACACTGATGACAAATCATAGTGCAGAAGGATAGCAGCAAGGAATTGATGATCAGACTACAAGTATGAAGAGAAAACATATACACGCTGGTTCACTATATACCAAGTCGCGTATACAAGCAGGTTCACTATATACCAAGTCGCGTATACGCAGGTTCGCTATATACCAAGTCGCGTGTACACGCAGGTTGGCTTCAGTAAAAGAGCGTGTATGTGGAAAACTTATCTTTGGTCCGTGGCGGTTATTCCTTGGAAGTTGTGCCTATGGTTTTGGACCATGGTGTCTCGACGGACGTGTTGATCCCTAGTTTTGAAGTTGATGGTATTGGATTTCTATGGTTTTGGCCCTTGGTATTGAGCAAGGCCTAAGGCTATATAAGGAGAAGAAGATCATTAGGCATAGTACAATTGAAAAGTCTTGAATATCTGAAAAAGAAAGAGATCTGGTATGCAGGTTCTGGGTTGCTTGATCTAAGCTAAGGAGAGATCACACCGATTGATGGAAGACTAGATCTAAGGACAGATCGGGATCTAATGGTTTGAAATGCACTATTATGATATGGTTGATTATGCGTATTTCTAGATCTGCATACTGACGCAATGTTATGTTCTGGGTCTAACTGATGTCTGGTACAACTGCAAGTTAAGAGAATTTATTTTTAGATCTGTACGCAGGTTGTCTTTGGTAAAAGCGCGTGTATACGTGGGTTCCTCTCATTGAAGTAGCGTATATCTTTTGAAGTTTGATTTTTGGGGTTGCAGTTGGGTTTGAATGCTATTGCAGAGTTCTGTAGTCTGCTCTGTGTTCTGGTGACTGGTGTTGATAGGGTTTCAGTGGTTCAGTGATTCAAAGATTGATGATGCTAGTATTGGTTGTTTTGTGCTTCAATGATCTGTTATGAAAGTTGAATGAATTGTGGTCTTCAGATTGTAATGTTGTGCTTCAGGAATATCCAATCTGAAAATGAATGAAAAGTGGTACCTGAAGGAAAGAAGATTGTAGGCCAGCACCTACGTGCTAGTATCTTAGCTAGTACAAGAGCAAAGGGGGTTGGAGCTCCCTTCCAAGGAAGTTTGGAGAACGAGAGAAGGTTGAAGCCTTCAGCAGGTTGTAGCCTGCGTACTGGTATAAGGCTGCACCAGTACAAAAGATTGTAAATTGAAGTTTCATATTAAAGAAAGATAGAGACGACTTGCAGCAGGTGGTTTTCACCCACATTGGGTTTCCACCTTATATCATGGTGTTCATGTGTGTGTTTTATGTGTGATGATCTGTTCTGTTATACTGCACCTGTTTTACTATCATGGTTAATAATGTCCTGATGCATTTACTGAAGATAAGCTACTGAATCATAAGTTTTCTTGTTATACGCTGGTTTCTTCAGACACAGTAGCGTGTACACGTTGTTTCACTTAACCGAAGTAGCGTATATGTTTCTGAGCATAAAATGAAAAAGTTTTTCTGATAATACTGATTCACCCCCCCTTCTCAGTATTATTTCCAACAATTGGTATCAGAGCCAAGTTCTTCAGAGAAGCTTGATTGCTTGAAGGTAGATCGTTCATCATGAGCAACTATGAGAGAGAAGCATCAATCAGGCCACCGGTTTTTGATGGGACAAACTTCAATTATTGGAAGGTAAGAGTTACTGCCTATCTTCAATCTCTTGGTACAGAAGTTTGGGACATCGTAGAGACAGGCTACACTTTTCCTTCAGCTACTCCTACAGATGCAGACGAGAAAAAGAAATATGAAACAAATGCGAAAGCAGTCAGTACTCTATTGGGATGCATATCCCAATCGGAATTCATGAAGGTAATGCACTATAAATCTGCAAAAGAAATATGGGACAAGATTGTCACGAGCTATGAAGGAGACGAACAGGTAAAGCGTGCTAAACTTCAAACTCTCAGGATTAAGTATGAGACTCTCAGAATGTATAATGATGAAAGTGTGGCTAACTATTTCCTTAGAGTTGATGAGATTGTTAATTGCATGAAAAACTTGGGTGAAGAAATAAAAGAGGCTATTGTGGTTGAAAAAGTTCTAAGATCATTGTACCCCAAATTTGAATCTAAAGTGTTTGCAATAGAAGAAAAGGAAAATCTATGAATTCTTACTATGTCTCAGCTTCATGGAATTCTAACTGCTTATGAAATGAGAAAGGGAGGTCCATTAGATAGAAGAGAAGCTACTTTCAAGGTTTCAGGCAAAGGAGATTATTATGAAGCAAGTCACGTGCCAGAAGATGAAGAAGAAGAATCAAATTTTGTCAGAAATCTTCAAAGGGGTTTTGGAAGGTTCAGAGGTAAGTTACCTTTTAAATGCTTTTCTTGTGGAAGAGTAGGTCATTATGCTGCCAGATGTCCTCACAAAGATAAGAATGACAAGGGAAAGGAACCTGTTAAATGGAACAAGAAACAAAATGAAAAGAAGAAAAGCTATTACACTCATGAAGATAGTGATGGTCTTTCAAATAGTGATGAAGATGAACAAGGTAATAGATATAAACTTTTAATGGCTTTTGAAGATGATGACTACGTGGATGCTATAGATGTAGAAGGCTTTTGTGAAGAAATGAAAGATCTCAAAGTTTGCTTAGAAGAGAAGAGTGCTATTATTGATTCTCTACAATATCAACTAGCTGAAAAGGAAAAACATCTTGAAAAATTGGAATGTGAGATTGTTTGTCTTAGAAAGGAGATTAAGAAAACAAAAGTGATTAATCTTAAATTTGTTAAAGGATCTGAAACCTTGGATGATATTATCAATGTGCAGCGATCTCCTCTGATCAAGACAGGTCTTGGATATAATGGAGAAACATCTCAAGCCTCTACCTCTAAAAGTTACCTTGATGCATCAAGGAGAAGCGAGCAAAGGCCAAATAAAAGTCATCAGGTGAATCAAGGACAGTTTACCTCAAGAACAAATAAAGACCATCAAGAAATTCGGGGACAAACTCCCTTAAGGACAAACAGAAGCTACAATCAGCCACAGGTAAAATCTTCCCAATTTGCTCCAAGAATGAATGTGAATAGAAGCTACAATCGGTTGGATGATAGATCTGATTATCGCAGAAGTTTATTTAATGGCCAATGCTTTTCTTGCCATAACTTCGGTCACAAAGCAGCTCAATGTGTTTCCTACAAGACAATCATGACTAGAGAAGCTCAAAAGCAAGGGAGAATGACTGGAACCATGAAAAGGACTTATAACAACTTTTCGGTTCTTGAAAATGAAATTGAATGCTCTATTTGTAATAACTTTGGTCATGAAGACTCTGAATGCATGAGCAGGTTCCGGAAGACAACTTAGAAGGAACAAACCTCAAATATCAGAACATGGAGAATAAGGGAACTGCAACCAGAAAGATGTGGGATAGCCTTTTATGCAGAAGGTCAAGAAAGTCTATGGTACATTGACAGCGGATGTTCGAAGCATATGACAGGGGACAAAGAAAAGCTTGAGTCATATACCACAGTAGAAAAGGGGAAGAAAGTTTCTTTTGGAAACGATATCTCTGCAGCCATAAAAGGAAAAGGTGTTGCTCCATTGAAAGAGAAGGTCAAAGCTGGAAATGTTTTGTATGTTGATGGATTGAAGCATAATCTTCTGAGTGTCAGTCAGATGTGCGATCAAGGAACAGAGGTAATATTTAGATCAAATGGATGTTGTGTTCGTGATCTTAATACAGGTAAAACAGTGATCAAAGGAAGAAGGACTCCAAATAATCTATACATATTTGAAGAAGGACCACAACAATGCTATTTGAGCAAGGATGATGAACACTGGCTATGGCATCGGAGGTTGGGGCATCTAAGCTTTTCACAAATAAGGAAAGCATGCAAATATCAGGCAGTTCGTGGTCTTCCAGATATCAAAATTCCAGACAACACTATATGCAAATCTTGTCAGTTTGGGAAGCAAACCAGAACTAACTTTCCAGAGAAGGAAGGATCAGCCAGCATACCTCTTGAGCTAGTCCATACAGATGTATGCGGTCCATTTAGGAAAAGGACACCTCGAGGAGAAGAATATTTGATATTATTCATTGACGATTTCTCCTGTTTTGTCTGGTTAGGGCTTATGAAGCACAAAGATGAAGCATTCAAAAAATTCAAATCCTTTAAAGCCTTGGTTGAAAATGAATCAGGAGACAAAATTAAGTGCCTCAGATCTAACAGAGGTGGGGAGTTTACCTCAAACGAATTTTTCGATTTCTGTGAAGAACATGGGATAAGAAGAGAATTCTCTACAGCTAGAACTCCTCAGCAAAATGGGGTGGTGGAAAGAATGAACAGAACAATCCAACAAATGGCTCGTGCTATGCTTGATGAATCAGGTACTCCTGCAACTTTCTGGGGTGAAGCTGCACATGCTGCGGTTATTATTCTTAACAAAACAAATGTCCGAGTAAACAGCACTCAAACACCTCATGAGTTCTGGAGTGGTGAGACTCCTTCGGTGAAGCACTTCAAAATCTTTGGGAGCAAATGTTATATTAAGAATAATGATGAGCAACTTGGCAAACTTGAACCAAGAGCAGATGAAGGAATTCTTCTTGGTTATTCTCCACATAGCAAAGCATACAAGTGCTACAATAAAAGACTTGGCAGAATTGTTGACAGCATTGATGTAGTGGTTGATGAGAAGGGATATATTCCTAGGCAAGTTCATCATGAAGACATTGAAGAAGATGAAGGCTACCCTCAAAGGCAGAATGATGAAGAAGAAGAACCTCAAGAAGAAGAAGAACCTCAAGAAGAACCAGAGGAGCAGACAAGAATAGAAGAGAAGAGTCCATCTAGATATGTTCAAAAGAATCATCCAGAATCTCAGATTGTGGGGCAGAAAGAAGCAGGAGTACAAACAAGAAGAAGAATTGCAGAAGCTTCAAGCTATTTGGCATTACTCTCTTCCACTAAACCACAAAGTATGAAAGAGGCATGCAAAGATGAATGCTGGGTCAAAGCAATGGATGAAGAACTTGAGCAGATCGAAAAGAACAACACTTGGGAGTTGGTTCCTAGACCAAAAGATAAAAATGTCATAGGGACAAAATGGGTCTTCAAAAATAAATTGAATGAAAATGGAGAAGTAATTAGAAACAAGGCCAGACTTGTTTGTAAAGGGTATGCGCAACAAGAAGGAATAGATTTTGAAGAGACCTTTGCTCCTGTTGCAAGACTTGAGGCCATCCGAATGTTCCTTGCTCTCTCAAGCTTTCAAAACTTCAAGGTATTTCAAATGGACGTGAAATCAGCCTTTCTAAATGGAGACTAGAAGAAGAAGTATATATTGAGCAGCCAGATGGTTTCATTCTTGGGAATGATCCAAACCTTGTATGCAGATTGAAAAAGGCTCTCTATGCTCTCAAACAAGCTCCAAGGGCTTGGTACTATCGATTGGACAAATATCTTCACCAACAAGGCTTTTCAAAAGGATCAGCAGATAACAATCTCTATATAAAAGTTGAAAATAACAAATTGCTAATACTTGTTGTTTATGTAGATGATATTATCTTTGGCAGCAATGAAGAGACTATGAGTCAAAACTTTGCCTTGGTTATGCAGAAAGAATTCGAAATGTCACTACTTGGAGAATTGACATACTTTCTTGGATTGCAAATCCAACAAAATGAAGGAGGCATCTTCTTGTCTCAAACCAAGTACCTCAAGCAGATCTTGAAGAAGTATGGCATGGAAGATTCAAAGCCAGTATGTACACCCATGGTTACAGGATGCAGCCTCAGTGCAAATGATGAATCAGCAGCAGTTCATCAACCAACTTATAGATCCATGATTGGGAGTTTGCTTTATTTGACAGGTACCCGACCAGACATCATGCATGCAGTCGGAATAGTTGGGAGATTTCAGGCAAATCCAAAGGAGAGTCATCTTCAGGCAGTGAAGAGAATTTTCAAATATCTTCAAGGGACACAATATTATGGATTATGGTATCCTAGAGATACAAATCTCACACTTCATGCTTATACAGATGCAGATTGGGTCGGAAGCGTGGATGACAGGAAGAGCACAAGTGGTGGTGCATTCTTTATGGGCTCCAGATTAGTATCTTGGTTCAGCAAGAAACAGAGTTCGATTGCCTTATCTACAGCTGAAGCAGAATATGTGGCTGCGGCATCTTGTTGCACACAACTTCTTTGGATGATGCAGACCTTGCAGGATTTTCAAATCACTTGCACTTCACCAGTCTCTATCTTATGTGATAATACAAGTGCAATCAGCATTTCAAAGAATCCAGTCATGCACTCAAAGACCAAGCACATACCAATCAAGTACCATTTTCTTCGGGAACAAGTGCTTGAGCAGAAGGTCAAGTTGGAGTATGTCCCTTCTAAGGAACAAATTGCTGATATCCTCACAAAACCACTGCCCAGGGAAACTTTTGAATATCTCAGACAAAAGCTGGGAGTAGTTGATGCTTCATACTGCTGTTGAAGCTTGTCTGTTCTACAGAAAAGTTGGTATACGCAAGTTACGAAAGGGATATCCGCGTATATACGCAGATTTATGCTGGGAAAGTCGCGTGTATGACGTGCGCGTGTTGTAGAAAGCATATCCGCGTACATACACTGTTTTATGGAGGAGAAGTCGCGTATATGGAGTTCTGAACAGCAAGGGCAGACTCTGGTTGGAGAAGGTCTGAGATGGGTATGCCAGAATTCTTCAGGCACAGTTTCAGGGGGTGCAGCAGGCACAGGTTCAGGGGGAACAGCTTAAAGTCTCATAAAGCATTGTTGGCATTTAGATGCTTTTGGTTCTAGTACACAACTGTTGTTGACTTTAGGAGAAGGAGCTCAGAAGGAAATCTTGGTCGCTGATCTAAAAGATGTTTATCAGATGCTGCTTGTGACTATCATAAGTCTTGATCTAGATTTGTTGTCTCTAGGTCATGTATCTCTTTTATCTCTTTTATGGTGTCAAGGTCATGTAACGGCCTATGTTGGTTTCCCCACTATGCCTGGGATGAATGATGTAATATAATTGGTTGTTATATGTAACTTTCTGATGTATCCCCTCTTGGAGTATGGATGTATGTATTGAGTCTTTTGGTGATAGGAAGGTCTTGGTTCTTTTGAAGAACATCTTTTGCAGATATTTCCTACAGTCAGGGGGAGCATGTTTCAGCACAGCCAAGCAGAGATATCAGCATGTACTCAGGGGGAGCACAGCCCTTTGCCCTTGATGACAAAGGGGGAGAATGGTTCTAAGGATCTTGGGGTTGCCATCAAGTCCAAAGGGGGAGATTGTTGGCATTATGAGACAAGTGTTGGCCTTGATGGCAAATCACACTGATGACAAATCATAGTGCAGAAGGATAGCAGCAAGGAATTGATGATCAGACTACAAGTATGAACAGAAAACATACACACGCTGGTTCACTATATACCAAGTCGCGTATACAAGCAGGTTCACTATATACCAAGTCGCGTATACGCAGGTTCGCTATATACCAAGTCACGTGTACACGCAGGTTGGCTTCAGTAAAAGAGCGTGTATGTGGAAAACTTATCTTTGGTCCGTGGCGGTTATTCCTTGGAAGTTGTGCCTATGGTTTTGGACCATGGTGTCTCGACGGACGTGTTGATCCCTAGTTTTGAAGTTGATGGTATTGGATTTCTATGGTTTTGGCCCTTGGTATTGAGCAAGGCCTAAGGCTACATAAGGAGAAGAAGATCATTAGGCATAGTACAATTGAAAAGTCTTGAATATCTGAAAAAGAAAGAGATCTGGTATGCAGGTTCTGGGTTGCTTGATCTAAGCTAAGGAGAGATCACACCGATTGATGGAAGACTAGATCTAAGGACAGATCAGGATCTAATGGTTTGAAATGCACTATTATGATATGGTTGATTATGCGTATTTCTAGATCTGCATACTGACGCAATGTTATGTTATGGGTCTAACTGATGTCTGGTACAGCTGCAAGTTAAGAGAATTTATTTTTAGATCTGTACGCAGGTTGTCTTTGGTAAAAGCGCGTGTATACGCGGGTTCCTCTCATTGAAGTAGTGTATATCTTTTGAAGTTTGATTTTTGGGGTTGCAGTTGGGTCTGACTGCTATTGCAGAGTTCTGTAGTCTGCTCTGTGTTCTGGTGACTGGTGTTGACAGGGTTTCAGTGGTTCAGTGATTCAAAGATTGATGATGCTAGTATTGGTTGTTTTGTGCTTCAATGATCTGTTATGAAAGTTGAATGAATTGTGGTCTTCAGATTGTAATGTTGTGCTTCAGGAATATCTAGTCTGAAAATGAATGAAAAGTGGTACCTGAAGGAAAGAAGATTGTAGGCCAGCACCTACGTACTAGTATCTTAGCTAGTACAAGAGCAAAGGGGGTTGGAGCTCCCTTCCAAGGAAGTTTGGAGAACGAGAGAAGGTTGAAGCCTTCAGCAGGTTGTAGCCTGTGTACTAGTATAAGGCTGCACCAGTACAAAAGATTGTAAATTGAAGTTTCATATTAAAGAAAGATAGAGACGACTTGCAGCAGGTGGTTTTCACCCACATTGGGTTTCCACCTTATATCATGGTGTTCATGTGTGTGTTTTATGTGTGATGATCTGTTTTGTTATACTGCACCTATTTTACTATCATGGTTAATAATGTCCTGATGCATTTACTGAAGATAAGCTACTGAATCATAAGTTTTCTTGTTATACGCTGGTTTCTTCAGACACAGTAGCGTGTACACGCTGTTTCACTTAACTGAAGTAGCGTATATGTTTCTGAGCATAAAATGAAAAAGTTTTTCTGATAATACTGATTCACCTCCCCCTCTCAGTATTATTTCCAACATTCAGTTGGGGATGAATCTATCAGAAGCCCAAAAGCACAGAATGGAGCAGCTGAATGAGCTAGATGAAATAAGACAAGATGCAATTTTAAGGACTGATATAGTTCAGCACCAAAGAACTAAGTGGCATGACAGATATATCAAAGAGAGAAAGTTTCAAAAGGGAGATTGGGCGTTACTGTTTGATTCCAAGTTTAAAGACTTCAAAGGAAATTTTCAGACTCATTGGCTTGGACCATATGAGATTGATGAAGTCTTTAGCAATGGAGCAGTTCGAGTCAAGACTATTGATGAGTTTCAAACTCCTCTCATTGTGAATGACAACCGATTGAAAATTTATCATAAGCCACTCTAAAAAGAGGACTTTGTCAAAATATTTCAAGAAAATTCTGCAATGAGGCTGGTGGAGAAGAATCCTTCTCCTCCATCAGCCTAATCTTTGTTTCTTTTAGTTGAAAAAAAAAAAAAAAAAAAAAAAAATCTTTTGTATAAGCCTGAAATCCAATCATAGATTGGCAGTCTTGTACAGAAAATGTAGAGTGAAAATCAGGGACACCTAACACTATATTTTCCAAAAAAAAAAATCTCTCTTCCTTTCCATCTTCATTCCACCTCACTTGTCATTTCCATCTTCACCTCCATCTCATCTTCATCTCCATTCCACTTCACTCCACTTTATTTCCATTTCATTCCATTCCATCAATAAAAGTCCTTCTCAGGACTATTTCATTCAGTTAGTTCTTTTTCTAACTATATTTGTGCAGTTAAAGGGGTGTTGTCTCAGTTTCCGCAGCTGGGAACCGTTTCCGCAGCTAGCACCAGTTTCCGCAGCTCGAAACGATTTCCGCAGCCAGCATCACTCTGTCTCTACAGCCAGCAGCACTCTGTTTTCAAAAAAAGAAAATCACAGTCAAAGGTTAGCATCATCATCACCAAAGGCAGCAAAGATATGAGGCATCTGCAAGATCAAAAAGCAATAATGGGTCAGAAGCCTTAATCAACAAATGGCAAACTTCCAAAGGTATGATCAAAATCTATACCAAATAACAATTTAATGTCATTGTATGCATAGTTATTAGATCATGGAAATTCCACTAAATACAATGATTTGATACGGAAAGATCCATATCACTCCTCTTCCACGATGATAATCCATCCACCTCATTCCTTTCTAACGGTCCCATAATCACTATTAATTCAAACTCGAAATGGGGCTGCTCTTTCATTTATTGGCCGTACGTAGAAGAAGTGACCTACTGTACTACGGCTCTCCTCCACCATAATTTCCACAGCCAACGTTGAGACGTGGCATAAGCCAACCGATTCAAAAGGACTCAGCCGTTATACTGCCCATTTATCACTCCACTCCCGCATGCATTTGATGCTAAACCCGTGAATGTTGTTTACCTCGTGCTCATACCATTCTCTGCTCTCCATTTCCGCTGCAACCTCCATAGCTTTGCTCTAAACCCTAATTACAGTCACTGCATACGCTTTGCATTTCGATTACGGCCACTCCACTTACCTTAAGAATCCCGTAATCAGCTCGTTTTTCCCTTGAACGTCCACACACAGTAAAATTTTCAGCTGGGGTTGAAAGCCGAGAATGGGAAAGTTACTCAGAGCTGAACCTGAGGGCCCAAAATACCTGGAGGGGTATCCGCAGACGAAGGAGTTATTGAAGAAAGTAAAGTGGCTGAAATTTATTCAAAAGTTCAGAGGTTATAATAAGGAAGTCACTAAGGCTTTTGCTCGGTCCTTTAATGGACACATAGTGGAGGTAGGGGACTTGAAATTTACAATAACAGAGGCCACAATAGCAGCAACAACCAGTTTACCACAAGAGGGAGACAGATGGTTTAAAAACAGAAGTCTGGATGATCAAGGATGGAAAGTTATGCTCAAAAACCCAGGTATGGATACTTCTATATTTACTAAAGGAATTCCTGTGCATGTAATCAAAGAGGAATGGTCTGCGATGTTATTACTTGTTCAGAAGTTTATTACATGCGAGGGTCGTTTTAGCACCATGTACATGTATTATGCAAGGATTATGATGAATTTTATGGAAGTCCATGCCCTTAATTTACCTTACTTTCCGTTAGCAAGTCTAAAGAAAATGAGCTCTACTGTTCAGAAACATGTAGGCCATATTGAATCCCACCTTTATCATCACGGGCTCATCAGAATTCTCATTGAAGATCAATTGAAAAATAATAACGATACTTGGGAAAAGTTTTTGATCAGAAATCACTTCCAAGAAGTGACTGAAGCCTCTGCCAGCAGTTTCCCAAAAATCCCAAAAAGAAGTAGGAGGAAAGAAAGAAATGTTACAGCCCAGGACCTTCCTACAGTAGACACTCAGGAAACTGTTCATGAGGAAGAAGAAGAGGGAGATAGAAATAAGAAACAGAAAAAGGACAAAGGCAAGATAACTATTCAAGAGACATATCCATCCCCTGAACCATCTGTAGAAGAAGAATCTCAAACTTTGGCAGAAAGGTTAGCACATCTTCAAACTGCTGCCTCAGCAAAGAAACAAAAAGAAAAACTGAGTGCATAGAAAAAGAGCACTAGTCCACATGTGAGGAGGAGCAGTAGGCTCAAAGGAAAGAAAAGTGTAACCCAAGAAAAACAATCACACTTTATTGATTTAGGTGAAGGAACACCTGAAAAAGGTCCAGCTCAGCAAGACATTGAGGCAAGTCCTCGAGGTGAGGAAAGTCCTTTTCAGCTGGAAAGAGAAAACAGTCCTCCTTTACCAGAATTTGAGTTCAGGCCGAGAAAAACACCTGAGGTAGATTCCACCCAGCAAGAAGCATATAACTACTTAGAGTCCTTACAACAATCAGCTGCAGGACCAAGCACTACCTTGCCACTTGATACACAAGTGCAGTCTTTAAAACAGGAAGTGTTTGAGCTAGAAGTCCTAAACAGGCACATTAAACAAGAAAATGAAGCATTAAAAGAGCAAAGTAAAGTGGACAAGATTGTCCATGACAATACCATGCTTCACTTAGGACTGTGGCAGAAGAAGAATAGAAAGTTGAAGAAAAAGTGTAAGAAGCTGAGCAGGGCATTGATTAATTTGAAGTTCAGGTGTCTAGTCAAGAAACCAAGGACCATTTTGGCATCAAGGAGAAAGAGAAGAAGGCTGGATGTTCTTGCAGAAGCATCAGAGCACATGGATTGAGGAAAAGAACTAAGTTTTGGTTGCATGAGGACATGCAACACCTTTACAGTGGGGGTATGTAGAGCCTTGAACCTATACCTTCCCATACACCTTTCAGCCTCCTTTTCCCACTCATTTCATCCACCAAGTTGATTAAATCATTGTATTTTAGGACTTTTTACATGGTTTTCTAACTATGCTAAGTGACTATTGTTTGGTTTAGAATTTTGGTTCAGAGTGTTGCGTTTCCGCAACCAACACAGGTTTCCGCAGCTGATCCAGGTTTCTGCAGCCAGCACAGGATTCCGCAGCTGTTTTATTAAACGATATGTTACAGGTGTCCTCTGAGAAGATGAGCCACATGGGCAAGTTCCAGGGGTCAAGGACATGGCACGTGTCCCTCCAGATCACCCAGAACAGCCATAAAAGCCCGCGGTCAACGAGGAGGCAAACACCGGTCAATAGAAGTGTTCAGTGGTGGCACGGCTCTGCATTGCTCTGTTTTTGGGCACGTGAAGCTAGGTGGCATCATCCTCAGCCACAGAGACAATCTAGAAGCACGAATCCAACAGCCATATTCTCCAGATTGAATGAACACGATGACAGTTACCTAGATCCGGGGACGCAGAGGATTCACGTGTTTTTAAATAGCTGGTTGAATAACATAGATCTCGTTAAAGTAGTTTGCTTTCTCCTTATAAATAAAGCGTCCTTGAACGCTGTAGAGTTAATCGTTTGGTAATCATTTTTGTATGTAATTTTGAACTCCCCACTGTACTTTTACATTTGCTGTCAATACATGAGAAGACTGTTTTGCATTTAAGCGTATAACTGCTCCTTGAACCGGCTGAAGTAGGCAGAGGGCCCCTGTTTGCTGAAGCCCTGTACAGTAACCTTTAATTTCCTGCATTTCTTTTTCTTGTTTCATGTATATTAGCTGTACAGATGTCTTTTAATTGCTGCGTTTTTATTTCTTTTCAACATGTATATTAGCTGTACATAAACTTTGATTTCTGTTGATTTACATTTCTGCACTTTTATGTTCATGACTGATCAGTGTGTTATGCAGGTTTCTTAGGCAAGCCCGGGACAATCTTCCTTCTTTTCTTTTCCTAACTAGTGGCATGCGTGATCATCTTGTCTATGTTGCTGACCTTTATTGTTTTGCAGTTTTGATTTCCCTTACTGTCATTTCTTTAACTTGCATATTTACTTTCTGCTCTTAGATATCAAGTTGTTCATCTATTGATGGTTCCTTTTCCATAATCAAATAACTTTATTGGGAGCCAAAATATCAATTAGTATAGCTTGATTTAGTTTGCTTTAGAAATCACATTACTTGACTTATCCATAACTGTTTCTTATATGATAAATTCAGCTGAAAGGCAAAAGGTTAAGAGAAAGTTAAAGTATTGTGACTAGTCTCTTTTATTTAGTTTCACTTAGATTTCACATTGCTTAACATTTCATGATATCTTTTCATAGAGAAGATTAAGTTGAAGAGTTGAAATAGTGTGAGATAGTTGTTCTTACTTTTAGTTGGATTTAATATAGATTTCATTTTCATTTTCATTCAGCAGCAGAGATACTGGGCCGATGTCATTAGTCCTTTATTTGATGTCTTTCTTTTCCTTTAAGAGTTGATTTTATTGCAGTTGTTGTTCAAGCTTTCTTGTAGAATACTTTTTAAGTTTAGAGAAATCATTTAGAGATCACCACAATCATCCACATTTCACTTGCTTTATTACACTTCCATCACATCACAGTAGGAAAGATACATTCGAAAACAAACTTAAAAAAAGCTAAAAACGACAAAATACTAAGAAAACAGTTACGTAAGTACATATAGTACACCTCAATTCATCAGCTTACGAGCCCCGGGTTGACATTTAAAAGTTGCAATTTAGACATCACTAAATTGACCAAACAAAAGATTTCGCGAAGGTGGGAGGGGTGGTCCTTGCGTTTAGATGAATGAGCCGGTAGATCATCAAGGTAGGGTTGCACAATGTGTCGAATATCATGGAATGCATAAGAAATTGCGCGTTGGAAGGTAGCACCAGCGTTTTTCAAACCAAAAGGGAGCTTTTTGTAGGCGAAAGTGCCCCACGGACAGATAAAGGCGGTCTTGTGTTGATTTGCGGGCGCAATATTAATCTGGTTATAACCAAAAAAACCGTCCATGAATGAGTACATTTCACTCCCGACACACTCATCAATGAGCTGGTCAATGAAGGGTGTGGGAAAGTTATCTTTGGGACGGCTCGGTTAATATCACAGTAATCAACACAGACTCTGATAGTACCCTGTTTTTTAGTCATAGGGACGATATTGGAGACCCAATCTGTGAGTGGGATGGGGTAAATAAAACCAGCCTTAAGAAGCTTTTCAACTTTCACTTTAATAGCCGCAGCCTTCCGAGGGTGCACAGGGCATAAACGCTGGCAAACAGGCTTAGCACCCGGATACGTAGGTATCTCATGCACCACAATACTAGGATCGATGCCAGGCATTTCTTCGTAGGACCAAGCAAAGACATCACGAAATTCGCGAAAAATATTAGTATAGAGTTGAATCTCCTCCGGAGTACAAGTTACTCCGACATGGATATGCTCGACAACCCCTGGTTTAACAAAAATGTCGATTGGTTGGGTTTGCGTGATGTTTCCCATGTTCCCTTTAGAAGACACTTGCTAAACTTGAATGGGTGTCTGAAGGGGTTGGGATGGGAGACAAGGAGCAAACCGCTCGAGACAGGTAAGAATTTCCCGGTGGGCAGGGAGAAAAGAGGAACGATGGTGATGATCGGACCAAAGGGGTTCCTCGAGAGACATGGTCTCGATAATGGCTTCATCAGAAGGGAATATTTCCTTGAGAGGGTCTGAGGAAGCATTGTCTCCAAGCCAAGGGGGATGAGCGTACGAGTCAAGAGCTCTGCTCGAAGGAGTAGATTCAGAGGATGGAGCTGATGCAGTAACAATTTCGACGTAGTTGAGCTCGGCAAGACTCAACGGCATCTCATCGCCCCACAAGTCTATCTGATCGGCAGGGGGAAGAACCCAAGGATCAGAGCGAACAGAAATCATATTAATAGGAGAAATGTTGGGAGGTGGGAGTGAAAAAGCACCCATAAGGGCAGGATCTTTAAAGAGTCCAGCTCCCACACTCTCACATGGGATGGAGGTATGCTCCACAAAGGGCACGTTGCCTTCGGAAGAGGAGGCAAAGAAAGACAGCTGGTCTACTATGACGATCTTCCCCTGATGAGGGAAACGAATGACACGAAATAGAGATGAAGCCATGGCTCGCATGGCATATGTCCAGCTTCGGCCCAAAAGGAGGTTGTAAGTTAGATTGGCATCAACGACTTCAACTTCCACTTTGACCGTCTTCCCTTCCAAAGTAATAGGCAAACGTTGGAGGATAACATAAGGGTGAGACTCTCTCCCATCAAAGCCTTCCAAAGTCGTAGGAGACTGGCTTAGAGTCAGAGAACCAATAGCCTTCCAACAAGCAACAGACATTATGCAAGTTGAAGCGCCTTCATCAATGACGGTATGATGAATCGTTTTAGAATTGATGATGACCTGGATAAGGAAGGCAATTTGGTGAGGCAGTCTCAGTATATGGCTATCGAGGTCAAAAGTAATCAAATCTGAGTCGGCCAGGTCAATGCCACCGATGGCCGATAGCAAGGACTTCCTCTGAGAGGGGTAGCTCTAGAGAACTTCTAAAGCGGACATAGCTGACGGGGCCTGGGCTAAGTCCTCAATGATGCTATAGTGCTGAGCAGCATGAGCATTAGGGTTGTAAGAAGATTTCCAGAGTACACCTTTAGGAGGGGGTCGGATGGGCATCTCAGTGCTTGGTCTCTCAATATGGAGTGGACCAAAACTGGACAAAGGAGCACTAGAGGGGACCTCAGGCTCTTTCCCGGTAGGCGATGTATACTCTTTTTCCCGAGTACTAATGTGGATAGGAATTGTCCCAGCCATAAACACTTGAGAACCAAAGGGGGAAGAGGATTGATATGGATCAGCCACCATTTGCATTTGCTGCGAGGGAAAAGGTTCTTTAAGCACGGCAGGAGTCCCGGGAGCACCTTTCAACAAACGACTAACTTCAGACCGCCTTGGACAGTCTTTGGTATAGTTATCCTCGTCACAGATAAGGCAAGGGTACTTGGGTTTGCATTTGGCACCTTCCTTGGGTGGAGGTTTAGGGGAATCCTTCTTGGGTTGATCAACTTTATTCTTTCCTTTTCCCTTATTTTTCCCTTTCGAAGTTTTATCCGTCGTGGTGGACTGGACGTCGTTGACCTCGGAAGTATTACCAGAATTAGTGACGACACCAACAACAGGGGCTGAAGAAGCCACACAGACAGTTGGAATAGTCGGGACTGAGGTGACAGACACATTGTGAATTTGAGGAATAAAATACTCCGAGGTCGGAGTGACGGTATGAGACCACATGGAACTTGTAAGGGAGGTCCTAGAACTCATAACATCCCTCAAAGCCTTATAGCGTAAAGGCAGCGTGACACCGAGAGGGGTGACATGGAAGGGTGTAGTCTCCGTTGAGATTGGAATTTCACCACTCGTCGCAACGGATTCTTCACTCGTGACAGGGGATGTGTCCTCCATGTCAGAATAAGACATTGGGACTGAAACACTAGGAGGGGTACTGGGAATATCTTCTTCAGAAGGCTCCCAAACGGGGTTCTAGTGAATATCGTAAGACTCGTCTTCTGGAGCACAAGAATTAGTCGGTTGGATACTCGAAATAACAGGGAGAGTATCACTAACAACCAGTATCTCAGGAGCAACAGAAGAGGGAGACCCTTGGTCACTTGGAACAGGAGACGGGATCGGTGATTCCACTAGGATGATGATTCAAAAACCCTAGGAAAACTAATGAGAAAGAACCCTACTCAAGCTAACGCAAATAAGATCTAACAGGGTAAATGTGAACGTGGCTGAATAAATTTTAAGACACAGGAACAGAACTTGACCTTTTCATCTTTAAAGAGTCGAGAAAAGGACAAAAATATGACTCTAGTTGCCTTCGAATATTTAATGAGCCTAAAGTGACAAGTGCTCAGATGGACCTTTTCTTTTAGGGAGTCCGAAAAGGAACGAAAGTGACTACTCTGGAGAACTAGGCAAAAGGTTTACCAGACAACCCGTAAAACTGCATATACACCTTGGCAGTTGTATGAAAATCAAGGACTTTCTGTACGGCAGTCAATCTTCCCGAATGCTGTGTTCGGTGTGTTACGGTTTGTAAGGCGGCAGACACGGCTTCCTAAGGATAAAGGATGATAACCTAGTGGGGTCTCCCAACATATACTCGACGGTACATGGGAGCACAATTCCATACTAGACCACTATTGAGTCACAGAAGGAGGAATCACCCAACCTTGAGCGGAAACAAAAGTGACTAGGTTTAACAACGCCGGAGCACGTCTCTAGCCTAGACCTCTAAATAGTGTGCATTATGTTCCAATGCGTTGTTAGATTTATTCAGTTCATTTTAGAGTTGATCTTGGATTATGTTTCAGTTTTCAGGCCTTACTGTATGTATACAACAAATCCTCGGATGCAACTAGAATGAATGAAATATCCTTTTTCTTCAATGAACACCTACCCATGGGAGGGTAGAGAGATCATTCCCAAACCAAGAAACCAAGACAAGAAAGGCAGTCACTCAATGCATACAAACATCAATTCCTAAAGTGCACGGATACTACTAATGAGAGATCTTATCATTCGCTTTCCAATATGCAAACTTGAAATGCAAATTAACTTTCACTTTCGTACACGAAATGAATGCAATCCTTTCGATTTTGATGTCTTTAAATCTAGAAGAAACAAATAAGCAACAAGCAAGTGTGGAAAAAACCCGGTTGATCCAAACAATCGTGATCTATGTTCGATAGTGAAAAGAAATCGAATCAATGCCAAAGATTGTTTCAATAACAGTCACTAAACAATCAACCAAAAACAAGGAAAGGGGAAGGCTCAATCAAACCAACAGAAGCTGTAAACGAACCTTGAGCAAACAAGCAACCAAGCCAAACTGATCTAAGAGACTTGAAACAATGAACTAGGTCACATAAGCAAAAAAGCAAGATTCATTCAACAAAGCTCACAAGAGAGTGTCTTAATCATAAACAGTGAAAAGACCAGCAGGACTGATGGACTCAGGAGGCAGAATTGAGAAAATCAATTCTACAGCAATCAATGCGGGTAATACACAAGCAACAAGCGCTGATAAAGAACACGCCGCAGCAACAGAGCGATGTCAGTGCGGAAGTACACGACTTTTCCGCGATGGTCGGATTTTCAGAACCGTCGCGACTGTGAGGCATAATTACGCGATGAACAGGATATTACAAAAGGGTGAGCGTGATGACAACGCAACTGTTAAATTTAAATCCGCGATGATGTTCAAAACAATGACAGGTGAACAAAAATTCCCAAATCAAAAACAGTCAATCCTTCAATCAAATAGGGATATTTCCCAGATCAACCCAGGAAACTCAAAAGACTGGTAACTAATCCCCAAAACTTCAAAAGAGACCAAATCAAAAATCAATACAAGAGTAAACAGGAAAAGAACAAAGGCCAAATCTCCCCAGTGGAGTCACCAATTGTGATGCAGGAAAGTGTTCCCTCTGCGGACAGAGGCAACCCCTCTAGCCCTAGAGTGGGTCTAGTCACAAACGAGGATAGATCAACAATAGATTTCCTTAAATAGTCATAGTTGGAGGCCTACCTCAACCTGGTCGATGGAGTTCCGTTGTGCTGCTCCAGCTTCCACTTCCTTCTCCCAATGAGTGATCAACCTGAAACAATGCAAAGGAAATACAACAAAGCACGTAACCGGAAAACAACAATGAACTATTTATTCACAAAGTCAAGAAGTCATGAGCTATCAAGTACATTACATACAAGACATAGGAAAACATCATTGATTGTATTAATAATGAAATAAGAGTAAGCTTACAACCAAAGTCTTGACGTCACAAGCCTTCTCAGAGGGATCCAGCCAGCATGTTCTTCAAGCATTCACTCTTTGAAGATGGATCTCCCAACATACAAGTCTCTCTCACTCATAAATTTTACATAATATTAAGGGCACTTCACAACCTTCCACAAGCTATCAACAATCCCACACTTGTCACACTCACACCATCTATCTAGCAAACTCACAAACACTAACAACACTGCTCAACTAGCCAACTATCAGAAACTAGCAATGCATAGCAATGGTGAGAGTTTAAATAGGAGAAGGAGTCTCCATGAAAAGTGGAAAAGTGAGCTTATCTCAAAGGAAGGTAGCACAAATGACGGAACAACCACGCCAGAGAAAGGAGGGCGATACAAACTATGCCAACAACCAGGTCTGGAGTCATCTGGAAGGCCAACTGTTGGAACAAATTTGCCCAATATAGATCATCGCGGGGGCATAACTGATCTTCAACGCTGACATCGCTACTGAGTAATGTAGCCAGTCAGATCATCGCTATAGAATATAAGCAACCTCGCGCTGGGACATGAAATCGGACCATCACGGGAATCAGGTGTACTTCCGCGATGGCAGCGCATCTGGACTGTTTAGGAGCGCCCTTCAGCACGTATATTTAGTCCACAGACGCGATGAGGCAGATAACTTAAGAAAAGTGGGTCATTTGGCAACATCAGAAAGCATTTGTCTAATATGAGCGTGTTTGACTTGGACACATGACACAGTAGAAGGACTAGAGTGAAGATAGTGACAAATTACTATGTAACACATGGGAGAAAAAGGCACATTGGGGAGAGAAAGGTAAGTCTGTGGGAAAAATGAAAAAGGGGGATTCCAGTAGAAAGGTATTTGACAACAAGAAAGCAAAAAAAAAGACTTAGACACATAATTAGCAGGGTGTTGCTAAGGTCTAAGGAAGAATAATATCAAGTATTTATTATGAACTCTATTAGAATGGAAGCCTGAGGCTTGAGTGGAATTGTTGTAGCGAAATTTCATTTGGTTGGGAGGAACGTGCCTGCTCCTACTATATTTTAGAGTATTAAGATAAGTGATTAAGTGGCTTTGTTTAAGGATTGTATTTCAATTTATGTGCAAACTAAAAAAATGGCATAATATGGTTGAATGTGCAAGAAAGAAAAATAGATTATTAGGCATGTGGTGTTGAACTCATTATAGTTTCCTATCTAAATCTTTGTTATGAGTTTTTTTTATGTCTTCATATTTTGAACAAATATTTTATTTCTAAGTAACTATGTAGAGATAAGAACAAAGATTTTATTTCTAAGAAACCATGCAAAGATAAGAACATATTATTTCTAAGTAACCATGCAGAGAAAATAACAGAGATTTTATTTCTATGTAACCATGCAGAGAAAGGAAAAGAGATTTACTACTAAATAATCATAAATCCCATAATGATAATCTTGACCAAGTGACCCATTTGAGGGGAAATACTGAGATATTATATGAATATAAATAAATAATTGAACATGAAAAATACCCCATTATATGGCAAGAGGTATACAATAGAGTAAGTCTCATATCTTGGGATATAGGACTTAAGTACAAAGGGTAGTTTAAAGGAGTATATATACTTCAATCACAATTAATTAAATTTGTTTTACTTCTAGAATTCAAAATATACTAGACTAGTATTTCTTATATATAACTACTAATAAGTTGCTTGAACAACATCTATAGGTAAATAAACACATAGACGTTTTAATGTATTGGATATGAAGAAAACCATATAAAATATAAGTACATGTAAACATGTATGCCCTAATGGAATAACATAAACACAACATAAAAGTTGTAGCATACATTAGTGGAGCTGAGCGTTTGTTTACTCAATCTAAAAACTAATATGTAAACATAAGTAAATTGTGCCAAACTATGGCTATAGCCATAGCAGGCTAGTGAATATTACCAGATCATATATGCCCTACAACCGGAAGAAAGAAGAAGGGAGTTCAATAGATATTCTAGTACCTAGAACGGACCCAAAGTATGTATAATTATAGGACAATTTCATGCTAATCTTGAGATAGGAGTAAAGACTGACATGAAACATAATAATGGAAGATTCCTTTGTTATCAAGCTAAACTAAATTTATTAAAAAACCCTGAAATTAATTAAGATATTTATTATTGTATATTACCTCATGAGAATTTGGTTGAACGTCAAGAATCCCAGTCTCTACAAGAAGAAAAGTTCCATCAATATTATAGAAAGGAGGAGGTTTCAAGTAGTTAACCCTGTTCAAAGATAAGAACCAAGTATAAATTTTAGAAAGACAAAGAGAATAGTGGTGTTAACTATGGCTCAAGATAAATTGAGGGCAATTCACCTTAGAAACTTGTACGAACAAAGCCAAAACCCTGTAGCAACTGAGGAAGGGTTTGGTGGCCCTAATAATGTTAGGTAAATTTTCAGTAAAATTGTGGAGGGAATAACCCTAACACTGACAATTGCCTGTAGGGTAATGTAAACCCTTGTTGTCGAGACTGATATCTTGAAATATAGTCGGGAGTGTCGTAGTAGCTCCATCAAATTCTGCACAAGTAGAGAGGTGAAATTGAAAGTAAATTAAGACTCAAATAAATAAAACCTCAAATTAAATTGAGTAATACATAAATAAAGTAAGGGGAAAACTAGGAATTGCAGTGAAATACCCGAGTGAAAAACATTGCATATGTCTTAACCCTCAAAGTAACAATCAAACTATTTTTCTCTAGAAAAATTGGTAATAAAAGAGTTGAGGAGCCCATTATCATAAACTGGAAAAAACCCTGAATCATTAAGTACAAGGTCAAATTCTATTTTGATTTCCTCATACCTGCATAAAGAAAATTAATCGATGTCAGTAACAAACTCTTTCAAGCCCCGATGGAATATTCGAAGAAAAGAACCTATAATAAAAAAATCCACGAAATTGCAAGGTTAGTCATTACCTATTAATGCCCCCATAGTCGTATTAGATCGATAAGTGATTAAGCTACTTCAAACCACCATATACTCCAATGAAACTAGACTACCTCAGGGAAGATAGTTACAATACCTGAGGAGAAAACAATATATAATGGAAAATGTATGACAACCCAAGAGGAGGAAACCCTCATCGAAATTGAAGAGTGCCTAATTGCTAAAACCAAAAATGAGAATGATGGAGGACACTGAGGAGGTAGGGAGTAGAACCTAATCATTTACTGAGGGATTTACTGTCGTCAGATCTTTGTGTTTGATCTCTATCATCCATTACTCAAACATCTCACGGGATAGAGAAGGTTTCACGATGTAAATAAGCCACGTAACCATAAATCATATGGTGCACTACAGTATAACTGGGGTACATTGATTTCCAGCATAAGGTTAATGTGGTAGTGCATCAACAAGGTGTATATGTTATTAAAAACAAGGTCGTGGGTATCAAATGTGTTTAAACCACTTTTTATCCAAGCAACCAATGGCCGACATGATTATAACCCTATAAGAATTCCCAACAGCCCAATACATGGGTAAAATAATATCCTAGGATGGATTTATGATAGTAAGACTCCTTATCCTTTTTAATTTTTAGCCATTTTTGCATAATAGATGTGTGTTGTCAATTAACAAAGGAAAAAGCTGAAGCTAGGATCAAATATATTTATATTACGTGAAAATACAATGATCATAAGGTAGAAATTGTGAAGTCAAAACAAACCAACATATTATACATATATTTACATATGTAGAAGAAAAGTGTGTGAATGCATCCCAACATCATAATGAGACAAATAAAAACGTAAAATAGCATAAAATAAAATAAAAATATGGCGTAAATTTGAGGTATATTACATGTGGTATCAGAGTTGTAGGTTACAACAGTGCAACCTATGAGCCAAATCACATATTTTTTTAAACAAACTATAAGTTTTGTTTTACAAAATAAGGAGTAGAAGGGAAATGATGGCAGAACCATTTACAAGGTCTCCTAATTGAGAAGAAAAAATTCATGTACAATTAATAAGAGAAACATCACCTCATACAGCGGAACTATTAGATATTGTTAAAGGGCTAAGATTGGAATTAGACAATATTATAGTACGCAATGAAAAAGATGTTGAAATCTAGTGCTAAGAAAGAAAGTCTCATAAAAAATTTAACTAATAAGTCAAATCTAAAAATAGTAGATCCAATTGTAGAGGAGAAGGATAGGGAGGAGTCCTATAAATGAAAAAATCTAGACAACGTGGATGAAAGTAAGGATGTTACACCTGAAAGTGAAGATGAAGATGAACATAATTTAGTTAAAATGCTTACAATAGTAGCTAATCAAGGGAAGAAAAAAAAAATAGAACTTCAAGGGAAGTTTAAAAAGATTAGACCTCAAACCTTTTATGGTGATTCAAAAGAAGCAACGAGGGCATAGCTACTCAACATGAACATATCTTTTCAAATGTGTGGGCATCCCATAAATTTGAAAGCTAGACTAGCCACTTATTAGTTGCAAGGTAAGGTATATTTATGGTGGGAGGAAATCGGGATTGTACATAATATAGAGGAAAAGGCTTTGAAATAGGGAGAGTTTCAAAAAAAATTCAAAGATAAGTGTTCGAAAAAGATATACTAAGGTGATAAAGCAAAGGAATTTCATGATTTAAAACTTGGTCAGATGACAATGGATAAATTGGTTGCAAAATTTACCCATCTCTTGTGATGCATACCTTACATTCGCGAGGAAAAATATAAAGTACAATGATTTATTAGTTGTCCTCCCCCTTCATTTAAGGAAAAAAAATGAGTAAAACAACCCTAAATCATGGATGAAGCAATATGAAAAACTAGAATCTATTATCAACAATCTGAGCAAAGAAGTGAAAATTCAAAATCTGGGGAGATAAATTTGTTGAAGGGCGATCAACTGTGAGGAGAAAAAACACGCAGTACTAGGGTTTGTAGAAGGATTTTGGTGTTGGGCACCATGGAGGGGCTTGAAGGGGGGAGTTCTACTCCCTCCTATAGTCATGTAGTCTCTAATCGTTTCAAGAAGCCCATGGAAGTGGAAACATAGTGTACAAAAAGAGGAAAAAAATAGAGCACAGAAAATGGCAGAAACGCAAGAGGAAGTCAGAAGAGAGAAATGTACAGAAGTAGACAGTCAAAAAGTTGACCCCAGAATTCAGACAGGACCTTGTAAACCAAGGGCTTCCATCACACCCTGAGTGGTGTTAAGTGATCCAGCGCTATAGGCGCACAAGGAGCACATGGTGAACTATGTAGTGATATGCAAATTCATGGGGGTATGGCCAACGGAGAAGGCCCTGCTGGTTGAGGGGAAAGTACCCCTAGGGTCCTTTGGGTTGAGACTCTACCAGACTGAAAATTGCTTATCCAAAGAAACACACACACAGCCATTATCTTTACTGTAAGCAAATTCTAATGTTTAGGGTACGTACCTAAGGTCCTACGTACGAGAAGGCCTTTAGGGTCCAAACCCTTCTTGGAGTTCCCTTCTTCTCCTTTGACCTGTAAAACAAACAAATCAAAGAACATAGCAGTACATGGACAAATACTTATACACAAACCATCTTCATGCTATAAAGTTAGTTATAAAAATCTTTAAGTAACTACTTGCATAAGAATTCAAAATATGAACCTCATAAGCACAAAGAAAGATTGTTTCGGGAACCAAGACGTGTTTCTTTATATAAAGGCAAGTAAAGTACATATAACAGAAATATTTCACCTGAAACACCTTCAGCAGGCTCCAAGCAAAGCTTCCTCCCGGATTCGTTCCAGCCTCAAGCCTCCAACAAGAGCTCCTTCCAAGTCTTACTCAATGGTGATATAAAGAATGAATGATCACCAATACACATGGAAACAAGGGTTTCCTATGCAAAATGGGGGAAGTGCAGAAGGCACCAAGGAATTCAGACCTGATCTAAGGGGAAAATCTCAGCATAATAATCTTGCTCTCTTTTCTCTCTCCCTTAGGCCTTCCCTTTGATGTCTTTTTATACCATCTCCAAAGTAGTTTTTTAGTTAGGAGTTGGTTGGGAACAATTGGGCCACGGGCACTAACATGTGATCAGCAGGTAAAACCCGCGATCTCCGCCCGAAAATAAGGAATTATTTATTCTTTTAAGTGTTTTAATACATACACGCGGGTTGGGTATACACAGACCCGCGTGTACACGCGTTTAACTCAGGGCAATGTTGCGTATAGGGGATAAAACACTGTTTTTTAAATTTTAGGACCAGGTCTGGAAGGAGGGGTTGCCCTAGGCCATGAGTGCAGCATCACAAACCATAAGAGTGAGATTTGGAGCTATAACAGATGCCCCCTAATATATGAGGTCAGAAGGGGAACATGATGGCCGAAATATATTATGTAAGTACACGGAAAGGAAGTCTGTCGAGAGACCGAGGAGGACTTCACCAGAATTCAGCCTGCCAAGCCACCAAAAGGAGATCAGAAAGAAAGATGTAGTAACCCAACCGAAGTACGTTTCCGGCGTACACAAGATGTGGCTAGCGCACGGCAGAAACCCTCTGAACCAACCAATAATGAAAGCTGACACAGAGGCGAGGTATCCACCAATAGGGTCAAATGGAAACCAAGGTATTGCACGAATCCCAATGTGTGATAATGTATGCTGATGTCGAACACAAGGGAAACCACTCAGTCAAAGACCCATGATACTGATCGATGTTGAGCACAAGGTGACCTATCAATAATGAAAATAGGGCCAGGGTGCGGTCTAGGCCTGTCCTCAGAGCAAGGTGTTGTCGTCGATAAGGACAAGACCCGCCAGCAAGAAGTCAATGGGGACCTTCTCAAACCGGCACGAGTAAAGGACCAATATAGCTGATGTGATGATAGACATGATACTGACAACCAGGGATGGCCGACTGAAAAATGAGTCAAGAGACACCGCAGAAAGGCCGACTCAGGCTAACTTCCCTTGAACAAAAGCATGACTCAATGTGACTATGTGGCAACATATGATGACTCTGTATAAGTTCGCCATGCAGGAGGCATGAACGAACCCTCCATATGATTGGAAGAGATAACCAATCGGGGGAGAACTGACTCAATAACAAGGTTATGGCATACCTAAGTCAAACTAAATCCCACCCATACGGAGGAGACTTTGTTTTGAGTGCTTTGTTCAAGGGCGACACGACTGACTCTAGCTGCCAACAATAAATGGAAATAATGTCCCTGTTCCCGCTCTTTTTTGGAATATTTAATTTTTTTGTCTTTTTCTGTTAAGCCGGAAAAAGAATAAAAGAATGCTATGGTACAGTGGAAAGAACGAGTGTCGGTGAAACAAATGATCTAGTTCCTGGGAAGGGAACGTTCCTATGCTCAATGCAGGGAGGTGAAAACTGGTCAGTGACACTGAGAGGTATGTTCTTTCCACGGATCTGGGTATGTCAAGCTGCAGAAGTCAAAGGTATGCAAGGTTGATTTTGCAGACGTCACGGTCAAAAGTTGGCTTAAACACGAGTCCAAGTGAAGCCGGCTCTAGGCCAAAAGGTGCAAATGGTCAACATGCAATGCAGTAGTACAACTCAACACAAAGGAGCCTCTAGGGTATAAGGCCAGAACAAAGCGGAGAAGCTAAGAGGAATGAGTCTTCAATGCATAAGTCATGGCGGGACTAAAGAGGACTCCTGAGCCTAGGGATGAAAAATCAGCATGAGTGCCAAGCGACAAAAAGGTACTAACTAGGGCACCCATGATAAGGTAGGCTCTACCACACAAGTCATGATACTTCTAAGCAATGAGAAGGTTCCGCACCATAACTTGGTGGGGTCGATCCTAAGGCAAAATGGGAAAGGAAACTGATAAATGCACAATGCAGGTGGAAAAACCTAACCTATATGCCAGTTTCGAGAACCAATACCTGTCAGAACGGACCAACCATAAACTTCCAAAGGAGAAATCTTTCAAGTTCTGTAAACATAAATAGGAACACTAGACACGAAGTTAATACATCCCACATATAAACTTAATATAAGATCTTGTGTTATAGAATACAAAACTTGGAAATGCGTACCTCATATATACAATATAGTACAGGGAACCACGCAGCCTTGCAGCTTACGCATAATAGTTCTTCTGGACAAACCCCTTGCAGGGATCGGACCAAGGACTCCTTTGGTAGTCATAACTCATGGCTTCAAAGAGTTCCTCCTGTGAAGGCAAAACAAGTTCTAAGAAATCATGAGAACTACAAGGATCAAAAGAGGGAATTAAAAGGTCCCATGTCCCTATAGGATGAATCTCTCGGTCAACTGCCGGGACCAAGTCCCAAGAAGGAGAATAATAAGTCAAAGGATCCTTCTCAGAAGCAATTGAACATTGAGGACTCAATGCCACATAATTCACCCGTGGCGGGGTAGAGTCTACTTGAACACTTGGAACAAACCAAGGGGCATTCTGCAGTAAAGTCGAATTAGGGTGGTGATTATTAGATGCAAGCTAATCAATAGTGACAATATTCCCGTTATGAGGAAAGCACATTACTCGAAAGAGTGAAGACACCACATCATTCATAGCATAGACATAATCACGCCCAAGTAGGATATTAAAGTCTAAAGGGCTATCAACCATCATCATATCAATTAAGACAGTCTTCCCACCTAAAGTGATAGGCACTTGAGGAAGAACACCCATAGATTCACCAGGCCTTCTATCATAGGCTAACAACTGACTCTGAGTTGTCAACAACTTTGGGGAACCCAAAGCTTTCCAAGTCAAAGAGGATATAATACTTGCAGAGGATCCTTCATCCACCATACATCGATAGACATTTGTGGAATTCACTCTGACCTTTATTTGGAAAGGTGCAGCGGAAGGAAGACGAGGCTCAACAAGACTATCCCAATCAAAGGAAACACTCTTAGCACTTGGAGGGGGAACATTTGAAGAAACCGGAATGCCCCCTATACTAGAAGACTCTATACTAGAGATCAAACAAACTCTTTGTTAGGCACTTCACCCCCCAAAAGAGGAGTGTAATCGGCCAGCGATTGCACTGGCTTTACCACATTTTCAACCGATGGTTGATGGGATTGATGAGAAACCATATCAGGTTTAGGAGTAGAAGTACTTTTAGACTTGGACCATATCTTTTGAACCTCTGGAATACTAGGGCATAAATGAGTAAGATGGTCTCCCTTGCATATCTTACAAGGGAACTTAGGCTTAAAACTTCTACGTCCGGGTTTCTTATCAACCTCCATTCCGCCAACATGACTAGCAGTGGTTTGCGGAGAGTCCTGAACATGACTTGCAGAGGTCGGTGACTCTTTGCTAGTATGACTTGCAGAGGTTGGTGACTCTTTGCTAGTATGACTTGCAGTGACTAGACTCATGCCCCCAGCATGACTTGCAGCGGCTGAAGACTCATCTCCAACATGACTGGCAGAGGTTGAGGATGAAGTGCTAGAATTATTCTTCTTCTTTGACTTCCTTTTTCTCCTCTTTTTAGATTTCTTGTGACAAGAAGGAGGAGAAGAAGGAACCCCAGATTTCTCTTTGAAAGAAGATGAACAATTAGCACCCATGTGATGCCCTTGAAATAAAGCATTCAACTGAGAAGCTTCAAGAGCATTCGGAATATTCGGAGTGGACCACAGCCAAATGGGTAGTCCAACATTCAACCTAGGAATATTCAAAGTGGCCATCAAGGGAGTACCAACGTTTCCAAAGAAAGGAAAAGCACAAGGATCCCCTTTTGGGAGGGCACCTTGGTTGGTTTCCACAGGAATATTGGCCATATCTAACTGATCCAAAGACCCTTTCCCTTACGGGAATATAGAAATAACTCTTCAAGGAATATGGATAAGCAATCAAAACCTTTGCCCTTGAGGAGGCAACTCCACAACTTCTGAAAGAACAACCAAAAGCCTTTCAAGATCGGTAGAGTGGTAAGCCGGTCACTCAAAACACAAAGTCCAAACGTGACTAGACAAAATACCTAAAGCCAACGATATACAAGGAACAAAGAGCACACACTATAAAGTCCCTAAAGATACAGCCAGTCAAACAACTTCCGAGTATTTCCGCTCCGGGTGATGAGGACCGGACACCAACATACAAGAAAGTGGAGTCAGGGGCCTTCCAAAGATAGTCTGGGATAATGACGGCCCAGTCCTATCAGCGAAGGTAACAGAGGAAGTTACGCTGACCTCCTAACAACGGCCTGCGCCGGTGCAAGCCCCCAAGCTTCGCAAGGGTGCCCTCAAGTAGTATCGTTGAGAGTGATACAACGTCGACCTCAAGTGCCACGGGATTCCCCTCCGCAGCCACCTGTGTAGATCCCTAGGATGGGCAACTATGGGCACCAACTCGTCGCAGAAGCCAGGCAGAACAGTCGTGAGGTAAGTTCAGACAAGTAGGAGAGGGGGTATCTCTCTTCCCTGTCTTCACAAACCCTCGTGCTTAACTCCGAGATCCGGAGCTTTCCTGGTCTTCTTAACGCTATTGGATTTTCTCTCGTTATTCAGACTCTTATGTTTGACGTTTTATGTGGCCTTGGAGAGTTAACTCTCCACTCGCCTAATCCAAGGCCCTAAAATCCTAACTTGTTGGTGTAACTGACTAAAACAAAAAGTTCTAGTGGATTTTAATTAGCGCTTGATTTTATTAGGCTGTTCTTTAAGTCACAAGGTAACGGAAGTGAAACTAGTGGTGTTTTTGACGCAAAAAGAAATTAATAAAACATAGCTACATGCATATGCACTTTTTGTTTTCGATGAAGAGCAATTTCTATGAGGTTCAGAGGTACTTCTAATAAAACAAAGTTTTTTGCTTTCTTTTCAAACTCCACACTCACAAAAGATAACAAAGCTATGTATGCATAAAAAGGGATGCAAATCTATCCTAATGCAACAACTATATGTGAATGCAAGATTTTAAGACTACCTAAACAAAGAAGGAAAGTTGCTCACTTATCAAATTTGTCTTGCCACTAAAATGCTTAGATAGAATATGATGTGCTACCAATCATTTCGTCCAAACAATAAAAACAAGTTCTAAGATAAACATAAAGCACTTTCACTTCGCAAAAAGGAAATCAAATGAAAAGCAAGTTTAAGAAAGCGAAACTTAAAACTTTCAAAAGATTTTCTTTCAAACAACAAGCAAAGAAGTCTTTTTCAAAGAATGCTCTCAAAAATACTGACACTAATGATTGAAAAATAGGCAAGCAAACACTTTTGCAAATTGACACCTTTCAAATGATGAAAACCCAACAAAAATAAATGTGTTTGAAATTGCTCTTGACAATCAAAAGCAGCAATGAAAGTCCAAGAGATCAAAAGACAAGTCTCAAGAAAATGGTAACAAACAACTTTCCCGAAACGAAGGAGCAAATGGTCACAAAAATGGTTTCGTTAAGCAAACAAAAAGGGTCACCAAAACAAAATGAACACAAAGATTGAATCCAATCTTCCTACTCTGCCAAAACAGAGCAGTCAAGATTCTTAACCAGAAATCTTGTGTGTCAAAAAACAATGACGCTTGCAATCAGCGAAAACAAGACTAATACTCCTTATAATTAGAGAGAGTTCAGAACAAGATGCCCCCTGTCAAACAGAGGACTGTTACTGGAAAATGACTGCTTCAAACTGACCCAAACCACCAGACAAACATTCAGCAAAAAGAAAATTTATAAATCTTGAAAATTATATAATATACGCGCCTGCAGTGATATGCAGAGTGCGTGTACACGCGACTATAACTGAGGAAACCTACGTATACGCGGGTTCACTTAGTTAAGCTTGCGTATATACGCTTCTGTAATCCAGCAAAACAGCGTACCTGAAGATTTTCAAGAAAAATAAAAAATACAGACTGAAAAAAAAAAAAACTGGAAAAGCTTAGAGTTCAAGAACAGATTAGACAGTCAGAGCTAGCAAACAGAGGGGCTGAGCCTTGATTGGCTTGAAGACTACCCAAACTAGAAACAATAAGAGTGTTGTTCCCCAGTATGGTCGCGAATTCTGGTTGAGGGGAAAGTACCCCTAGGGTCCTTTGGGTTGAGACTCTACCAGACTGAGAATTGCTTATTCAAAGAAACACACACACAACCATTATCTTTACTGTGAGCAAATTCTAATGTTTAGGGTACGTACCTAAGGTCCTACATACGAGAAGGCCTTTAGGGTCCAAACCCTTCTTGGAGTTCCCTTCTTCTCCTTTGACCCGTAAAACAAACAAATCAAAGAACATAGCAGTACATGGACAAATACTTATACACAAACCATCTTCATGCTATAAAGTTAGTTATAAAAATCTTTAAGTAACTACTTGCATAAGAATTCAAAATATGAACCTCATAAGCACAAAGAAAGATTGTTTCGGGAACCAAGACGTGTTTCTTTATATAAAGGCAAGTAAAGTACATATAACGGAAAGATTTCACCTGAAACACCTTCAGCAGGCTCCAAGAAAAGCTTCCTCCCGGATTCGTTCCAGCCTTAAGCCTCCAACAAGAGCTCCTTCCAAGTCTTACTCAATGGTGATATAAAGAATGAATGATCACCAATACACATGGAAACAAGGGTTTCCTATGCAAAATGGGGGAAGTGCAGAAGGAACCAAGGACTTCAGACCTGGTCTAAGGGGAAAATCTCAGCATAATAATCTTGCTCTCTTTTCTCTCTCCCTTAGGCCTTCCCTTTGATGTCTTTTTATACCATCTCCAAAGTAGTTTTTTAGTTAGGAGTTGGTTGGGAACAGTTGGGCCACGGGCACTAACAGGTGATCAGCAGGTAAAACCCGCGATCTCCGCCCGAAAATAAGGAATTATTTATTTTTTTAAGTGTTTTAATACATACACGCGGGTTGGGTATACACAGACCCGCGTGTACACGCGTTTAACTCAGGGAAATGTCGCGTATAGGGGATAGAACACTGTTTTTTAAATTTTAGGACCAGGTCTGGAAGGAGGGGTTGCCCTAGGCCATGAGTGCAGCATCACAAACCATAAGAGTGAGGTTTGGAGCTATAACACCTACACACATGGATAAAGAACCATTGGAAACCTAAGGGAGATATAGATCTGCACCTTGGATCCAAGGGTTTCTTCACAGTTGTGTTTGCAAACATAGAGGATAAGGACAAGATGTTTGAAGGAGGTCCTTACTTCTATGCAGCTGCAGGTCCCTATATGCAACCTTGGGTGATGAACTTCATCCCAGAGCATGAGACATTAATTCAGTGCCGGTATGGATAAGACTTTATTCCCTACCTCTAGATTACTGGCAGCCAAAATCATTAAAGGCCATAGGTAATAAACTAAGGCATTTCATAAAAATATCAGAGGCCACACTGCATGGAAAATATACCTCCTTTGCCAGAATATGCGTGGAAATGGACCTCTCTTGGGCTTTGCCAAATGAAATAATTCTAGAAGTTTATGATGAAGATTGGGTGCAGGCAATGGATTATGAGCATACACCCTTCAGATGTCACAAATTCCGTGAACACTGGCACCTCTTCAGAGACTGCCCGGTAAATAAAATGGAGAGCGGCATCAAAGAAACCTCAGGTTAAGAGACTGAAAGATTTACTAAAGTGGGAGGCAAAGGAAAAGGGGGCAGAAAGAACCAAAAAAAAATCTATGAGGAAAAGCAGCCTAGTCATAATAGGTTCAAGATATTAGAAGAAGAAGAGGGGGTTGAAAGAGAGAAGCAAGTATTGAAGGACAACCCAGTAGTGAAGGAAAAGGATGACAACATAGAGGATAGATCTGACAAAAGCCAACAAAAGGAAGATCAGCCCAGCACGATGGAACTTGATAGGGACCAAGAGATGACTTCAAGTGAAGTGGGAACGAAGGAGCATGAACTGCAGGACATAATGGAAAGGGAGCATCTAGATCTAGAAAAATTCTTGGAGGAAGGAACTACCAATGGAGTGGATTCGCTACCTTAAGAGGAATTTAATAGAGTACAACAACTCTTCCTATTGAGAACTTAGGCAAAGGGTTCGAGGGTCAAAAGGAACCATGATAGTCAGGATAACGGAGCGGTCAAAACTATGGAGGCAACAGAGGGACATGCTCCCAAGAACACGGGAAGAAAAAGACAAAATGAGTTGGTGATAGAATGTGAAAACTCATGATCAACTCAGGTAAGATGAAAGACCTAACCAGTTACTCATTTACAAATATTTCTTAATGAAAATTACAACATGGAATATTAGGGGTCTAGGAAGTAAAAGGAAACAATGAAATCTCAACAATAGAATGAAGGAGGAAAAACCAGATTTGGTATTTATCCAGGAAACAAAATGTTCTGTAGACAAAATAAGAGAAATTCATAACAAGTGGCTTATTAAGTATGAATATCTAGAAGTTAAAGCAGACAACGCAGCAGGAGGAACTCTTACACTGTGGAACCCTCAGAAGCTTGGAATCCTAGATGCTGAAGCATCCAGGAACTACCTATCAGTAGTCATCCAACCTTTGGGGGACAAGGACGTTTATTTGATCACAAATGTCTATGGTCCACAAAAGCTTGAGGATAAATTCAGGCTTCTAACCTCTCTGGAGGAGCTAAGAGAAAGAAATATGGGCAACCCATGGATTCTGGGAGGGGATTTTAATATGATCAGATCTCTCTCGGAAAAAAAAGGTGGGACTAGATCTCTAGGCAGAGATTCCATAACTTTTCAGAACTTCATTACCAACATGAGGCTAGTAGATACAACAACCCACAATGGTATCTTCACCTGGAACAATAAAAGGGGAGGGGCTACTCAAGTGGCCTCTAAACTAGATAGATTCATTATCTCTGAGGACCTTATCCTCTTAGGCCTTGACTTGTCAACTATGATTCTCCCTTTTAGAGGCTCGGACCACTGGTCCATTCAATTAGAAGCGTCCTTTATAGGAACGCCAAGAAATAGACCTTTCAGATTTGAAAACATTTGGCTTACCCATCTGGACTTCAACCGCAATATTGAAAAATGGTGGACAAAAGATTTGAATGTTCAGGGTACTAAAATGTTCCTTCTGCAATGGAGGCTGAAACACATCAAACTCAGGCTTAAAGATTGGAATAAGAATGAGTTTGGCAATATCTTCGAAGCCAAAAAAGTAGTTGAGGGAAAGCTACAGGAAATTAACCAGGAGCTCATCACAAAGGGATTCACCGAGGAGGGTAAGAAGCAAGTTGATTCGCTTCAACAGGACTGGGAAGGCTTATGTAAGCAAGAGGAAATCTTCTGGAAACAAAAATCGAGAGTTCAATGGTTAAAGGAAGGAGACAGGAATACAAGGTTTTTTCACAAGTCCACTATGGATCATCGGTCTCATAACAGGATTCTAAACTTAAAGATACGCAAGGAAAACAAATCAATACCCACAAAGTAATAGAATCTACTATGGTTCAACATTTCCAAGGCATAGCAGAGGAGCCCCTCATAGACAGATCACATTTCATCAATGACTTCACTAAACACATTCTCGGGCTTGTGACAAGAGAAGATAATTATATTCTTAACAGGCTAGTGAATGAATAGGAGGTATGCGAAGTCATCAAAGAAATGCAAAATGGGAAAGATCCTGGCTCGGATGGTTTCAATGTTGACTTCTTCAAAGCATGCTAGAACATAGTCAAGCAAGATATTTTGGAGGTGGTAGAGGACTCAAGGAAAAACAAAATTGTTTTGAAGGCGCTCAACACCTCTTTCATAGCCTTGATCCCAAAGCAGGAAAATGCTATGACACCAGATAGATTCATACCCATAACATTATGCAATGTGGTGTACAAAATTATTTTCAAAAAAATTGCAAACAGGCTTAAGCCCCTTCTTCCAACTCTATTGTCTGAGGAGCAAACTGGATATGTCGAAGGTAAACAAATTCTAAACAATATCATTCAAGCTCACGAAGTGATCCACTCTTTGAAGAGCAATAAGCAGACAAGCATGATCATGCAACTTGATCTTGAAAAGGCTTATGACAAGATTAGTTGGGCATATATCAGGGAAGTTCTAAAAGCATATGGCTTTGACCATAACTGGATGAGATGGGTAATGGCCCTCGTTACCACCTCAAGCTTTTCAATATTGTTGAATGGCTCACCATCCAAAACCTTCAAGCCTACAAGAGGTCTTAGACAAGGAGATCCACTCTCAACCTTCCTCTTCATTCTCATGATGGAAGGGCCAAGAAATGCGATCAAAGTTTCCAAAGTAGAATGCAAAATTCAGGGGCTCAAACTCACCATGAATGGGGATGCTTTGACTCATCAACAATTTGTGGACGACACCATGCTGCAGGGTACACCTATGGTCAAAGAAGCTCTTGCCTTCAAACAAATTCTGAAAGACTTTGCTATGGCTGCAGGTACTGAGGTAAGCCTTACCCAATCAAAGATTTTCTTTTTTAATACTGATATTGCTATATAGAAAAACCTCACTAGAATTCTAGGGTTTCAAAGAGAAATGCTACCCTCCAAATAATTGGGAGTTCCTCTAACAGACAAACCTTTAAGTAAGATAGTTTGGGAGCTTGTTATTGATAGACTTCAAGACATAATCCAGAAATGGACAAACAAGTCTTTGAATTTGGCAGGAAGACTAGTGCTTACATAAGCCATCCTACAAACTGTTCATATTTTCAGGTTTTCAGCACTCCCAGCTCCTAAAGAAGTTATGCAATGCATTAGAAATATTCAAAGAGATTTTCTTTGGGGCAAAGGGGAAGAGAAAAAGAAATGGGCTCTGGTAGCCTGGGGAAAGATATATAAACCTAAGACACATGGAGGTTTGGGACTTGATGACTCTGAAATACTAAACAAAGTTTTGGGGGCAAAACTATGGTGGAGACGGCTAAAGGAATCAGATGCCCCTTGGGCCAAGGTTCGGAAACAGAAATATGCAAAAAATTGGCAAGAAAGGGAGCACATCAAAATGTTTGGAATAATCAAAGGCTCCCACATCTGGAACAAATCTTGGGAGAACAGAGCTATTGTTCAAAAACATAGTTTCTGGGAAATCAGAGATGGAAACCTTGCTTGGTTTTGGGAAGATAATTGGCAAAAGGAACCAAAAATATTGAGAGAAGATTTTGACAATCTTAAGAAGGATATTGATGACTAAGGGTTACACAAGGTAAATGACTTCTGGGAGAAGGTTAGAAATGAAGGAAAATGGAGAGTTTGTAATAATCTGATTTATAGTGAGGACTCTCCATTGAAGGCCTAGGTAGAAGCTCTCACAGCTATCTTGGAACAGAGAAAGATTCTGATTTCAACATCTTCAAACCAATTAAGATGGGGCAAAAACAATGAAGGGAACTTTAACCTTAAAGAGGCCAAGCGAATAGCCCTTGGGCTTGACTTTCCAAACCCTGATACGATATGGAAGGACCTATGGAAGAATCAAATTTGGATGAAAATCAAACTGTTCATGTGGTTGGTGCAACATAAAAAGATTCTAACTTGGGAAAACCTGCGGAAGAGAGGTGTAATTGGTCCATCAAGATGCCAGCTTTGCAAAGTACAAGAAGAAACTATGGAACACCTTCTCAACCTATGCCCATTCACCTCCACCTTGTGGAATTGAGTGGCTTCAATCTTCAGACATTCTGATAAGGACATTGGCAGCATCAAAAGCACATTGAGGAATTGGAGGAGTAATTTCTCTGCAAATGAAATAATCAACAAAGCTTGGGAACTAGTTCCAATCTTTCTAATTTGGAATGTATGGAAAGAATAAAATAATAGAATCTTCAAGAATAGGAGTGGTTCCACCCAGAGCATTATGGATCAAATCATAGGACAACTCAAAGAGACTGTAGGAAGCTTTATAAAAACCCCCCCTGAGAACCAACCTCATGAACAGGATAGGTAGATTCTACTACAGTTGGGCCTTCAGGGGCTCTTCCCCTAGGGAATAACCAAGAATGTAAGTCATATATCAGCTGATAAGGATCTCTGGTAACCCCCCCTAGTTTTATGAAGTGCAATATAGATGGGGCCTCAAAAGGAAACCCTGGCATTGCTGAGTATGGAGGAGTAATAAGAGATGACAAGGGGTTAATAAAAGCCATCTTTCACAGTCATCTGGGTAAAGCCACTAATAATATGGCAGAGCTCATACCATAATTGAAGCTGATTCTGAACTAATAATCAACTCAATCAAGAAAATATGCAATGGTTCAGTGCCAAACAAAGTTTTGAAACACTGGAGATTACTGCAAGTCTATCATCTTATTCAATCCCACCTACAAACCATGAGAACCCTTAGTTTCACTCATGTGCGAAGAACAACCAACAAGTTAGTGGATATTTTGTCTAATGAAGTCACTCTATGTGCCAAAATCAATAAAATATATGAATGGTCAAAGACTCCTCAGGGTCAATTGAGGGATGAGTGCCACAAACAAGCATCAGTAGACAGGGAGTTTTGCCAGAACAGAGGAAATAAGCAGGATGATGTATAAGCAGGGTGTTCTTCATGTATAGAGGACTTTTAGTCGACACGAGGAAAAGTATGAGCAGGAGGTCAAGAGCGAAACTAGGCGTTTACTCTGGTTATCGGACGAGAATTTGGTCATGAAAATCTACAGTTATCAGTTTCGTAGGCGGGAAACTATTTATAGAACAAGTCTTCAAAGGTATAAGAAAAACAGTAACTGTAGCCTTATAATGTTTGGTGCTGAGAACTTCACTAAAGAGTGGGCAGGTCAGCATAATCGCGGAAATACAATGCATTTCGCGCGACAAACTGCTCGTTGGTTAACCTTCCATTCAGACCCAAAATGTGTTTAAGATTTGGCTCTATAAGGCTTCGGGTCTGAAGGGGCAATTAAGTCCCATGCTTGTTGGAGAGGCCTTTTGAGATAGCTTGCATCTGATGAATTTCGAGTGGCTAAAATGCTCGAAGGTTATCATCCCGTTTGGACCCGATATGGATTCTAATGTCGTTTTATTATCTTTTCGGGTCTGTTTTTGTCGTTAAAGTGTGAGCGTGTTGCTCACCCGATATTTCACCTGGACCGTTAGATTTGCGGGGCTTGATTGAACGACCTTGTTGTGCGGTAGTACCGCGATGGTAACATGGAAAGATGGTTTGGGCCCAAGGCTTGGTCTATGGGCTAGAAGCTTAGGCTTGGCTTTAGCTTGGGCAACTGCGCCCTTTTTGTATATTATGTAACTTTTCTCTTAATTGGAATAGAAGGACCTACACCTGCTTTAGCAAAAAAAAAAAAAAACTGGGATAAATAAGAAAAAGGACAATATTATGTAAGGAAGCAAAGGGTGTAAATTCTCTCTTTTAAAAATTATGGCAAAAGTCACTAGAACCGAAATTATAATAAGATAAATAATCAACAACAAAAGGCTCAATCTCAGATAGGGTCCCATCCAATGGATTTGAACAACAAAGAGTTAATGGAAAAGAAAAGGAACCACTAAAATATTGGGGCAATGGAGAGCCTCATCTACTTCGAAAATACAATGTAAAATCAATTCAAGCCCTGCAAAATGCTCAATAAGCCTCCACTATGAAGGACATGGCTAGAAGAAATCCTAGAATTATTACAATCCTAAAAGAGCATCAATCCACCATGATTGAGATAGAAGGTAATCACCTAAACCAACATGTATCCATTTTAATAGATCTAGGGCTAGTTTAAGTTATATGATTCCATAAATAGTGGACAAATATAAATTGAATATAGAAAAACATAAAAATGCTTTGCTGGTCCAACTAGCTATTGGAACCAAAAGGAAAGTTACCAATTGGGTTAAAAATTGTTCTATTGATTTGAATTGTTATAAAACAACAATGAACCTGACTACTTTACCCCTAGGACCTCATGATGTATTTGTAGAAATGGACTGGTTAGAAAGGCACAAATCAATTGTTAAGTGCTTAGATAAGACTGACACTTGTAACACAGATGAGAAAAAGGTACAGATTATTAAGGGTATACCCATAGCAATTTGTACCAGGAAAATATCATCCTTACCACTAAAAAGAGGTGCTACAAAAGGTTGTAAATTATTTTTTTTAGAAGTAGAAGAATTTTTGCAGGAAAATAAGGAAAGAACTCTAGATGATCTAGAGGTAGTATGAGAGTTTAAGGATGTGTTTTTAGATGAAATTCCTGGGTTACCACCTAAATGTTAGGTCCCTATAATACTAGTGTATTCCCTCATTGTTATTGTCACTATAGACCCCTTATTGTTATTTTTGTGCCCATGTAGTCCCCATATTGTTATTATTGTGCCCCATAGAAGCCCGCTATTGTTATTGTTGTGCCCTTACATTATTATTGTTATGTCAACTCTGATTATATTGCGACCCCTTAGACTCTTATATATAGAAATGAGGTCTTTTCATTTGAATCATGCAAGAATTGTTCATTTGTGTAATGTAAAGGATGTTTTCCCCTTGAAGAGGCTAATTTTTAAGTCATTGATCTAGCTCATCTTCTATTTTGAGAGTCGGATGCATAGCATTTGGTATCAGAGCTTGGGATTCTATATTTTGAGAGATATGATCCGAGGAAGTTAGGGTTTTGCAAGATCCAAAATTCCATCTCAAACAGGTGACCTAGGGGAAATAATCATAACCTTTGTTTCAACCATTAGATTTGAATTCTGTGAAAAAAAGTTGAAATTGAATGGAATGTAGTTTGTCGTGTATCAATTTTAGGGTTGAAGGTCGAAACAGTGACACGTGGCACTCCAAACAAGTTCGCTCTTCTGAATGAATCTGGGTTGGAAAGAAGACTAAGAGGGCTACCATTAGACAAAATTTCAGACCTTGGAGATCTAAAATTATAGAGATATAACAGATTCAAAATCAAGCTCCTACAAATTGAAAAAAAGGTGTGTAGTTTTTAAATTTTGCATAAGTTTTATTTGAAAAAATAGTTAGAAGTGATTCAAAGGGAATATTGAAGCATAATTATCATTAATTGATGCCCTGAAAAAATAAAACTGAAACACCTAGTAAGCAACCCGAAATCTCTACTATGGCACATGAAGAAGAGGAAGAAATGCAACATGATATATCAAAATTACGAGACAAAGTGCAACAAATTTCGCTCTTAGAAAAATTAAAAGCAAACATGGAAACATGGAATATTTTAAAAAAGACATGGAAGGTTTGAAGGAAGGTTTGACAAATTTGCTACAAGAAATGATTCGTAATGGCAAAAAGGTAGTAGAGGAAACTCATGATAAGAACAAAAGAAATGTCAATCATGATTTCATAGACTCTAACGTTGGGTTGAAGACCCGCCATATTTCAAAGTTCAATATGAGGAATTTTGATGGGAAGGATCATATAACATGGATACTACAGATGGAGCAATATTTTGATCTCCATAATGTGCAAAACACACAAAAGGTATGCATAGCAACTTTATATTTAGAACCCAATTAGTTTGTATCATATCGATGGCTTTTCTCTCGTAAAAGAATTGTCTTTGTCAATTTTTGTGGAGGAAATGATAGCACATTATGAGGATAGAAACATAAACACCTTCTTTACCCAATTGATAACTCTCAAACAAAAGGGTTCAATGGTGGAGCACATTGAGGACTTCCAAAAATTGAATATAAGGGTAAATGATATTCCAGAGGAGCATAGGATTGATGTTTTCATAGGGACTTTAAAGGATAACATCCAACATGAGGTTCACCTTTGGGAACTTGATTCATTGAAGAAGGCATTCATGTTGGCAAGAAAAATTGAAAGAATAATTATGGCAACAAGGAAGCATACCACTCACAATTATAAAGATGGAAGTGTTGTTTCTCCTAGATTTCCACAACCTACAAGGTTGACACCACAAAAATTGGAAGAAAACGGAGAAAAAGGGCTTTGTTACAATGTTGATAACAAATACACTAAATGCCAAAGTGTGCTAAGAAGAAACTACTTTACATAGATTGTGAACAGGAGGAAGAAAAGGAACAAGAAAAGTCAAAAGAAGAGGATATACACCATATATTCTTTCCACGACTAGCCCATGTAGTTAAGGGGGGGGTTAGAGGGGGTGTCACGTGGGGTTTGAGGCATACCCGTAACCCCACTTCGTTGCCCCGGAAAATTTTGGTTTTGGAACCTATGTTAGGTTGGGCAGACCCACCTATAGTTTTGTGCATGATTTTGGCACATGTTTTTTGGACACTATGGTTTTTGGTCCATGGTATTGGACGCGATGGTTTCGGTCCATGGTATTGGATTCTTTGGCATGTATAAATATGTATTGTAACATTGAAAGGAATATAATGAAAAATCAAGCTGGTAGTCCCGGTTTTGGGATCCAGAGGAAAATCTTTGTGTATATGTGTTATGCCCTCGCATTGTTTATTTTCTATGTTTTTAGAATTCGTATGCAGGTAATTTCTGTACGGGGTTAAAACCTACATTTGGTATCAGAGCTATTTTGGCTTCAAGGGGACGCCTTTGTTGCTGAGGGGTTTCGCTCGGGCCTGTGGTAGACCTTATTCAGTGGGAGATCTGCGAGATCAATTCTGGTGGTGAAAGAAGATGGCGAGCAGTGGAAAGATAGAGATCGAGAAGTTCAATGGTCAGGGTTTTGAGTTGTGGAAACTCAAGATGGAGGATTTGTTGGTGGATAAAGATCAGTGGATCGCGGTAGATCCAGGTACTAAAAAAACGGGAGTGTCTGATGAAGAATGGAAGAAGTTGGATCGGAAGGCAAAGAGAACAATATGATTGTGTGTCTCAGATTCAGTATTGTTGAATGTATCAGGGGAAGCTACGACAAAGGCTTTGTGGGAAAAGTTAGGGACTTTGTACCAATCTAAGTCTCTGGTGAATAAACTGTTCCTATGGAAAAAGCTGTATAACCTGAGGATGAAAGATGGAGACTCGGTGATAGAGCATATGAATGCATTTTATACTGTGGTAAGTCAGTTAGCATCTGTTGATATTAAAATTGCATATGAAGATAAGTGCATCAGTTTTTTGTGTTCTCTACCAGATTCATGGGATAATATCGTTATTGCAATAGGTAGCAATGCAACTGCCTTGCAGTTTGATGAAATAGTCTCATCCTTGCTGACGGAGGAGATGAGATGGAAAAATATGGAGAGCTAGAATGGTGATGCCTTTTCTGTACGAGGACGGTCCCAGAACAGAAACAAAAATAAGTCATCGAGTGGGAGATCTAAATCTAGAGGGAGATGTAAATCTCCAGGAAAACCTGTAAAGGTGGTGTGCTGGAAATGTGGAAAGGAAGGGCACTACAAAAGGGACTGTAAATCTAAATCTCCTGATAAAGGAAAGGGATTTGATGATGCCCCTTTTGCAGAGGCGAAAACCACTTCAGATGAAGGTGGGGATGTGTACTTGGCTTCTTCAAGTACACATGTAGATCATGAGGCATGGTTGATTGACTCAGGTGCATCCTTTCACTTCACTCCCCATAGAGAGTGGTTCTGCGAGTATGCAAAATATGATGGTGGTGATGTCTTCTTGGGGGATGACAAGAAGGCTAGAATCATTGGTCATGGAAAAGTAAAGTTGAAGCTGCAAGGTGGAAGGGTTAGAACAATACTGGGTGTTCTGCATATTCCAGCATTAGCCTGTTAGCAAGCTGGATGATGCAGGTGTAAAAATAGTGTTCGAGAAGGATACCTACAAGATGGTTCGGGGAGCACTGGTATTGATGCGAGGAGTTCGGATTGGAACTCTGTACAAGCTGCAAGGTAGAATTATTACTGATGGGTGCAACAGTTCTGTGGTTCTTGAAAGTGGAGCAGAAGATCTAGTGGTCTCTGGAGAGAAGACCATGCTGTTGCATCAAAGGCTTGGACATATTGGAGAGAAGGGCCTTCGAATACTTCATGGTAAAGGTATGGTAGAAGGTATTAGTAATAGCGAAATAGATATTAGAGCTTGTGCACAGTGATGTGTTTGGACCTGTGAAGGTTCCATCACTGGGTAAGTCTGTGTACTATGTATCATTTATAAATGACTTCTCAAGGAATACATGGATATATTTCCTTAAGAAGAAACCTGAAGTCTTTGACAAGTTTAAAGAATTTAAGGCTCTCATGGAAAATCAGACAGAGAAGAAGATAAAGGTGCTGAGGACAGATAATGGTGGAAAATTTTGCAACAAGGAATTTGAAAAATTCTATAAGAAGTGTGGTATAGCACGGTAGAAGACTACTCCATATACACCTCAGCAAAATGGAGTTGCAGCAAGAATGAACAAGACGTTGATGGAAAGGGCAAGAAGCATGCTCAGTGCTGCCGGGTTAGGATAGGAATTCTGGGCAGAGGCAGTGGATACTGCATGTTACCTGGTCAACAGGCCACCTTCATCAGCGTTGGAGGATAAGACTCCACAAGAGGTATGGACTGGTAAGAAACCCTCTCTTTCACATCTGAGGGTATTTGGATGTGATGCATATATACATGTTCCAAAGGAGAAACGAACCAAGTTGGATAGTAAATCTGAAAAGTGAATCTTTATTGGGTATAAGGATGGTTTAAAGGGTTATATGCTTTGAAGCCCAGTCACATGGAAGGTTGTGTACAGCTGAGATGTGGTGTTCAGAGAGGTAAAAGATGTTATTAAACATGAAGTCCAACCAAAGGAACCTAAGAAGATAGAGTTTGAGATAAAGGAGGAAGAATCAGAATCTACAGCAGAGGAGGAATAAGAAGAAGAAGAGCCACAAACTCCAGCTATGAGAAGATCAGTTCGAGAAAGAAGGCAGCCAGAAAGGTATAGTCCATCTGCTTTCTATTCAAATTTTTCTTTGTTTGTTACTGATGATGATCCAAGAATTGTGAAGGAAGCAGTCGATTCAGAGGATGGAAAACTCTGGAAAGAGGCCATGGTTGATGAAATGGCATCTTTTCACAAAAATGAGGCTTGGTATCTGGTGGAGTTTCCAGCTAGAAGGAAACCCATTGGCAGCAAATGGGTATTCAAAAAGAAGACAAATCCAGAAGGAAAAGTGGATAAATACAAAGCTCGATTGGTAGCAAAAGGTTATTCCCAAGTGCCGAGAATTGATTTTGGTGATATATTTTCTCCTGTTTCCAGGGTAACTTCTATTAGATTACTTTTATTTGTTGCTGCTGCTTTTGATTTTGAGGTAGAGAAGATGGATGTGAAGACAACATTTCTTCACGGGGATCTAGAAGAGGAAATCTACATGAAGCAACCTGAAGGCTTTGCGGTGAAGGGTAAGAAAAAACTGGTATGCAAGTTAAAGAAGTATTTGTATGGGTTAAAACAGTCACCAAGGATGTGGTATCAGAAATTTGATACATTTATATGGGGACTTGGCTTCACCAAAAGCAAAGCAGATCACTGTGTGTATTTTAAATTAATTGGTGACCATGTTATTTATTTGGTCTTGTATGTGGATGATATGTTGCTGGTTGGAAATGACAAAGAAATTATCTAGGATTTGAAGACCCAATTGTCCTCCAAGTTCGACATGAAATATCTTGGTTCTACAAACTATATTTTGGGCATGGAAATTAGAAGAGATTGGGCAAAGAGAAAGCTCTGGTAAAACCAGAGGAAGTATGTTGAGACAATATTGCAGAGGTTAAACCGGTGAAGGTTCCTATTCTTGTAGGTGTAAAGTTATCTGTTGAACAGTGTACCAAGACACAAGAAGAGGAAGAGGATATGTCCCGTGTTCCATATGCAAGTGCAGTCGGTAGCCTGATGTATGCGATGGTCTGTACTAGACCAGACATTGCACATGCAATGGGAGTATTGAGCAGGTTTATGTTAAAACCAGGGAAGGAGCATTGGACAATAGTGAAGCGAGTTTTCAGGTATTTGCGTGGCACTAGTGATTATGGTTTGTGCTACCAAGGAAGACCAGGATTGGACAGAGTGTTGGATATTCATGGCTTTGTTGATGCTGACTGGGCTGGAGATCTGGATTAGAGAAGATCTACAGGTGGGTATGTGTTTAACCTATTTGGAGGTGCAGTCATTTGGATGAGAAAGAAACAATCTGTAGTGGCATTATCAACTACAGAGGCAGAATACATGGCAGCCACTCATGCAAACAAGGAAGCAGTTTGGTTGCAGAGATTGTGTTCAAGTATGGGGTTAGTACATGAAGCTATAAGGATAGACTGTGATAGCCAAAGTGCAATTTTCTTGGCAAAGAACCCCACATATCATTCAAAGACAAAGCACATTGATGTTCAGTATCACTTTGTGAGGGATATGATAGAAGACAAAAAGGTGTTGCTGGTAAAGGTGGACACTTTGAAGAATACCGCAGATGCATTGACAAAATCTATGAGCTCTGAGAAGTTCTCTTGGTGTAGAGAGACAATGGGCATTTCAGGGCTGGCAAAATGACTAAACTCTCTTGTGGCCCCCTGTGGAAAGAAAACAACAAGTGGGAGGATGTTGAGTTGTGTTATATTCTTTCCACGACTAGCTCACGTAGTTAACTAGGGGGTTAGAGGGGGGGTCACATGGGGTTTGAGGCATACCCGTAACCCCACTTTATGGGGTCCGAGGCAGCGCCCCGAAAAATTTTGGTTTTGGAACCTATGTTAGGTTGGGCGGACACACTTATGGTTTTGTGCATGATTTTCGCAAATGTTTTTTGGACGCGATGGTTTTCGGTCCATGGTATTGGATGCTTCGGCATGTATAAATATGTATTGTAACATTGAAAGGAATATAATGAAAAATCAAGCTGGTAGTCCCAGTTTTGGGATCTAGGGGAAAATCTCTATGTATATGTGTGTTATGTGTTATGCTCTCGCATTGTTTATTTTCTGTGTTTTTAGAATTCGTATGCAGGTAATTTTTGTACGAGTTTAAAACCTATAGAGCCAACCCTAGGGAAAGAAGAAATGAATCCGACCATATATTGTAATGCATTGGCAGGAGTTACCACTCCTCAAACTCTCAAGATAGAAGGACATATCAAGAAGAAAAATGTAATAGTGTTGATTGATACAGGTAGTACCCATAATTTTATTCATTGTAAGATAGCCAAGGAATTGAATTGCTTCTTATATCCAACACCAGAGTGTCAAGTGGGTTGCAAATGGAGGAACCACAAATTACTATGGAAAGTGACATAATATCAAGCTATCCATAGGAGAATATGTATTGAATAGTCCAATGCTTTCAATTACAATGGGTGGTGTTGACGTTGTACTAGGAGTCCAATGGTTCCAATCTTTGGGTATGATAGCTTTCAATTTTCAAGAACTTTTCTTCAATTTTTGTAGGAAGGAGAGGAAGTTGAATTAAAGGGTATCACAGGGAAAACAAGAAATATAATCATCTCTAATGGTATGACAAATCTTCTAAATAAATAACAACGAGGCGTAATTGCACAATTATGTTCACTAGAGGTTCAAACATCAAAATCTTTTATTTCTCCAGATCTCCAAAAAGTATTGGACAATTATTCAAAGGTATTTGAGACTCCCAAAGGCCTCCCACCTATTCTTGATCATGATCATGCTATTCATTTGGTTCTAGGAAGTGTTGCTCCAAACATCAAGCCTTACATATATCCCTATGCCCAAAAGAGTGAAATTGAATGTATGGTTGCAGAAATGCTAGAGGCAGATATAATTCAACCTAGTCAAAGTTCTTTCTCTGCTCCAGTAGTATTGGTGCACAAGAAGGATGGATCATGGTGCATGTGCCCAGATTATAGGGAGCTCAACAAGCTCATTGTTAAAGATAAATTTTCCATTCTTGGCATTGATGAATTATTGGATGAATTACATGGAGAAAATTACTTCACCAAGTTGGATCTTCGTTCAAGAGATCATCAAATAAGAATGAATACTGAAGACATTCTGAAAACAACATTTAGAACTCATGAGGGTCATTATGAATTTTTTGTCTTGCCTTTTGGCCTACCAATGCACCTTCTACATTTCAAGGTTTGATGGATTCCACTTTCAAACCCTTCCTTAGAAAATTTGTGTTAGTATTTTTTGACGATATACTAATCTACAACAAGTCTTGGAAGGATCATGTTCAACATGTTGTCACGGTGCTCAAACTATTGGAGGAGAAACAATTATATGCAAAAACCTCCAAATGTTTCTTTGGAGCACAGGAGGTGGAATATCTGGATGATATTGTATCTCATGAGGGTGTTAAGGCACAAATCAATTGTTAATCGCTTAGACAAGGCTGCCACTTGTAACACAAATGAGAAAAAGGTACAGATTATTAAGGGTATACCCAGACCAATTTCTACTAGGCAAATATCATCCTTACAACTAAAAATAGGTGCTAGAAAAGTTTGTAAATTATTTGTTTTAAAAGTAGAAGAATTTTCGCATGAAACTAAGGCAAGAACTCTAGATGATTTGGAGGTAGTACGTGAGTTTAAGGATGTGTTTCCTGATGAAATTCCTGGGTGACCACCAAAAATAGATATTGATTTCTCTATTGAAATCGTACTTGGGGTCACAACGGTGTCCAGGGAAGCCTATGGAAAAAGTGTACCAGAATTGATGTAATTGAAAATGCAACTTCAAGAATTGTTGGATAAAGGATATATTAGACAAAGTCTTTCACCACGGGGAACATCGGTATTGTTTGTGAAAAACAAAGATGTACTTTCAAGATGTGTATTGATTATAGACAACTAAATAAGCTAACAATCAAAAACAAATATCCATTGATGACCTGTTTGATCAGGTAAGAGGAGCCACTATCTTTTCCAAAATAGATTTAAGGTATGCTTATCATAAACTAAGGATTAAGGATGAAATTGTTCATTAAAAAAAAATTAGAACAAGATATGGTCATTATGAGATTATTTTGCTCATGTTTGGACTTATAAATGCTCCAACAACTTTCTTATGTCCAATTAATAGTGTTTTCAACCATATAGATAAATTTGTGTTGATTTTCATTGATGACAATCTGATTTATTCTAAGACACCAGAATAACATGAACAACACCTAAGAATAGTGTTGCAAACACTTATAGGACATTAACTTTATGCCAAATGTAGTAAGTGTGAGTTCTAACAGGACGAGATTCAATTTTTGGGACATATCATTTCCAAAGAATTGTAGTAGACCGTGAAAAGTTCAAAGCAATCCTCAATTTGTATGTCCCTAAAGATGTAGTAGATATCATATTTTCCATGGGAATTATAGGGTATTATTGTTGATTTATTGAAGGGTTTCTAAGTTTTCCTATCATATAACATCCCTACAGAAAAAGGGAGTCAAATTTGTGTGGATTCATAAGTGCCAAGAAATTTTTAAGCAGTTGAAACATTTATTAATTGTAGCACCAATACTTAAAATTATTGATCGTACTAAGGATTACATGGTATGTACAGATGCTTGCCTCGAAGGATTAGGTGGGTTATTGATGAAAGATATTCATGTAATAATGTATGAATCTAGGAAGTTGAAGGATCGTGAAAAGAATTATGTTGTCTAATTTAGAGTTGGTTGTAATAATACCTGCATTAAAAATGTGGTGCCATTATTTGTTACGAATTTTTTTTATGTTGGTTACTGATCATATCACCCTGAAACATGTTTCCAGCCAACCTGATTTAAATGTTAGATAGAACAAATGGATGGATTTTCTAAGTGAGTTTAATTTTGATATCAAACATATTAAAAGTAAATAAAAGAAAGTGGCAGATGCATTTAGCAGAAGTGTAAAACAAGTTTGTGGAATTTTTGTAAGTAGTGTTAAAACATACTTTGTTTATCAAATTACAACAACACCCTTAGATGATCAAATTCATAATAATATATGGAAAATTTGATAAATGAAGCTAGCCAAATAGAAAATTCATAATATGCATTAAATAAAGATGACCTATTAACACTCAGAACATAATTTACATTCCTAATGTGCCTAAACTCAAGCAATTAATTCTATATGAGCATCATAAAAAACTTTTTTCAGCTAATCTCAGATACTAGAAAAATATTACAACACTTAGGAATATTTTTTTCTAGCCTAGAATGAAAGGAGAAGTAGTTGAATATTTAGCAAAGTGTAACGAACAAAGTTCGTATACGCAACAGAGTAATCTTCAAAATACTTGGAACACGTAAACATCCATAGTAGGACAAGTAATGTATATTAAATATTATATAAAAGAATTGATGTGAGATGATTACAATGAGGGTGAGGGCTTGCTTACATATCCTAGGCAGGTACCTCTTCACTCAAAGTTATATCCTTAGGGACACACCTTTTCATTAACTAATTACCAAGTAATCAATATTTTAGTACTATTATTGTTTTACATTATTTTATTACTTTATACATATTTTTATTCATTACACAAAGTGTCAGGAATGCAAAAAAGTGAAAGTGGAATATTAGCATCCTCTTGGATTATTGAACCCATTTCCCATTCTATAACGTAAATGTGAAATTATCTCTTTAGATTTTACTACAGGTCTACCTATAACTAGAAGATATCATGATTCAATCATGGTTGTAGTGGATAAGTTGACCAAAGGAGCCCACTTCATACCAGTTCAAATAAGCTATAAGAATGATGGTTGTGGGATTAACACCTAAGTTTGGATATCCTCAGTGACAGATATATATATATATATATATATATATATATATATATATATATATATATATATATATATATATATATATATATATATATATATATATATAGTTGTATCTTTCCCCATCTTTTCCCATCTTGACAACTACTCACATGTTGGCTCCCATTATATTTTCAAGTAATATATATATATATAGTGAGAGCCAACACATGAGTAATTAGGCTACCCTGTTGTCAAGAAATTGGTTTTTTATTAGTTGAAGTCCAAAGAATGGACAATTTTTAAGTGACTATTGTCATAAACTAACCCCATATTTTCCCAATATTCTTAACCACCAAAGAAGAGCATGATAGGAGAAAAAAGTCATGCAGAGTGGGATAAAAATGATTGTGTGAGAGAATGGTAATTCAATCAAAAAAAGGAAAAAGGGGAATTCCAATAGAAAGGTATTGGACATCAAGAAAGCAAAATAATAAAAATACATAGATATTGAATTAGCAAGGTGTTGCTAAGGTCTATGGAAGAAGAATATCAGGTATTGATTATGACTTCTAACAAAAGGGAAGCCTGAGGCTTAGGGGGAATTGTTGTAGTGGCAGTTCATTGGGTTGGAAGGAATATGTCTACTCTTATTGTATTTTCAGGTATTTAGATAAGTGACTAGATTTCTTTGTTTAAGGACAACATTTCATTTTAGGTGCTAACTAAGAAAATGGAAAAATACGGTTGAATGTGCAGGAAAAAAGAATAAATTATTAGGCATGTAGTGTTAAAAACATTATACTTTCCTATCTAAATCTTTGTTCTGAGTTTTTGTTTTGTCTTCATATTTTGAATAGATATTTTATTTCTAAGTAACCATGCAAAGAAAAGAATAGATATTTACTATTAAATAATCATGAATCCCATAATGATAATCTTAACCAACTTACCCGTATGACGAGAAACACTACAAGATTATATGAATATAAAGAAATAACTTAACATGAAAAAGACTCCATTATATGGCAAGAGGTCTACAACAGAGCAAGGCTCATATCTTAGGATAAAGGAACTAAATACAAAGACTAGTTGAAAGGAGTATATTTACTTCAATCGCAGGTAATTAAATCCATTTTACTTCCAAAACTCAACAATACCATACTAGTGTTTATTTTATATAGCTACGAATAAGCTGCATGAACAACATCTATATGTAAATAAACACACATGTGGCTTAATGTATCACATATGAAGAACACTATATAAAATACCAGTACATGTAAACATATATGCCCTAATGGAATAGCATAGACACATCATAAAATTTGTAGCATATATTAATGGAGTTGAGTGTCTACCGACTCGGTTTCTTAACTAATATGTAAACAAAAGTAAATTGTGCCAAACTATGGCTATGACCATAGTAGGCCAATGAATATCAACAGGTCATATACACCCTGCAAAAAAAAAGAAGTTCAATAGATATTTTGATACCTAGAACAAACCCAAAGTATGTATAATTATAGGACAATTTCATGTTAATCCTGAGATAGTAGTAAAGACTAACCTAAAACATAATAATGGAAGAAGCCTATGCTAGCAACCTAAACTCAATTTAATCACAAACCTTAAAATTAATTAAGGGATTTCTTCCCATATATTACCTCATGAGAAAATTTGGTTGAACGTTGAGACTCCTAGTCCCTACAAGAAGAAAATTTTTGTTAATATTACAGCAAGGAGGTGGTTTCGAGTAGTTAACCATGTTTAAAGATAAGAACCAAGTATAAATTTTAAAAATACAAAGATAAAACTGGTGTTACCTATTCCTCAGGATAACTCGAGGGCAGTTCGCCTTAGAAACCTATAGGAATGAAGCCAAAATCAAGTAGCAACTGAGGAAGGGTTTGGTGGCCCAATTAAAAAATAAAAATATCATCATAGTAGAATTATAGTCAGAGAGGTTTGACCCTAATAATGTTGATTATTTTTTAAAGAAAAATATGAAGGGATTAACCCTAACGCCGACAGTTACCTATAAGGTAATGCAAACCATTGTTGTTGGGACTAGTATCCAGAAATACAGTTGGGAGTGCCATAGGAGATCAACCCAAGTTTGTGTAAGCAAAGGGGGGAAATTGAAAGTAAAGTAAGACCCAATTGAAAAAAACCGTGAAGTAAACCGAGTAAAACATAAAGAAAATAAGGTGATAGCTAGGAATTGCAATGAAATACCTGGGGGAAAACCCTCACAAATGTGCTAACCCTCAAATCAGGAATCAAAATATTTTTTTCTAGAAAAAATTTGGCAATAAAAGAGTCGAAGAGTCCATTATCAGAAATGGGAAAAGACCCTAAATCACTCAATGGAAGGTCAAAGCCCCTTTCAAGTTCCCCTGACCTGCTCAAAGAAAATTAAACGTTGTAAGTAAAAAACTCTTTCAAGCACTAAGGAAATATTCAAAGAAAAGAACCTATAATAAACAAATCCATGAAATTTTAGGGTTGGGCATTCCCTGTTAACACCCCCATAGTTGTATTAGACAATTAAGTGATTAAGCCACTTCAAAACACCATATACTCCAATCAAACTAGTTTGCCTCAGGGAGGATAGTTACAACACCTAAGGAGAAAATAGTATAGAATGTCAAAGAGTATGAGAACCCAAGGGGAGGAAACCCTCATCGAACTTGCAGAGAACCTCACTACTGAACACAACAATGCAAATGGCGTAGGAGACAAAGGGATAGGGGTTAGAACCCTAACCATTTGCTAAGAAATTTCCCACCATCAAATCTCTAACTTTGATCTCTATCTTCCCTTACTAACACATTGCATGGGTCAGACGAGGTGTCACAATGTAAATAAGCGACATAACCATAAATCTCATGGTGCACTACAATATAGTTGGGGTACATTTATTCCCAACATAAGGTTAATGTGGTAGTGCATCAACAAGGTGTATACGTTATTAAAAACAGGGTCGTGGGTTTTAAATGTGTTTAAACCACTTTTATTCATAGTGAGAAATGGCCAACATGATTATAACCCTGTAAGAATTCCTAACAACCTAATACATGGGTCAAATAATATCCTAGTAGGATGGCTTGATGATAGTAAGCTTCCTTATCCTTATTAAGTTTTACCCCTTTTTATACGGTAGATGCATATTGTCATTAACAAAGGAAAAACGTGATGTTACGATCAATTCTATTTGTATTAAGTGAAAATACAACGATCATAAGGTAGCAATTTGTGAAGTAAAAAAAAACCAGCATATTATACGTCTATATACATATGTAGAAGAGAAGTGTGTGAATGCATCCCAACATCATAATGAGACAAATAAGAATGTAAAATAGTATAAGTTTGTTTTTATTTTTTATTTTTTTATGTGTAATTTGATGTATATTACATGATTCTAGACCATGCAATGGAATCAGGGGGGAAAAGCCTTAACTCTCTATCTCGTTGATGTCTTTTTAGGGATGAAAGAGCTAAAATGAATGGTTGAAGATGATGATGATAGCACTACCTCACAACCTCAAGCACAAGACAAGGGAAAAAATGATAGTCATTAGAAGGCTAATAAAGGGAACATGTAAGCTTCCAAGGAGTATCAAGCAAGTCAAGTAACATAAGGTATAATGAACACACCTATGTAGGTAGGGATTGGTCATACCATGACAAGAAGTAATTTTAAGGAATTTCTAAATATTCCTCCAGGGTTAAGTTGTACCTTTCATGATATGAATTATGATTAAATGCATATGAGTTGCCAATACTTGGATAAGGCATGTTTAAGGAAGAAAAATTCCAAAACCTAAAGCTTTAGTAAAAATATTCGTGATATGTACATGCATAGAGTTGTCATGATGGAATGGAAAATGGTCAAATTAATGATTGTTGCACCCATGTAATACACTGTGGATGGAAGTTTCTGAGTTATATTTGATAATTCAATGATATTTTCCTTTCAATATATAGTGTTAGATGGTCAAATGAATGATTGTTTCACCAATGTAATACACTGTGGATGGAAGTGTATGAGTTATATTTGATAATGCAATGATAGTTTCCTTTCAATATATGTTGTTAGATATATATTTGATGCGCCAAATTGTATTTATCTTTTTCCGTTGTGACGTTATGCAATGAAAATAATCAGTGTTCTTATTGCCCTCAACAACCCAAGCAACTCTACTTTTTTGTCTCAATTCTTCCTCCTACATTTTGAGTATCTTTTGCTTCTATGCCAATAGATGCATAATGGATCAATTTGTGGCTATATAGTGGAAGTCCTGACCAGATTGGTCTTTAAGTATTGAAATATCCTTATCAATATTAATGAGCTCTTGCTTTTGCAACCTTTTCTGTAGATAGATCCAAGACTTAGCTACCAATTTTAATCTCCACAATTTATAGGAGATCATAGAAATTTTGTGTAAATGTTGGATCTTCGTGGGCTTGTTCCAAGAATGACAAATTAAAGGCAGGGGTTGTGATTCAGATAGACCACATCAATCCAAAAAATCACTTGATCATTAGAGATTTTAGCATATAAGGTCCATCATTATAGTCTCAGCAATCTGTCAGCCAAAAAAGTTTTAACCACGAAGTGATCTAACCTTTTGGAAAATACCATCAGAATCCAATTGTTCATTCTTCTAGGTCGGAACCAGTGGACTAGGGGAAATGTCCATAAGTAGTTTATTTTCAAACAAATCTCTAAAGTAAGCTTCAAGAGGATCTGATTTACCATTCTTCCCCCAAACCTTTGATGTTCACTGATGTTGTACCTCTGTAGATAATTATAGTTAGGAATTATGTCAGAGCATCTAAAATTTTTTGTTGGTTTTTAAAGTTTTTTGGATGACCAAAGCTCTAAACTGCTTGAATAGGTGAAATTCTTAATTAATTATGATTAAATAGAAGGGTTGATTCTTCACCTCTAAACAAGAATTTAGCTTTGATTTAGATGTGCAAGGCTGAAACTTTAGAAACTACATGATTTGTTAAACATCAAACAGATTATCTAACCATCATATACAGTGGATGCAAGTAAAATGCTTTTACATCCAAACAATATATGTTAAGAAACTTAAGGGAAGATGACAACTTATTGATGTAGAGGAGTTAAATCAAACAAATAGTTTAATTAACTAATCTCTGTAATAGTTTATAACTTCATGGGGGATTTTAGACATTGAAACTCAATATTTTCTTACCAAAAACTCTCATAAACTTCAAAACATATGCAGAAAACAAAGTGAAAATAATAACAAAGAAAACTTACAGGAACACAATCTGCTTTGAAATGAATCGAGAATCCTTTTATTATTTCAGAACTAATCTTGAAGGATACAAGTCTTCTCAAAAGTATATCACAATGGTTCAATCATTTATAAGTTTTATTTCTAAGTACTTATTGAAAATATTACATCTCAGATCAGATTCCAAACTAAAATACATTTAAAAAATAATATACATTTTAACAAACACAAATATTTCTAAATATAGAGGAAAAATAGGAAAAACTGCTGGAAAATGTTGCACTGTTGAGGCTATGTAGGAATCTGGTGATGATTGTTGTTGCTTTTCTGGAAATGTTCTTCCTTTCATACTAAAAATCCTTAACTACATTTACACTTCATTCGACCAATTCTAGTAGTCGGTCCCACCTTTCTTCACTTGGGATAGAAAATCCAATCATATTCTTGAATCTTTCATCCACCTCAATGTAACTGTCAAGAGTAGGTTTATTTACAAAAAGGTGGTGGAATTCGTGTTGGATATTCAAATCAAATTGTATTCCTTGTATGAAGGCTTCACCACTGATAACACCTTTGGATTTTGCAAATTTGGAGGCATTAGTACCTATGTTACACAGTTGTTCTTGATAGTTTTCTAATGCGATTAATTTTTCATTAGAATTTCTTAGTGTAGGCAAGCCCTATTCCTGCAACATAGTGAATTTCCTATAGAATCTCTTGATTTACAATTCAAGATCCTTGCATTTGTTTTCTAATTGTATCATCAGATTCTTTTTTTCAAGACCCTCTTGACCTCCATGACTGTTGTTATTCTGTCTGGAATATTGAGGTCTTCAAGTTCCTCCTTAGCTTTGGAATTCAGTAGCTTGATGATCTTTTGTGCTTCCTCTGGCCTGTGTTCCAAATCTACCTTTGTGTTTTTTATGGCTACCTTCACTCTATGTACAAGTTCCTCCTGTTCAAAAATAATTTATATGGAAGGCCACATATCTATTATATTGGCATTTATATTCTAACAAATATTTTTTTCAGCCTCAGCTAACATTTGGATTATAAAGTCCACGGGATCTTGGATAGACAATAATCGGGTGCTTTGCTAAGACACTCCTTGACGTGAAGTCACCGTGTTAGGTCCCTATACTACTAGTTTAACCCTTTATTGTTATTAGTGCAACCCCCTTATTATATTGTTGTGCCCATGTAGTCCCCATATTCTTATTATTGTGCCCAATAGAAGCCCACTATTGTTATTATTGTGCCTTTATATTATTATTGTTATGTTGGCTTCGATTATATTATGACCCCTTAGACTCCTATATATAGAAAGGAGGTCTTGTCATTTGTATCATCCAAGAATTGTTCATTTGTGTAATGTGAAGGAGGTTTCCCCCTCAAAGAGACTGATTTCTAAGTCGTTGAGCTATCTTTTCTATCTCTTTGTGAGCTGGTTTCATAACATTTGGTATCAAAGCTTTGGATTCTAGGGTTTCGTTACTCCAAACTGGTTATCGTGGAATTTTCGCTATAACTTTTTTTCTGTGACATTTCAGAATATTTAAAAAAAAAAAAACCCCATTTAAGAAAAAATTGTACTAAACCTCGGGTCCAAATTTTAGATCTTGTCTTGCTATATTTTGAGAGATATGATCTTAGGAAGTTAGGGTTTTTGCAAGCTCCAAAATTCCATCTCAAATAGGTCATCTTGTAATTTTCACTATAATTTGTTTTCTACGAAGTTTTAGATTCTGAAATTAAAACCCATTTGAACCGAAATCTTGGTGAAGCTCAGGCCTGAATTTTAGATATTTTTTCACTATATTTTCGGAGATATGGTCCAAGGAATTTATGGTTTCTGCAGGCCCCCGAATTACATCCCAAACAGGTGACCTTGGGAAAATCGTCATAACTTTCTCTCTGAGTATTAGATTGAAACTTCATAAGAAGTTAAAAAAGAGGATAGCCTAGAGTTTTCTGTATATTAATTTTAGGTCCGAAGGTTGAAACAATGACACATGGCACCACGTACAAGTTCGCTCTTCTGAAAAAAGTATATAATTAGGTCATCTTGGGAGATTGTGCATAAATATTTCTTGGAGAATCCAATTTTGATCAGCTTGGTGGCATTGGAAAGAAGACGCAGAGGGATACTGCAGGTCGCAATTCCAAAACTTGGAGATTTGAACTTTCAAAGATACAACAGATTGAATATCGAGATCCTAAAAGCAAGAAAAATAATGACTCGAATCAAGAAAATAGAAACACCTAGTAACCAAAATTGGATGGATGATTTGAAGAATGCAGTTGAAGCTAATATAAATAGTTTTATCTATTCCATGAAAGCTGGTATCGATGGTGTGAAAGCATATTGGAAGAAAGACATAGAATATTTGAAGAAATACATGGAAGGTTTGAAGGAAGGTGGGACAAAGTTGATACAAGAAAGGCCTCCTAATGGTGAAAAGGTAGTAGAGGAAACTAATGATGAGAACAAAAGTAATGTTGATAATGATTTCATAGAATCTAACATTGGATTGAAGATCCAGCATATTCCAAATATATATATGAGGAAGTTTGATGGCAAGGATCTCGTAACATGGATACTACAGATGGAGAAATATTCTGATGTACATGAAGTGCAATTGTTACAAAAGGTACGTATTGCATCTTTATATCTAGAACCGAATCAATTTTTATGGTATGAAGGGCTTTTTTCTTGTAAACCACTTGTCATGTGGTCTATTTTCACGAAGGAAATGATAGCACATTATGAGGATACAAAGAGAAACACCTTCTTTAGCCAATTGATAAATCTCAAACAAAGGGGTTCAATGGCAGAGCACATTGAGGGCTTCCAAAAATTGAATATAAGGGTAAATGATATTCCAAAGAAGCAAGGATTTATGTCTTCATAGGGACTTTAAAGGATAACATTCAACATGAGGTTCCTCTTTGGGAGCTTGATTCATTGAAGAAGGCATTCAGGTTGGCAAGAAAAATTGAAAGCGGAATTATGGAAACAAGGAATCCTACCACTCACAACTATAAATATGGAATTGTTTTTTCTCCTAGCCTTCCACAACCTACAAGGTTTACACGACAACAATTGGAAGAAAAAAGAGAAAAAGGGATTTGTTACAGTTGTGATAGCAAATACAATAAAGGTCATAAGTGTGCTGAGAAGAAATTATTTTACATAGATTTTGAAGAGGAGGAAGAAAAGGATTGAGAAATGTCAAAAGAAGAGGATATACACCAGGAACCAACTCCAGAGAAAGAAGAAATGAATATGACCATATCTTGTAAATCATTGGCAAGAATTACCACTCCTCAAACTCTCAAGATAGAAGGACATATCAAGAAGAAAAATGTTCAAGAAGTGAAAGATCACATCGAGCATCAAGAAATGAATCCGACCATATCTTGTAATGCATTGGAAGAAATTGTAGAACCTCTATTTTACACCCATTTGTCTACCATTTTCCTTCACTTTTCCTTATCTTTCCTTCACTTTTGCCTCATTTCCACCATAAAACCTCTCAGATCATTACATTCAGTGTCAATAAGCATGATCAAGCAAGTTTGCTAATGAATGATTATTTGTTTAGTTTTTTTGACATACTTACAGGATCCCGCAGCTATCTGATGATCCCGCAGCTATCTGGAGATCCTGCAGCCATTTTGTTAAACACTATGATCCACGTGTCAGATTGCTAGACGGGCCACATGGGCACCTAGATATCATCATGGTCGAGGTTCCTATCCTATTGTTTCAACCATACACGTCACCTTCAGCCATGGTCAAAGCAGGTTTAACCACGGTCAACTCAAAGTGGTTCAACGGTGTTTGAAGGCTGCTCGGTCACGGCATCTCCAATAGCGATTTGTCCAAGTTCTGAAGGCGATAGGGAACGCAATCCAACCAGGATTTATGATCCATGATGACAGGAACCATCAAACTCGTTATGCAACCGTGATGTGTCAAAACAGACCTTTAATACGCATGACTGTCTTTCGTTTTTCTGTTAACTAGTTGTACACGTAGATAGGTTAGAAAAGCCTATAAATTGATGCGTCTGCGTACGCTCAAAAGACTTTTTGATTGGTAATATTTTGCTGTACTGTGTTGAATTAAGGAGCGGTTGTAAACTCTGTTTTTTTTCCAGCACTCTATTTTGTGACCTGTTGCAAATGGAGTAATAAATACGAGCACTATTTTGAAGTTTCCAGCTATTTGAAGTCTTTTATGGTTGAATGGACAGAGGGCCCCTGCCCATCTCAGCCTTTTGTAGAGTATTTCTTGTGCAGCATTTTATCATTTCCTTATTTGCTTTCTTGAAAATGTATAGTTTTGTTTACTTGTCTTCTTTTATTTTCAGCTGATCAGTGTTATCTTTTGCAGGTTCCTTTTTGCCCGGGATTTATTTTTATATGTGTTGTGTTTGCTTTGCAGCTGATGGTATTTTAAGTTGACAATTCAAGTGTTGTTTTTGCCTTTATAGCTAGTTTTTAAATTTATTTCTCAAAGAGCTGTTTACATATATGCATGATCTTCATCATAAGCTAACATCTTTCAAGATCAAAATATTACTAACTTGCAGCTTGTTTGGGTGCTTTTTGGACTGTTTTTAAACTACTTTCTTTCCTTACTTTACACAGTACATGTGCTTTGAAGTATTGAGTTAGAAAGAGTAAATCATTACCACTAGTCTTTAAAGTAGAAGTTTTGATTTTAAAGTGTTTCCTAGACTATTTCCTCACTACTTTCTAATCATGCTTCCCATAGTACATATGGCTGAAGTAGAGTATTAGGAATAGCATATTATTATCATTAGTCTTTCAAGCATATTTTTCTCACTTTTATAATTCCACTTAAGCTACTTTCTTTCCGTGCTTTACACAGTACATGTGCTTTGAGGCATTGAGTTAGAAAGAGATCATCTTTCATTCTTGGGTTCTAAAAGTGATTCTTTTTCCTTTATTTGGCAACAACTTGAACGGTGTCTAGTACCATTGGTAGTGGTCATTTATTTTCAAAGTTTATTTCAAGTCATTTCAATTTCATTAATTCATTCCAAGCATTTCCTTTCAAGCAAATAGTTAGAAATCACTCAACACACACTTCCACTCATTTAGAATTCACTCTACACACACACCATCACTCACTTGTGTATAAATTCTCATTCCATCTAGGAACATAATTAACCACAACAACAACCCAACGATAAGAAAAACTCTAAGAGGATACTTAAGTACATATAGTACACCTTCACTTCATCAGCTTACGAGCCCCGGGTTGACAATAAATACTAGCAATTTAGCTAACACTAAATTGACTAAACATTTTGGCGCCGTTGCCGGGGAAGTGAAATTAAGTAGCCATATTCTTAGAAGAAAAAATATAAAAAAAACAACAACTTCAAGGAAAGCAATTAATAACCTATCTAAGTATGCTCTCCTCTTGCACTTTGAAGTGATCTGGAGGATCAGAAAGGAGAAAGTTATTAATCTAATAGTTTCTTAAGTATGCTCTCTTCTTGCACCTAGAGTGAACTGGAAGATCAGAAAAGGAACTATTTAACTTGACTTGAGGATAAAATAAAAATGACATGCATAGAGCTAGAGATTCTAGGGGAAGGTTTTTAGCTAGAGCTCGAAGTTCAATTTTTACAAGTCCATCTGCTACAAGAGATAGACAAGAGATACCTCCCTTATCTCCAACCGAAACACCTAGTCCTGAAATTCAAGAACCAAGAGTTGACTCTCCTATACCTTCTATTGAGTTTGAACTAGGAAGAGACTCTTCTCTTTCCCCTACCAGACAACCAATTGTAATTGAGGAAATAGACTCACCTGAAGAGGAAGGAGAAATCTCTTCTCATTCACCCTTTGTAGAAGAACCAGAAGATTTTGAAATCCCTAGGAGAATCATCATGGCAGAAGAAGAAGGAGGCGGTAGAGGTAGAGGTAGAGGAGGAGGAGGAAATAACAATAACAATGGAGGAGGTAGAGGTCCCATTGGAGGAAATAGAGATGGGGATAACACATTTGGGTTTCCCATTGTTGATGAGGACTCCCGAGCCACCATGAAAAACATATCACCATCCGTCCTCCCAAATTTTCATGGATTAAGAACTGAGGACCCTGAAACATTCTTGTTTGAATTTGAAGTTGTGTGTCGAACTTATGACTATCTGGATGATACTCAGAAACTCAAACTGTTCCCATCAACATTAAAAGATCAAGCTTTGAAATGGTTCATGGGATTAGTTACTCAGTCCATTAGGACCTGGGATGAAATGAAACAAACCTTTTTGGATAGGTATTTGGACTATTGTATGCCTACGGATCATAAGGGAGAAGTTTTTAAAATGATGCAAAAAGAAGATGAGAGCTTAGAAGATTTACTTGAGAGATTTCAATATAATCTAAAAAGAGCAAAAATGAGCACCTTGGATGAAGAGACCTTAAAAGCCCTCTTATTAAAAGCCATTAGGGATGAGTGGATAGATATCTTAAACATGATGGGGAAAGGGGATATTTCTCAACTCCCTCTCAGTGAGATAGCAGAACTATGTACCCATCTCTCAAGAGGCAAATCAAAAACTCAAAAAGGGCCTAGAGATCCTTCTCTCCTTAGGGCAAATAAATCTGCAACAGGATCAGTGAGTAGGGCTGAAATTGGTAATATGCTAGATGAATTTAAAACTGACATCTTAGGGAGTCTTAGTGAACAAATTGATACCCTTAAGATTCAGAATAAACAAAAGGCAGAAGCCGAGGCTATGACCATTTTTTGCCCGAAGTGTAGAAAGAAGCATGCTTTAAGGGAATGTCCCTTGGAAGCACAAGTTGTGGAAACCTGTGTAATTTGCTCAGAAACCCATGAGACCAAGGAATGTCCTTCAATCCCTGGCCTCAAAGCAGTCTTTCAAGAAGATCCAAGTACGCTTGAATCTCTTTGTTTTGTTGCAAGGAAACCTTGGCAGGGGCAGCAAAATCAAGGGTCTAACAACTCTATGAATTTCCAGCCCCCACCAAATTGGAATCCTTGGCAACAACCTTGGTCACAACCACAAAATCCTTTCCAAGCATGGTTGCAAAGCATGCAAATGCAAAATCCTTATGGGAGATTTGCCCAATTCTATCAATATCCTCAATCCTTTCAGAATCAGCAAGCTCCCCAACTTCCAAATCAAGGTCAACAATTGTCATTACCATTCCCTCAACAACAATCTCCTCCACAAAATCAAAATTCTCAACTCTTGTTACAATCTCAGCAGAGGCCAAATCAACTTCCCTCTCAACCTCAACCAAACCCCAATAATAGGAATCCTCAAAATGCTTATGTGATGGAAGGTCAACCACTTATGGAAGGTCAACCATTCCCTACCTATATGGTTGTCCCTCTCAATGAGGTCCAACTCAGATCAGGTAGAATCTTAGACCAACCTTCTACAAGTACTCAACAACCAAGCATTTCTGAGGAAGAATCTCTCAAAGCCAATAAAGGTTCTGAAGTATCCCTTCAAAACCCAAGCATTAAAGAAAAAGAAAAAGAATCAGCTCCCTTAGTAGAGCAACCTACATCTTCAACTATTCCTCCTTTTCCTGAAAGATTGCAAATTGATAAAGGAGTGGAGAAGCAGATTTGGTTGCCTGACTATAGCTTTCTAGATGAATTAAAAAATGTCTGTATCAAGATCCCCTTGTTAACAGCCATTAAAGAGATTCCCATTCTAGCAAAGACAATAAAGGAGATGAGTTTGAAAAAAACAATAAAAAGAACCAGAGACACAAAAAGGATACATCTAGTTGGAAAGATTGCAGACATTATGATGGGTAAAATTACCATGCAAAAATATGTAGATCCCGGTAGCCCTATTGTTAAAACTCATATTAATGGGGTTGAAATCCCAAATACTTTGATTGACTTAGGAGCCGCTATCAACATTATGAGTAGACAGACCATGGATCAGTTAAAACTTCCTAATCTTCTCTTTACACCTACTTTGCTGCAACTTGCAGACAGATCAATCATTAAACCTGATGGTGTATTGGAAGACATTCCAGTCTCACTAGACTCTTGGGAGTATCCAGTTGATTTTATGATTTTAACTCCCAAGAACAATCTAGGAGGACATCCTCTTATTTTAGGAAGACCTTGGCTGGCCACAGCTGATGCTTTCATAAGTTGTAGGTCGGGAGACATGTATATATCAGATGGTAATTCTACCAAGAAATTCAACTTGTATCCTCCCGCAAAGGCAATAACAGAAATAGGAGAAGATGAGTGGATTAATGATGAGGAAACTCTTCAACCTGTTCTAACCATCTCTGAAATCAGTGAGGACAGTCAAATTCTAAATACATTAGAAAATTTTGAGGCACCTTTAGAATATGACTCTTCACAATTCCAGTTAGATGCAGATATTGAATATCTCTCCTCTAGACAAATGTCTCTCTTCTCAATGGAAGAGTTTGGTAGTTCTTCAGTTGAAATCTTTCCAGGAAAAACATTAAACATTAACAAAAACTTGGAAAGACTACAACAAGAAGAATTAACTAAACTGTTGCAAAAACATTCCACTGCCTTTGCATGGGAATATACCGACATGAAAGGAATCAACCCTAAGACTTGTATTCATCATATTTACATTGAAGAAAACAGCAGACCTATTAGGCAGCCACAAAGACGGATGAATCCAAATCTTAGGGAAATTGTGAAAGAAGAACTTCAGAAATTGCTCAAGGTAAACTTCATTTACCCCATTTCAGATAGCCAATGGGTTTCTCCCTTGGTTATAGTACCCAAAAAGAATGGTAAATGGAGAGTTTGCATTGACTATTGAGAATTGAACAAGGCAACCTTAAAGGATCATTTTCCTCTACCTTTTATTGATCAGGTATTAGACACTTTAGCAGGTAAAAAGTATTTCTCATTCTTGGATGGTTTTAGTGGTTACAATCAGATTCAGGTAGCACCTGAAGATCAAGACAAAACCACCTTTACTTGTCCTTGGGGGACATTTGCCTATCGAGTACTCCCTTTTGGTTTATGCAATGCACCAGCCACATTTCAAAGGGCTGTACTAGGAATTTTCTCAGATCTGATTCATGATTGTGTAGAGGTTTACATGGACGATTTCACAGTCTATGGTAATACATTTGAAGAAACTTTGGCAAATTTGGAAAAAGTACTGGTAAGATGTAAGGAAACAAATCTTTCTTTAAGTCATGAAAAGTGTTTTATGATGTTTACTGAAGGGATTGTTTTAGGACATCATATTTCAGGAGATGGAATCAAAGTTGATAGATCTAAAGTAGAAGTCATCTCTAAGTTACCTGTTCCAAATTGCCAAAGAGATGTTAGAAGTTTTCTTGGGTTTACTGGTTACTACAGAAGATTTATTGAAAACTTCACAAAGATAGCGTCCCCTCTTTTCAAATTACTTACCAAAGATTGTGAATTTAAGTGGGATCCTGAATGTCAATCTGCCTTTGAAGCTTTAAAATCTAGAATATCTGAAGCACCCATTTTAAGGGGTCCAAATTGGAAACTCCCTTTCCACATTTCTACTGATGCTTCAGATACAGCTTTAGGAGCTGTTTTGGGACAAAAGGATTTGATCCCTTATGCCATTTATTACACGAGTAAGAATTTGACTCCTACTGAGTTAAATTATACTGTTACTGAAAAGGAGTTTCTAGCCGTTGTTCATGCTATAAACAAGTTTAGACACTATATAACCGGCTATGAAACCTTTGTCCACACTGATCACTCTGCCATTAGATACCTTATGAACAAACCAGTCACTAATGGTAGAGTTACAAGATGGCTTTTGCTTTTACAAGAATTCAACATAACTGTGTTAGATCGACCAGGTAAGCAGAACACAGTAGCTGACTTCTTGTCTAGAATCCAAAACACTAATGAGGACTCTCCGGTAGAGGACAAATTTCCAGATGAGTATTTGTTTGCAGTAACTACCAAAACCCCTTGGTATGCTGATATTGCTAATTATTTAGTTACTGGAAAATTACCTTTACATTTATTTCCTAATGAGAAAAGGAAAATCATTCAGGATAGTTCACTTTATTCTTGGATCTCTAATGAATTGTTCAGAACAGGGCCAGATTTGATGATCAGAAGATGTGTACGAGAGGATGAGATGCCTGACATCCTTAAAGCATGTCATGACGAACCTTGTGGCGGACATTTTTCTGATAAGAGGACTGCCTATAAAATCCTTTCATCAGGATATTATTGGCCTTCTCTCTTTAAGGATGCAAAGCAATATGTTAAAAGGTGTGACAGTTGTCAGAGAACTGGGAGACCAACTCTTTCAAATGAAATGCCACTACAGCCACAGGTATGCATAGAACCTTTCGAGAAATGGGCTCTAGATTTTGTTGGACCAATTAATCCGCCATCCAAGCAAAATAGATATATACTGGTTTGTACTGATTATGTTACCAAGTGGGTAGAAGCTATAGCATTAACTTCTGCTACTGAAAATTCAGTTGTTCAATTTCTTTTCAAGGATATTTTCACTCGTTTTGGTGTCCCAAGAGAGATTGTAACAGATCAGGGAAGCCAGTTTACATCAAGGATGGTGGAAAAGCTGATGGAGGAATATAAGATTAAGCATAGAACATCTACTCCATACCATCCGCAAGCGAATGGTCAAGTAGAATCTACAAATAAAGTTCTTGAAAGCATCATCACAAAGACTGTTCATCTTCATAGAAGAGATTGGGCAGAAAGGCTTCCTGAAGCCTTATGGGCCTACAGAACTACATGGAGGAACACTACAGGACATTCTCCCTATGAACTTGTTTATGGGAAGGAAGTCCTGTTCCCCATTGAGTTCCAAATCAAGACCTTCAAGACAGCAGTTCAATTGGGGATGAGCTTATCAGAAGCCCAAAAGCACAGAATGGACCAGTTAAATGAACTAGATGAAATGAGACAAGATGCAATTCTAAGAACCGATCTAGTTCAGCACCAAAGAAGCAAATGGCATGATCGACACATCAAAGAAAAGAAGTTTCAAAAGGGTGATTGGGCACTATTGTTTGATTCGAAATTTAAAGACTTCAAAGGGAAATTTCAAACTCATTGGCTTGGCCCATATGAGATTGATGAAGTTTTTAATAACGGAGCAGTTAGAGTGAAGACTATCGATGAACTTCAAACTCCCTTTATTGTGAATGGCCACCGGTTAAAAGTCTACCACAAGCCACTCTCAAAAGAAGAGTTTGTTAAGTTATTTCAAGACGATTCTGGAATGAGGCTGGTGGAGAAGAATTCTTCTCCTCCATCAGCCTAAATCTCTGTTTCTTTCAATTTGAAAAAAAAAAAGAAAAAAAAAAAAAAAAAAAAAAAAAAAAAAAAAAAGAAAAAAATAAGTGTATGAGCCTGAAAACCAATCTCTGATTGGCAGTCTCATACAGAAAACATAAGGTGAAAATCAGGGTCACCTGACACCTCATGTTTTCCCAAGAAAAAAAACTCCCTTTCCCTCTTTCATTTCCATTCCATTTATTTCGTTCATCCATTCATACATTCATTTCTTCACTCCACCTCACTGTTTTTCACTCATCCATTCATCCATTCATTTCTTCACTCCATTTCACTTCAATAATAAAGTTTTTTTTGGCAACTAAAGTGTTTTTCTGCAGCTAAGAAGACTTCACTACAATTCTGCAGCTGTTTGACGATCCTGCAGCTGATTAGCTTTCCTGCAGCCTTCTGTACCTGCACAAAAAAAAACACAGTGTGTCTGAAGAAAACGTTTACAGCTCAGAAGTATCAAAGACCAGGAGAAAGATCATATGCTAGCAATAAATGTTTACAAAGGTTAATAAATCATCAGAAGCCAAATAAAATATGATTCAAGGTATGCTCAAAAACCTAGACTTATGGTTATTTCATTATGCGACTTTTCTTGGATTATGTTTTATTGGCCACTTAATGTAATGATGACCCACTCTCCTTTCTCCCATGCAACTACAAATCTCTGAATCCTCCACGTCTACCAGTTCATAATCACTACAGGTTTTCAAATTACATATGGCTGTTACGGTGGTGCGTCATTAAGGGCCTGTACCCTAATGACGTAACCTAACGCACTACGTCTCTCTACTCTCGTTTCATAAGCCATGTGTCACTCCATAATCAGAAAACGAAGAAGGTAGCCGCTCCGTCCATAATTTCAAAACCCTCCATGTTTATCATTCCTTACCATCATCTACCGTGTTTCATTATCTACGGTTACCATCCTCTGTTTTTTTTCTCCTCTGCCATACAGCCGTAAACCTGAGATACAGTCGTATTGCGACTGTCAGTCACTATTTCTACCATATCCACGCTAACTCCACCGCTCAACTCTCAATTCCATCCGTAAATTCCCGGTATCTAAAGCCGTTTTCGCACCGTATATCCTCTGTTTCACAAAAAGTTACTGTGTGAAGTCCCGAAGTTACTGTGTAGGGTCACCATCAGATTTGTATATAAACAGAACCGAGGGGTCAATGGGAAAGCTTCTGAGGGCTGAACCGGAAGGTGAGAATTTTTTGGAGGCATATCCTCAGGTCGAGGAGGCACTACAAAGAGCTAATTGGTTACAATGTATCAGAAAATTTAAGGGCTATCATAAGGAAGTAACCAAAGCTTTTGCTAGATCGTTTAAGGATAAGGAAAGCCAGGCAGAGGTGGGAGATGTAACAATCACAGTCAGCGAAGGAAGTGTAGCAAAGGCTACTTCTCTACCCCAGACCGGTGAACGATGGTTCAAAAACCGGGCAGTCCAAGATCAGCAATGGAAGAGGATTCTCAAAAATCCAGGTATGGACACAAGTGTTTTTACCAAAGGCATTCCAATTTCACATGTTAAAGATGAATGGAAAACTTTATTGCTGTTAGTACAAAAGTTTTTCACCTGTGAAGGAAGATTTGGAGTGATGTATGTCTACCATGGTAAAATTATGATTCAGTTCCAAGGAGAGCATGATATAAACCTTCCTTATTTCCTATTTCAAAGCCTTAGGAAAATGTGTTCCATGGCTCAACGAAATCCACGAAATGTAGAAGCTTACCTCTGTCACCATGGTCTTGTAAAGTTATTGATAGAAGAACAGTTAAAAGAAAAACGAGACACATGGGAAAAATTCCTTGTAAGGAATCATTTTGCAGAGCCTGGAGAGTCTTCTATACCTAGAAAAAGCAGAAAGAAGAGAAGGGAAAGTATCTCTGAGACTGATGTCTTTGAAAGACAAACTGTAGAAGAAATAGAAGTCCATCATCCTGAACCTGAGATTGAACCCACTGAAGACAGTGCTCAAGAGGTCATCTCGGAAACCCTCGCTGAACTTGCTAAGGAAACTGCCAAAAAGAAAAGAGAGGACAAAAAGAAACAAAAACAAGATAAGGGGAAATCCATAGTGCAAGAAACTTACCAGACCACAGAGCATTCTAGTGGTGAAGAAGAGGATAACCAGCCTTTAGCACAGAGGATAACCAAACTTCTTGAGAAAACTGCCCACTCCAAAGAAGTAAAAGTTCAAGAACCAAAGGAGAAAGCACAAAAAGAAATGCAAAGTGATGTCATTCTGAGAAGGAGTAGTAGGTTGCAAGGTAAAACAAAAGCCATGAGGACACTCTTTGTTGACCTTAGCACACCTGAGAAGAGTGCTACACAAGTAAATCTTGAGGATAGTCCATCATCACGTGAGGCAGCCACTCCTCCAAGAGAATACAGCCTATTCCAGCCAGAGATGGAAACTGAAATTGAACAAGAATGTAGCCCAAGAAAATCACCAAGTATTGATCCAATGCAACAGGAGGTATACAATTATTATGAGACATTGGAGCAAAGAACTGTTGGGCCAAGTAATGTTCTGTCTTATGAGAAGCAAATAGATTCACTTAAAAAGGAAATCTATGAGCTTGAAGTGTTGAACCGTCACATTAAACAAAGGAATGAGGAAATGAAGCAACAAGCGGACATTGCTAAGGCAATTCAAGATAATACCTACCTTCATATGAGCATGTGGCAGAAGAAACACAGCAGGTTGAAGAAAAGATGCCAAAGGTTGAACAGAGCCCTAATTAACTTGAAATTCAAATGTATGTTCAAGAAGCCAAAGGTTAATTTTTCTACACAGAGGAAGAGAAGGAGGTTGGATGTCCTGGCTGAGGCATCCCAGCAGATGGACTGAATTGTGTTTTCATTGCATGAGGACATGCAATACCCTCGGAGTGGGGGTATGTAGAACCTCTATTTTACACCCATTTGTCTACCATTTTCCTTCACTTTTCCTTATCTTTCCTTCACTTTTGCCTCATTTCCACCATAAAACCTCTCAGATCATTACATTCAGTGTCAATAAGCATGATCAAGCAAGTTTGCTAATGAATGATTATTTGTTTAGTTTTTTTGACATACTTACAGGATCCCGCAGCTATCTGATGATCCCGCAGCTATCTGGAGATCCTGCAGCCATTTTGTTAAACACTATGATCCACGTGTCAGATTGCTAGACGGGCCACATGGGCACCTAGATATCATCATGGTCGAGGTTCCTATCCTATTGTTTCAACCATACACGTCACCTTCAGCCATGGTCAAAGCAGGTTTAACCACGGTCAACTCAAAGTGGTTCAACGGTGTTTGAAGGCTGTTCGGTCACGGCATCTCCAATAGCGATTTGTCCAAGTTCTGAAGGCGATAGGGAACGCAATCCAACCAGGATTTATGATCCATGATGACAGGAACCATCAAACTCGTTATGCAACCGTGATGTGTCAAAACAGACCTTTAATACGCATGACTGTCTTTCGTTTTTCTGTTAACTAGTTGTACACGTAGATAGGTTAGAAAAGCCTATAAATTGATGCGTCTGCGTACGCTCAAAAGACTTTTTGATTGGTAATATTTTGCTGTACTGTGTTGAATTAAGGAGCGGTTGTAAACTCTGTTTTTTTTCCAGCACTCTATTTTGTGACCTGTTGCAAATGGAGTAATAAATACAAGCACTGTTTTGAAGTTTCCAGCTATTTGAAGTCTTTTATGGTTGAATGGACAGAGGGCCCCTGCCCATCTCAGCCTTTTGTAGAGTATTTCTTGTGCAGCATTTTATCATTTCCTTATTTGCTTTCTTGAAAATGTATAGTTTTGTTTACTTGTCTTCTTTTATTTTCAGCTGATCAGTGTTATCTTTTGCAGGTTCCTTTTTGCCCGGGATTTATTTTTATATGTGTTGTGTTTGCTTTGCAGCTGATGGTATTTTAAGTTGACAATTCAAGTGTTGTTTTTGCCTTTATAGCTAGTTTTTAAATTTATTTCTCAAAGAGCTGTTTACATATATGCATGATCTTCATCATAAGCTAACATCTTTCAAGATCAAAATATTACTAACTTGCAGCTTGTTTGGGTGCTTTTTGGACTGTTTTTAAACTACTTTCTTTCCTTACTTTACACAGTACATGTGCTTTGAAGTATTGAGTTAGAAAGAGTAAATCATTACCACTAGTCTTTAAAGTAGAAGTTTTGATTTTAAAGTGTTTCCTAGACTATTTCCTCACTACTTTCTAATCATGCTTCCCATAGTACATATGGCTGAAGTAGAGTATTAGGAATAGCATATTATTATCATTAGTCTTTCAAGCATATTTTTCTCACTTTTATAATTCCACTTAAGCTACTTTCTTTCCGTGCTTTACACAGTACATGTGCTTTGAGGCATTGAGTTAGAAAGAGATCATCTTTCATTCTTGGGTTCTAAAAGTGATTCTTTTTCCTTTATTTGGCAACAACTTGAACGGTGTCTAGTACCATTGGTAGTGGTCATTTATTTTCAAAGTTTATTTCAAGTCATTTCAATTTCATTAATTCATTCCAAGCATTTCCTTTCAAGCAAATAGTTAGAAATCACTCAACACACACTTCCACTCATTTAGAATTCACTCTACACACACACCATCACTCACTTGTGTATAAATTCTCATTCCATCTAGGAACATAATTAACCACAACAACAACCCAACGATAAGAAAAACTCTAAGAGGATACTTAAGTACATATAGTACACCTTCACTTCATCAGCTTACGAGCCCCGGGTTGACAATAAATACTAGCAATTTAGCTAACACTAAATTGACTAAATAGAAATTACCACTCCTAAAACTCTCAAGATATAAGGGCATATCAATAAGGAAAATGTTCAAGAAGTGAAAGATTACATCAAGCATCAACAACAAGTTCTCCAACTTTTAAAGGATAATGCCACTTTGGTGCAGAATAGAATGAAACAATAGGTAGATCAACATCACAGTGAAAGAAGTTTTGATGTAGGCAATTGGGTAATTTTACGACTACATCCATACAAATAAATTTCGCTCAAGCAAGCTATTTATGAGAAGGAAACGTTGGCAATACTACATGCACTTAAGAAATGGCGACCTTACCTAATGGGAAGACACTTCAAGGTAAAAATGGATCATGATAGTCTTAAATACTTTTTAGAATAAAGATTATATTCAGAAGAACAGAAAAAATGGGTCACAAATATGTTGGGTTATGACTTTGAAATCATCTATAAAAAAGGGAAGCAAAATGTTGTTGCAGATGCACTCTCAACAAAGGATGAGGATGTAGTAGCATTGTTTTGTGCTATTTCTATTATCCAACCAGATTGGATAAATGACGCAAGGTATGAATGGAATAGTGACGAAGAAGTGTGGCCACTCATTCAAAAGTTGCAGAAGATCCCAGTTCAAAAAAAAAATTCGGAACTTGACGAGGAAGGAAAAATCATATTGAAACCTAGAGTAGTCACAAAACCGAGAAATTGACAGCTACGAAATAGATCAATTTCATAGTATCTCATCAAGTGGAAGAACTTACTCGCTGAAAATTCCACATGGGAGGATGGAAAATTTATACAAAAGCATCCAAAACTAATCAAGCATTAAGGACAATACCTTTTGAAGGAGAGGGACATGTTAGGTCCCTATACTACTAGTTTAACCCCTTATTGTTATTAATACAACCCCCTTATTATAGTGTTGTGCCCATGTAGTCCCCATATTTTTATTATTGTGCCCCATAGAAGCCCACTATTGTTATTATTGTGCCCTTACATTATTATTGTTATGTCGGCTCTGATTATATTATGACCCCTTAGACTCCTATATATAGAAAGGAGGTCTTGTCATTTGTATCATCCAAGAATTGTTAATTTGTGTAATGTAAAGGAGGTTGCCCCCTCAAAGAGGCTGATTTCTAAGTTGTTGATCTATCTTTTCTATCTCTTTGTGAGCTATTTTCATAACACATTGGTTCAATTCATCGTCCCGATTGGGGTGATATATTGGACATGATGAAGATGTAGTCCTGCCAAGCTTACAAAAAAATCATTTGGATTAAAAAGATTGATCTTCTTATTTTTGCACCTGTTGCATGAGTCTATAATTTTTCTACAATTCTGACAAATATGCATTGTCAGTTTTGAGTTTATTCTCTTTCGTCTTAGCCAATTTTGCTGAAATTTTATCCTTTTCTGACTGAATAATTGATAATTCATCTAGAGCTCTAGTAAGCTCTTCTATGGGCTCTGAAACTGTAGTCCTCGCTAAAATTTCTACCTCTGTACCTGTTCCCGATGTAGATGCTCCTGTTGCTTCTCATTGTTGTTTTCTTTCAACATTATTTCCATAGCCTGCTCCATCTTCTGTATCTATGCATTTTCCTCCACTACTATAGTAAGAATTTTATCTTTTTCTATCTCTATATTGCAACCTCTTTAGCCTGAGGATGCTTCGTGGAGGGCAGCTTCAATTGCTTCCTCAATTCTTGTATATTTTCTTCCTTATTTTTTATTATCTCTTCCATTGCTTTAACATCTTTAGGATCATGTCGCTATATATGAGGGAATTGTATTGCTGCTATGTAGATTTGTATTCTGAGTGAGAAAGAGAGAGGAGATTGTGTGAAAGCAAAGAGGGAATTACGACGGATATGTTGTAGGTTGTATCTCTTCATTTTGTTGGATAATATAAAAGAAAGGACTGGTTGTTTCTCCTTGGATGTAGCCCAAACTGGGTAAACCACGTTTATTTGTGTCTCTCTTGTTTTATGGGTTTTGTGTTTATATTTCTGCAATATATTTTATGTGTTCCATTGTTCTGTAATGTATAATTTTCTAACAAGTTCATATTATTTAAAGATGACTTTAACTTATAAACAATCATGGTTGATATGGTGAGTGATGAAAAGAGGAACTCCCTTGTCTGCTTATGTAAATCAATCTGATCTATTTCATGTATTTTCTTAGTGGCAATAAAAAATATGGAGGCTTTCAATGAAATCCATTTGGAACTGTGCTTTCACTGCATCAAATGCAGAAAGTAGTCTATGTTGGGTCATGGTTGTTTGCTTCCAAAACTCAGAGTAAGTAGAAGCCTTCAGAGCTTCATTCTTAAAATTTATTTCTCTGTATCTGAAAAGATACAATGTTGAGTAGAAACTTGTGAACTGGTGGATACTGGAGATTGGACATTTTCTTCAACAATAGTTCATTGTACTATTTCTTCTACTTGAGTAGAAGGATTAATAGGTGTCCTTGATAAGATCATAGTGGTTGGTTGCTTTGTGTTTCCTTCATCTGCAGTTTCATCTTGAATAGTTATTATTTGAGATCTAAACGGAGGATTAATTGGAGAATCTAATTTTCTAGTAGCCTTAGGGTCCTTCTTCTTCCTTTTAAAAATAATGAACTTTGCGTCTGAATTGTCAGAGTCTGTAGGAGACAATGGTTTTGTTTCTCTTTTCTGCTCCTCCTCTTTAGAAATAGGTGTCTTCATGGATGACTGAGTAACCAGTTGTTCTTCGGCTACCTGTAAAGTACCTTCTATCCATTCTTCATGATTGGCATATTACTCAATCTCAGGTCTCGGGTGTGTGCATAAGAGGTGTGTTTCTGCTCCAACATAAGTTTAGAAATAATACCCTGAGGATCATGTGACCATGAGAAGTTGAGCTTGAACTTCATTTGGCTCAATATTGCATCTATTTCTTTTGCAGCAGCTCAGGTATTGATAATGTATGGTCTTATGTGTGTTTAAGTTTAAATTGTGCCTTCTTATTGTAGGAAACAAAGTGCACTTCATCCATGTTTAACGTGATCCAATGCAAAAATCCTGATAGGTACAAAAATTGGCAATCTGTATGGAGGCAATTTTGATCCATAAACTATGATTTTGGTGTAGTTTTAGTATAAATACCAGTCTCCCACTTTGGCCTGCTCTAATAAGTGTAAAAAATTCTTAATCTTAGGAGAGATCCTTGGGATTGCATCGTTTCTTAACAAACATAGTGAAATATACAAGAATCTGTCAACAAAATTGGTATAGGAATAGTCCTTTGAGTTATTTCTAACTACAGAAGTCCAGTGAATGGTTGGCCAAGGATTACCTTCACTATCAATTTTATGTAAAGATAATTTTAATTTATCTGCTTTTTAATATAACACAAGATAAACTAGGACTGACTGGTATTTGAAAACACCTTCTACTTTGTAATTAACCAACTGCTCATGGATTTCATTGACTAAAAAATGGTTGCAATTTAAAAGTAGAGAGGGTTGTTTACCAACTGCAAAATTGGACAAAAATCCTAATATTATCTCATCTACCCACTGATCATTATAGTATCCAATCAATCAAGTTACCATGGAAATGACCTACTTTGACATCTAAGGAAGGATAGAAGTTGTATATGGGTGACTAGTCCTAGGCAACTCAGCATTCTCAGGAAGGAAAATTTCAAATATCTGGGCTCTCTAAGGGAAAGTGAGTTTTTTATATAATTCCATTAAGATTTCAACAGAAAAAGGGTGATGGGAAGGTCCATATTTAATGTATAGGGCCTGGCAGATGCTTTCATGAGAAACAGAGAAGATAACTTCATTACTTTGGAAAATGATGGCCCTTTGACTAGGTAAATACCTAAAGTGACACTAGACAAAGAATTTTGGGAAGAAATGAGTCTGGGGGAAGACGAACTGTGGGAGAAAGGATTCCCATATGTTTAATTCATCGCTCTTGTCTAGATATTTTTGCTTTGGAAAGTTGTGTATCTCATAAAGGTCAAATTCTAAAATGGTTTCTGCGATTTTATGTTGGGTGTCTACTAAAGAGGATTTGTCGAAATCCGAGACTACGAGAATAAGTGGATTGTTTTCTGTGGTCTTTCATTTTCCCTTACGATTCGACATCTTATATGAAAGAGAATCAGGTACATAAGGAAAATGCTAAGAAGATTTAGACAAAAAAATTTGATAGAAGAAAGCTTAAATAGAAGAAACTTTTAAACACGAGGCTACCTGCAAAAGGTGTCAATTTTACATTGGGAGAATTTCTTTTGAAAGCTAACAGTTGGCGGCAGAGAGTTCTTAGTTCTTTAGAATCAAATAGCTAGCAAAGGAACTGAATAATTGGCATTACAGGGTTTTATATAATCAGGTGAATCGTGTGCATAACGACCAATCAAAGGTCTTTGGAGTGGGGGATTAATTAACAAAAACGAGTATATGGAAGGAATAAATGTTGTAACGCTCATAAGATCTCATGGGAGATTTCGAATGCTAACGGGTAGGTGGCATGGAAGGATGATGATGTGGCAGGGCAGGTGGCAAGATTCGAGTGGTAGGAGGTAACGGTGGGAGCGGAAGTGGTTTTTCGGGGGTGGGGTGTCGGTGGTTTATGGTATTGGGAGGTGAACCCTCTAAATCCTTCAACGTTCACCATGTATGCTTTAGCAGTTTGGGCGGAGACCGCTTTTTGGGCCACCCACCTACCACACCCCCCCCCCCCTCGCCCTCCACCCTCATGTTAACTGTCGGGAGCACCGGGGGTGGGGTGGGGGGGGCAAAAGTTTTATCTACCATTGATCTCAATGGAGTGAATCATAGTCATTGCTTCTAGCGCAGACTTTATTTGCATGTGACAAGATTATTTTGTCTTATCTTAACTTTATAAAATGTGATAAAAACATGAAAATTTATTATCCTAAGTTTAACTTAGAAACAAATTTAATATTTCTGAATTTGATAGTGGAATTTAAATGTGCATCGCTAAAATTATTTTTTCTAGGGATTTCATATTCATGTTTTATCCCTTTTCATATATATATATATATATATATTCTTTTTCATTTTTTGACATATAAATGTAAAAATGCATAATGATGTTACAACATCGGCTCCATCTGGGCACTGTTTTTCCCTGTGAGATGCAGAGAACATGCAGATCCATGTGCCTTCTCCTCGGGCTATGGAGTCTTTGTTGTGAAAATCACACTTTCCATGAAAATGTAAATAAAATGGAAATGTATAACGAATTATGGTTTTAACATCTTTTAGTACTAAACATAGTGTTTGAGATATTGTCCATTGACAAGCAATGTAGAGTATGCTCCTTCCAGATTTCGCAAAATGAAAGTATTGTGTCCTTTAACCTCTGAAATGTTGAATGGCCCCAGCCAAAGATTATCAAATTTACCATGTTTTCCCTTTTCTTCACTTCGAGCATCCCATTTCAAAACTAAATCTCCTTCTCTAAAATCTCTCACTAGATTTCCTATCAAACAAAGTTTTCATCTTGTTTTGGTATTGACGAAGTTGTACTAAACTTAATCTCTATCTTCATTCAATTCTATAATTTGATTAATTCTTCTAGAAAAATCATCAGGTTCTTCATTTGTCTCTTGTAAAAATTTCATGACAGGGAAAGCTAACTGTGTAGGAAGAATAGCCTCAATGCCATAGACAAGTTGAAAAGGGGATTTACTTGTGGATCTTTTGGGTGAAATTGTGTTGGCCCAAACTGCATACTTAAGATGACTTTCTAAATTTCTTTTATGATCTGAAAGTACATTTTTTTTATCACCTTTAATAAACTCTTATTGGATGAATCTGCCAATCCATTTCCTTAGGGGTAGTATGGAGTAGAATGATGCAATAGGATCTAATATTTCTGGTAAAATTCTATCATTTAACACTACTAAATGCTTGTGCATTATATGTGACTATCTGCTGAGGACACCCAAATATAGATAATATATTTTCCTCAATAAATTTAATGACAACAATATCTGTAGAATTTTTTACCGAGATAGCTTCTACCCACTTTGTAAAATAATTTGTGGCAGTTAAGATCCATCTGTGTCAATTGTTGGATGTATCTCTCCAATGAAATCTAGTCCCCATTGTAAGAAAGGTGCCTGAATAAAAACTGTAACACAGGGGATTGTTAATCTTTGTTTACCAGCAAAAATCTAACATGGAATGCAGCTTCTCACCTTTTCTCTAACTTGTGAAAACAACTTTGGCCAAAAGAAACCTGCTCTCAAAATATTGTGTGTTGTTGCTCACCAAGGATAATGATCCCCACATATTCCTTCATGAAATTGATCTATACCACATTATGTTTCTCTCTTAGTCAAGCATAGAAGTAAGATATTTAAAGGATCTTTCCAATACAAGTTAACATTGATAATACAATACTTCATAGCCTTGAATTTAAGAGTTTTGCATTGATTGTTTGTGAAACCAGGAGGATATTAAAAATCATGAAGAAAGTTTAAAATATCAGCATACCATTCAAATAACAAGAATTTTTCCTCAATGTGAAGTCGAAGAGGAATTGAATCTATAGAAGAAGAAGGTTCTTGTGGATTCTTCTCTCCTGAACCTGGAAAATCTTCTCTCCTGAACCTGAAGACGGTTCTTGTGGATTCTTCTCTCCTTATACCTGCATGATAGTGTTTACTCCAAAAACTTTACAGTTAGCTTCAACCAAGAGCTTGGCTAAGCTCTATCCTTTTACCAACTTAGTGGATTTGATGTCTAGATCAAATTCAATAATTTTAGCTATCCATCTCCTTCTCTTACCATCTGTATCAGGTTGGGTCAAACAGTTTTGACAACATTGTTTGGGACATAGGCAGTAATAGGGGAATGAAGGACATAAGTTCTGAAAGCTTTTAGAGCTTGTACAAGGGCATAGGTCTGTTTTTCAATAATATCATATTTTAGCTCTCCATCTCTCATATCTTTACTAAATAGGGAAATTGGTTGTTCATCTTGGTTATCATTTTTTTGTAGTAAAACAATAGCTAAAGTGGTATCAGAGGCAAAAGAAAAAATGTTGAAAGGTTTTGTATAATCAAAGTTGGTTGGTATCGAGGCTTCATAAATAGCCTTTTTAATTTGTGTAAATGCATATCTAGCCTGCACTTTCCATTTAAAATCAAGATCTTTATTCAACATATCAATAGTATCTTTAACAATTTCAGCATAGTTTGATATAAATCTCCTTAGAAAATTAATCTTTCCTAAAAATCTTGAATTTCCTTTTGTTCTTAGGAGAACAATTACCTCAATAGCTAAGACTCGCTTTAGATCAATCAGCACTCCTCCTTTTCAGATGATGTAGCCTACTAAATTTCTTTCTTTTATGGCAAACAAAGATTTCTTTGGGTTGAGCAAGATTATGAATTTTCTCCACCTATCAAAAACCTTTCTCAATTTCTTTAAGTGTTTTTCATCAGAGTTTGAAAACATAGTTAGATAATTCAGATAAATAACAATAAACTTATTGATTTTTCCAACAAAAGTTAAATACATTGCTCTTTGAAATGTTGCTCCTGCATTGGTTAAACCAAATGGCATCCTAGCATACATGAATGTACCCGAGCGAGTGGTGAATGTTGTTTTCTCTCTATCTTCTAGAGCTACCAAAATTTGGTTGTATCTAGATAAACCATCTAGCATAGAAATTATATTATAACCTAAATCTCTTTGCAGTAATTGATCCATTTTAGGCAATGGATAATTGTCTTTTAAGGATGATTTGTTTAGATTCCTAAAATCCACACATAGTCTAATTTCACCATTCCTTTTTCTTACAGGAACTAAATTTACAATCCACTCAGAATGTATAATATGAACAATAATATTGGCATCCAACAACTTCTTTAGTTCTCTCTATGGTTGGAAGTAAAATTGGATTAATTCTTCTTAATTTCCGCTGGAATGGTTTGGCTTTTGGTTTTAAAGGGATTTTATGCTCAATAAGATTTGTATCATAATTTTTGAGCTCATCATAGGACCACGCAAATACATCTTTATAATGCTTTAAGAGATTGATATACTTGTATTTTATATCCTTAGGTAAGGATACTGAAATTTTCACATTTTCGTTTTTTTCATTAGTTCCAATGTTATAGTCTTCTACATCCTCTTGTGATGTGTTTAATAACGGACTTTTCAAAACATCATTATGATAAAAAAGCCTTTCAAGAGGGATTAGACCCTAGGGAATGAAATTGTTTGGAAATTGGAGGATATTATGATCAACTATCTTGTTATTCGAATGTGAGGATTCATTTTCATGAGTTGATTTATGATCAATAATTTGTTCTTCCTCAATTTGCAAGGTTGAGAAATCATCAACTGCCTGCAGGTAACTCTTCAATTGTTCATCATCTTCAAACACTTGCCAGTGTTTAAGATTACAAGGGATTGAAGGCCTATAATCTACCTGTATTTGATATTGGAGTTTCATTGGATTAGGAGTTTTAAAGAAGCTTGCAGAAACTACTAAAGGCATTGCATAAATGTTCTCATCTCTTGGGATTGTTGTGATGTTAAAAGCTTGGAAATAGTTTTCTATAGAATCCCATACCTCATTTCGGTAAGATCTAAGCCTAGGATGTTTTGCTTGGCATAGATTCCTTACTTGTTTTACGATTAATTTTGAGTCACTAAAAACACTTAAATTTTGAACTTTTAGACTTTTAGCTTACTCAAGGCCTAAAAGCAGGGCTTCATATTCTGCTACGGTACTCATAACATCGAAGTATAACTTAAAAGATTGGGTTATGTTTTCTTTATTTAGATATATTAGCACAATTCTTGCTCCAACCCCATCTTTAGAAATAGCCTCATCGATGTATAACTTCTACAAGTCAATTTTTATACATTTAGGTTCGTTCACAATCTTTTCAATGTTAAGCTGAGAATTTTGGAGATCATTAGATGACAATGCGAAGCATCCAAAATCCTTATCAATAGCATAAATCATATGATTAATTTCTTAATCAGCGCTTCAAACAGTGTTAATGAATTTTACCTCTCTGTATAACCTAAGATGTTCACCCGAGATACAAGAATTGTAGCATAAGACATATCCATCTGCAGATTTCCCCCTAATTTGGCACAGCATGATCTTGATAACAACATTCCAAATTTGGGAGGGATATATGTGACTAAAATTTCTAGTACTACACTTTTCACAGGGATTTGTGCTAAAGTTACAACTAGGTCTTTTATCAATCTGAGACAAGGAACTTTCTTGGAGTCAAAGGTGTACAAATCATGGTAAGGTCTGGTAATTTTTAATTGAAATTGATCCATGATTACTTTGGGCATCAAGTTATGAGAGGCCCCTAAGTCTAACATACAGTTGTATAGAAGAAAATCATGAACTTTGAGAGTGACATAAAAGGGAGGAACATTCTCATCAATCATATCAAAACTAGGACTAAAAACCACTGATGGTTTTTCATCATGTAAATTGATCACGTCACCGTCAACATCTATACTCGAGGATTGGATCCACTTTGATACTTCGTTTTTGTATCTTGAGTTTTTAGAGAGTTCAGACAGTGGAACAGAGATTTTGACTCTCTCTAACTCTTTTTCTACATTGAAAATTGTTGGAATGGTTTTTTCAAAAGCATTATGTTCATTAGGTTGAGTTAATGGCTCAATTATAGTTGTTTGAGTTTCAATAATTTTTTTTGGAGCCTCATTGATTGTAACATTCTTGGTTGACCTACTAGGGTGTGTTTAGGCCTCAAATAATACCTTGTATTTAATTAAGCTATTAAAAACTCTGAAAATGCTTGATATTTAGAAACATGTGAAGTTCCTTGATTTTGAATTAAAGCTTGATTATGGGAAACTGGAATTATAGAATTCTTCTGTGATTGATCATCGAAATAATTTATGTCATTAGTAACTAATGGTCCAGTTTCTTCGGGTTCTTGATCATCAATCATGAACGGTTGTTGAATTTATTGATCAGGGTTGGGTCTTTGTAAAATCTGGGTTAGAAAGGTCTTTTGTACTGAGCCTGAGGTTTGTTTGATGTTTGTTGAACTACTCTAGGTTGTGTTTAAATCTTTGAAATCCTATTTGAAATATTTCTAAGGAAGTAATTTCATCAATTTTGTTATCCTCAGTGTTTCTTTTAGAAGAAGAACCCCCTTCTTCCCTAGCTTTCATTTTCCTTTTAGCTTTTTCAGCCTTTGCTTTAAGTTTGGCTGAGGTTGATCTATTTGCCTCAACCTCAATAGCATTGGTCTACATGTCTGCTAGGGTTACAAAAGTTCTTTCTCTGAGCATAACTACAAAATCATCATCAAATCCTTTAGAGAACTTGACTTTGGCAGCAGTTACTGGTGGTTTACAGTCTGGGGGCATTTTATTGTAAATTTTGTTAAATCGTTTTATAAAATTAGCCACAGGTTCACCAGGGTTTCTTTTTAGATCATCAAATTCAATCACATAGTAGACTAGATCTTTTTTAACAACCCATTGGTTTTTAAAAATAGTAACTAATTCATTCCAAGAAGGGATAGAATTATCTCGTAGTTGTCAAAACCAAATCCTAAAGTTTCCTTCAAGAGATTGAACAAACAATCTCATGTAGACATCTTCATTATCTATATTCATGTTATCAGCAAAGTCTAAGAAAACAGAGAGATGGTCTTCAGCAGACAAACCAATTTCACCATTGAATCTAGGTAAGTGCTTCAGATATCCATCTCGGAAATTATTTAGATGATTGGGAAGAACTAAGGCTGCATAACGATCCTAAATGATGAAGATGAGGATGAGCTTTTAGAAGATGAAGATGATGAAGGGGATGAGGTTGAGCTTTTGGGAGTTGTAAGGGGTGAAGATAGGCTAGAAGAATTTATGGAAGTTTTTATTTTTCTTGTTGTTTGTATGACTAATTTCTGTCCTTCAGGACCAAACTTTCCTTCATTATCAAACAAAGGATTTGTGTAAACAAAAAAGTTGTCCTCAAAGCTAACAAAAGTAGATGGATAAGTGTGAATTACTGAAGAAATAAAGTCACTAGGTTTTATTCTGGTAATTCCAGACCTAATTCTTTTTTTTTATTTAGGAGATTCTAAAAGAGGTTCAGGAATATGATAAGATTCTAACTGATAAACAAGGAGAGTTGACTGCAAATCAATTCCTTTAAATAGTAGTTCTAACACTGTTGGTGGTAAATCTGATAGTTCAAGAGGAATTGGAATAAGTCTAAAAGGATCAATTTTAGAAACAATTTCATATGGATGAATTACACAAGAAAAAGCACAAGCTTCTAGTCTTTGTCTTGCAGAAGCAATTCTTGTCAGTCTCTCAAGATTTGATAATGGAGAATAAAGTTGTGGATCTGAGAGAGACCTAGGTGTCTACATGAAGCCGGTTTAATTTTCGTGGAATTGTCGGGTGAATGATTTTAACCTACCAACCTTTTGATCATTGTTAAAAGGTTTAATCGTTGTCTGAGGGAAAATAATTCAAGAATTTCTTTCCCCTGCAACAACGCCAATATGATGTTGTACCTCTATAGAGAATTCTAGGTTAGGAATTATCCCAGAGCATCTAAAATGTTTTGCTGGTTTTTAAAGTTTTTTGGATTACCAAAGCTCTACACTGCTTAAATAGGTGCAACTCTTAGATTCTTCTAAACATTAATTTAGCTTTGATTTAGATGTGCAAGGTTGAAACTTTAGAAACCATATGATTTGTTAAACATCAAACAAATTATCTAACCATCATATATAGTGGATGCAAGCAAAATTATTTTACAACCAAACAATATATGTTAAAATATTTAAGGGAAGATGACAATTTATTGATGTAGAGGAGTTAAATCAAACAAACTATTTGATTAACCAATCTATGTAATAGATTATAACTTCATGGGGGATTTCAGACATATTGAAACTCAATATTATCTTACCCAAAACTCCCATGAACTTCAAAACATATGCAGAAAACAGAGTGAAAATAATAACAAAGAAAACTTACAAGAACACAATTTGTTTTGAAATGAATCTGTAATTCTTTTATTATTTCATAAATAACCTTAAAGGATCCAAGTTTTCTCAAAAGCCTATCACAATGGTTCAACCATTTCTAAGTCTTATTTCTAAGTACTTAAAGAAAATATTACATCTAAGATCGGATTCCAAACTAAAATACATTGACAAAATAATATTTGTTTTAACAAACACAGATATTCTAAATATAGAGGAGAAAAAGGAAACTCTCTTGGAAAATGTTGCATTGTTGAGGCTGTGTACGAATATGGTGATGATTGTTGTTGCTTTTCTAGAAATTTTGTTCCTTTCATACTGAAAATCCTGAACTGCATTTACACTTCATTCGACCAATTCTAGTAGTCGGTCCCACCTTTCTTCACTTGGGATAGAAAATCCAATCATATTGTTGAATCTTTCATCCACCTCAGTGTAAGTGTCAAAAGTAGGTTTATTTACAAAAAGGTGGTAGACTTCGTGTTGGATATTCAAATCAATTTGTATTCCCTGTATGAAGGCTTCACCACTGATAACACCTTTGGCTTTTGCAAATTGGAGGCATAAGTACCTATGTTACACAACCATTATTGTTAATTTTCTAATGGGGTCAATTTTCCATTAGAATTTTTGAGTGTAGGCAAGCCCTTTTCCCGCAACACAATGAATTTCCTATAGAATCTCTTGATCTGCAATTCAAGATCCTTGCATTTGTTTTCTAAGTATCATCAGATTCTTTTTTGTCAAGACCCTCTTGACCTCGATGATTATTGTTGTTCTGTCTAGAATATTAAGGTTTTCAATATCCTCCTTAATTTTGGAATTCAGTAGCTTGATGATGTTTTGTGCTTCCTCCGGCCTGTGTTCCAAATCCACCTTTGTGTTTTCTATGTTTTCCTTAACTCTATGTACAAGTTCCTCATGTTAAAAAATAATTTGTATGGAAGGCCACATATTTGTTATATTACCATTTACATTTTGCCAGATATTATTTTTAGCCTTAGCTAGCATTTGGATTATACAAGATTGATCTTCATATTTCTGCACCTATTGCCTAAGTCTATAATTTTTCTACAATTCTGATGAATATGCATTGTCAGTTTTGAGTTTATTCTCCCTGTCTTAGCCAATTTTGCTGACAATTTATCCTTTTCTATTTGAACAATTGATAATTCATCTAGAACTCTAGCAAGCTCTTTTGTGGGCTTTGAAACTGTAGTCCTTGTTGAAGTTTTTGCTTCTGTACATGCACTCGATGTCAATACTCCTGCTACTTCCCACTGTTGTTTTTCTTTCAACGGTGTTTCCATAGCCTGCTCCATCTTCTGTATCTTTGCATTCTACTCCACTACTATAACAAATTTTCTAACTTTTTCCAGCTCTATATTTACAACATCTTTAGCTTGAGGATGATCTGTGGAGGGCAACTTCAAGTGCTTCCTCAATGCTTGGATATTTGCTTCCTTATTTTTCATTAGTTCTTCTGCTACTTTAACATCTTTAGAATCATGTCATAACTTTATGACCAAATCCTCCAAAGATTTGATTCTATTATCCTTTGCAAATGAAGACATTTTTTTAATCTTTAATTGAGAGTTCATATTATTTAAAGATGACTGTAACTTAGAAACAATCATGGCTGAGCTAGTGAGTGATAAAAAGTGAGCTCCCCTGTCTGCTTATGTAGATCAATATGATCTATTTCATGTATTTTCTTAGTGTCCATGGAAAATGTGGAGGCTTTATAGTCTTCAACACTCCTGGGATCTGGTACAAGAGGTTCCATGAAAATCATCTAGAACTATCCTTTCTCTACATCAAATGCAGAAAGTAGTCTATGTTGGGGTGTGGTTGTTTGCTTCCAAAACTCAAAGTAAGTAGAAGCCTTCAGAGCTTCATCCTTCAACTTTATTTCTCTGTATCTGGAAAAGATACTCTGCTGAGTAAAAACCTGTGAACTAGTGGATACTGGAGTTCGGACATTTGCTTCAGCGGTAATTAATTGTACTGTTTCTTCTACTTGAGTAGGAGGAGTAATAGGTATCATTGATAAGATCATTGTGGCTAGTTGCTATGTGTTTCCTTCATCTGTAGTTTCATCCTGAATAGTTATTATTTGAGATCTAAACAGAGGATTAATTAGATAATCTTATTTTTGAGTAGCCTTAGGGTCCTTCTTCCTTTAAAACAATGAACTCTGCATCTGAATTGTCAAAGTCTATAGGATACATTGATTATCTTTCTCTTTTCTGCTCCTCTTTAGAGATAGGTGTCTGTTATCACCCCAAGAAACTCACCTAGGTTGTAAATCAGTGATGCTCAGGAACATTAAAAATTCAACAGTTTTTGTTGGATAAAATGATGGATAAATGGAAGATGTGCAGCACCTTTAAGCCAGATAACCACTCCTACTATGATTTACCCCACGCATGGGTGAAGACCCCCAAACTACGAGGCTTTCAACCACCAACTACTCACGGTTTAAGGTAAAGGTGATAATGGAGAAGACTGATTGCACCAGCAGATGGACAGAGCTCTGTGATGGCCAGTTGCAATCAGTTAGAGGATCTGCATGACTATTATTCAATAGACAGTGAGGATGACAGCTCTCTGCTATTTGAACAACAACCACCTGCAAACAATTTCAATGAGCCACTAAATCATAATACAGGGGTGGGATGACAGCCCCTCTGATATCAAACATTAACAGCACATCAACAAATGGAAGCAAGCACAGCCTAGAACAAGAAGCAGAAGTGAAAAGTGAGCAAGTGACAGCAAAAGAAGCTTGTATTAATGGAAATCAAGACCAGAAGCTGCAGGTCTCATAGTATTAACAGTCTCCAGAAGTTAAAGGGCTACAATAGGCTCTCATTCATCAAACACTCATCAATCCATTACATCTCTGTTCTGGGTATATACACAATTGGTTTACAAGATTGCTCTTCTAAGTTATGCGTGGAGGAGCCCATAAATGGTCACCAACCGCATTTACATTTAGAAATGGGCCTCTGGTACATATCTGGCTATGTTTAAATGGATTTGACCCTCTCTGGTGCTCTGCTGTCCTCCTTGGAGCAGGTGGTGTGTAATATGGACGAAGTCCATGACTGATAATTGCTGCTATCTGCCCAAGGCATGTCCTCTTTCCATGCGGCCATGTTGTGAATTAATTGCAGTCGCGTATAGTAGCCGGTCGATCCTCTGTTCCTTGAAATTTGAAAAATTCACAGAAAACGCGCCCAATATCAATGAAAATGGCCTCCGCGCGGGCTTGAAAGTTTATAAAATGGAGTGCTGAATGATATCGGGTTCGGCCCATCGCATCGGCACATAACTAATGGTAAAGGCCCGCCCCTTTGGTTTTGCTGATAGCGAAATGCCAAAAACGAAATCACCCCGGACCTGATAATTCATTAAAGATAACTTATAGCGCCATCGGGTCTGGGTTATCGCATCGCAAACATACATATGTTAAAAGCCCCGACCGATAGCGATATCGTCGCGGACCCGATATAATATAAAATGCAGCGTTGTATGGATGTCTGGTCCGGCCCATCGGCGATTGCATCTCCCCCTTTGTAAGTCCTCCACTGCGATATGCCAATGCGATATCGGCGATCGCTCATCAGCGAAATCTTATGTCGCTACCACTACCCGCCTCCTCCGATTGCGATAGGCCGACGCGATCTGGACCGTTGATCGACCAGATCGAACGGTTGTCGCTCATTTGAACTGCTAGGCCTGCGCTTTTGATTTTTGATTGTTTTGGAGTGCTTTTGGCCACCTGATAGATTATTTCCGCTTTCCCAAGGGCTTTCCTTTGCGATAGCCTTGATCAGTGGAGGGCCATTAACCAAACTTTGAAGATTTGAACAGCATGCATGAATCCTTTTGGGCACAACCAAGCAAACCAAATCGGCCTCCGACCATATGGAATCCTTGTCTTGTAGCAGAGCTAACACTGGCTCCTTCCGGGGATGAGATCCTCCCTGAGAGGTCTCAAGAACTGCAGATCAATGCCTTTCCAGCGACAAACAAATTAGCCAAAATTCCTAGTATTCCATTGGGCATGGAGTCTATTATAGCTATACTAAAACTGATAAAAACAAAATATTTACAGCTTTTAAGGCCAAAAGACCTTAAATCACATAATTTTTTAGAAACCGCCCATTAACTGGGCCATCAAAGACTGGTTCTCCTCCTTTACCCTTCAATATGAAGGTATTGTTCCCTTGAATCTGTGAAATGATGAAAGGACCTGTCCAGAGAGCATCAAACTTCCCATGATTGCCTTTCTTTTCTTTAAAGGCATCCCACTTCATGACCAAATCCCCAACCTGGAAATTGTTTCCTTTTGTCTTCTTGTCAAAGGCTTCCTTGACCTTCTGTTGATGTGCTGTAGCCTTTTCAATCAACTGCTCTCTGATCTGGTATAGTTCGGTTAAATCAGTGATTCTATTGGCCATATCATCTTCTTCATTCTGTGCTGTTTGGAGCAGCTTTGCCACGGGGAGGGTAAGTTGAATTGGAAAAATAGCATCAATACCATATACCAGCTTGAAGGGAGAGCAACCTGTGGATCTTTTGATAGTCACTCTGTCTGCCCAAATTGCATATTTGAGTTTGGCATCCCAATTCTTCTTATTTTCCTCTAACAGCTTCTTTATAATCCTGATCAGACTTTTATTAGAGGATTCTGCTAGACCATTACCTTGGGGGTAATAGGGGGTGGAATGCACAAGTTTAATGCCCATTGAATCACACATTTCCACCAATTCTTTTGCCTTGAAGGCTGCTGCATTATCTGTTATAATCTTATGTGGGCAACCAAATCTGCTGAAAATGTTTTCTGATAAAAATTTCATTACCATATTATGATCAGCCTTCCTTGTTGGGATTGCTTCGATCCATTTTGTAAAATAATCAGTGGCGACTAATATCCATCTGTGCTGGCCACTGGAATGTGGGTTGATTTCACCAATGAAATCCAAGCCCCACTGCTGAAAAGGTCCTTTTGCAATGATTGGCTTTAGGGGCAGGGATTTCAACTGCTGCTTACCTTCAAATCTCTGGCACCTGTCACAAGATTTAACAAAAGCAAATACATCAGAAAATAAAAAGGGCCAATAATACCCGGCTCTGAGAATCTTTTGGGCTATAGTTCTCCAATAATGATGTCCTCCACACATGTTGTCATGGAACTGCTGCATAGCTTCTATTGACTGTTGTTTATCCAGGCATCTTAAAAACACTCCAGATGGATCTTTCCAATAAAGCAAGCTATCATTGATACAGTATTTGGTTGCTTTGAGCTTCAGCGTTCTTGCTTGACTTTGCGAAAATTCTGAAGGAACTTCTAAATTTAGCAGGAAATTTATTATTGCAGTATACCAGCTACATGAAGCTAGGTTCTCGGCCACCGACTGTCCTTTCTGCGCTTCGGTTGTTTCATGTTCTTCTATTTGGCCAATTTCTGCTACATTGAACAAGAAATCAATGTCCAGAGATCTGCAATTTTCTTCAGCCAACAGCTTAGCAAGCCCCTGACCTCTTACCAGCTTGGTGGGCTTCAGCTCTATGTTGAATTCTATTGTTTTTGCAATCCACTTCGCTCTTCTTCCATCGGCATCAGGCTGTGTTAAAACATCCTTTATTGCGGCAGAAGGGACATATGCAACTATTTTGGAATGCAATATGTATACTCTGAAAGCCTTTAAAGATTTGATAAGCGCATAAGCCTGCTTTTCAATAATATCATACCTTAGTTCAGCATCCCTCAGATTTTTGCTGAAGAAGGCAATTGGATGCTCTTGACCTGCTTCATCTTGCTGCAACAGGACAGCTGCAATGGTATCCTTGGAGGCAAATGAAAACAGGTGAAACTCCTTGCTATAATCAGGGCTTATTAAAGTGGGAGCTTCCACAATAGCCATCTTAATGGACTCAAAAGATCTTCTGGCCGCATCAGTCCACTTCACCTCTGCTCCTTTTTTTAACATGGAGGTTATGTGCTTGACTAGCTCTGCAAAATTAGGAATAAACCTCCTTACAAAGTTGATTTTGCCAAGAAAAGACTGTATATCTTTCTTTGATCGTGGAAGAGTCAAGGACTGAATTGCTTTGACTCTTTCTGGGTCAATCTGAACACCTGCAGCAGACACTACATGCCCCAACAGTTTGCCTTCTTCTAAAGCGAAATGAGATTTTTTGGGATTGAGTGAAATCCCAAACCTTCTGCACTTCAAAAACACCTTTCTCAAATGTTGTAAATGATCATGGTGGCTGCCAGAATAAACAGTTATGTCATCAAGATATATCAGCACGAATTTATCCTTTTCTCCCACAAAAGCAATATCCATTGCGCGCTGAAAGGTGGCTCCAGCATTCATTAGCCCAAATGGCATTTTTGCATACATGAACGTGCCCCAAGGAGTGGTAAATGCTGTCTTTTCTTGATCATCTGGATGAACAGCGATTTGATTGAAGCCTGAAAACCCATCTATGAAAGACATCACTTTGGCGCCTGAGACTTGCTGCAACAAATGCTCCATTTTGGGCAAGGGGTAATTATCCTTTTTGGAGCACTTATTTAGATTCCTGAAATCAACGCATAGTCTGATTTCTCCATTCTTCTTCCTCACAACAACCAGATTGGCCACCCATTTAGAATATCTGAGAGGCACTATAATCTTAGCAGCCAGCAACTTTTTAATTTCTTTCTCAACCAGAGGAAGGAGCATAGGATTCATTGGCCTCAGCTTCTGTTTGAAAGGAATAGTGTCTTTCTCAAGCGGAATCTTATGCTGTATTATACTTCTGTCATATGTTTTCAGATCACTGTACTCCCAAGCGAACACATCAGCAAATTGTCTCATTAATTTGCAATATTCAGCACTCTAATCAGCAGATAGGCTAGTGGATAGATTTATGAATTTGGGCTGACCTGGACCTCCTATATTATGCTTGCAAACTTGAGACTGATCTTCTTTTTGGGCAGCTTTGTAAGGCACATCATTGTGGTCAAACAATCTCTCAAGAGGAATTAGACCCTTAGGAATATGATTACTAGGAAGCTGAACTATGCTATTCTTGCCAATTTTATTTCTAAACTGGGATTTGTGATCTTCTAACAAAGCATCATTATTCTGGTCAATTTGCATTTCAGAGAACTCATCAATGACTTGAAGGAACCTACTTAACTCATCATCATCATCAAAAACTTTCCAATGGTGGACATTATCAGGCACAGAGGGTCTATACTTCATTTGTACCTCATAAACTAGTCTGGGAGGCAATGGAGGGATGAATAAACTAGCAGAGACAGCAAGGGAATCAGCAAGCTGATTTTGGACTCTAGGAATATATGAAATACAGAAAAAATCAAAGAGCTCTTTAACCCTCCATACCTCATCTCTATAAGCTTTCAGCCTTGGATGCTTTGCTTGGAACATTCTGTTTACTTGCTGAATTATCAGGTCAGCATCTCCAAATACCTTCAAATTTTTTATCCCTCTATCTTTGGCTTCATGAAGGCCCAACAACAGTGCTTCATATTCTGCTATGTTGTTTGTCACCTGAAAAATCAGCTTTAGGGATAACTGAACTGTTTCTTGTTGTGGAGATACTAGCACCACCCCTGCTCCTGCAGTCTCCTTGGTACATGCTCCATCAAAAAACATTTCCCAAATCTGACCACCCGTATCATGCTCAGCCTGAGCTGTTGGTTTCCGAATATGCAATGCAGCCTTCTGAGATTCTTCTATTTGGAGGATGCAAGCTCCAAAGTCAGTGTCCACTGCATATATGGGATGGTTTGTAGGATTCTTCTCATCACTAATAACAAATGCCAGCTGCGCTTCTCTATACAACCTCCTGCTTTCTCCTCCAAACACTGGAATAGTTGCATAAGATAGATCATTCTGCAATGTCCCTCCTAGTCTCTTAATCCACCCTCTAGACAACAGCATACCAAACTTAGGAGGAACGTCGGCCACCACTATATCCATCATCATACTTTTCATGGGCAACTGGGTTAGGGAAATAGCCAGATCCTTAATTAATCCAAGGCATTTCACCTTCCTTGAATCGAACGAGAACAAATCATGATAGGGTCTGGTGATATCAAGGCCTAGCTCTTCCATGACAGTTTTAGGCATTAAATTGTGACTGGCCCCTGTGTCTAGCAGGCAATTGTGGAGGATTTTATCGTGGATGGTTAATGAAACATAGAAAGATGGAGAAGTATCATCTGCAAGTTCAATCATGGGGCTAAGCACAATAGCAGGCTTGTCGTCTTGCAAATTGACAGAGTCAATGGAGGATTGGTTAGGCTCTAGCTCAAGGGCTTCAAGGATGGGCTTTCTAAACAATTCGCTCTTGACCAACTCAGCCAGAGGGACGGCTATTTTCAGCTTCTGAACTTCTGACTCAAAACTGAAAGACGAGAATGATTTTTCAGTAGTTTTTACCTCTTGAGCCGAGGCCTTGAGGGTGACAAGATCAGCTGCTGGTCTTCTTTGCCTGCTGTTCTGTGGTACTGCTTGAGCAGCTGCTTCTTGCGTAGTATTTTCCTTTACCTCCTTTGCATTGGATCTTAGATTATATCTTTGCCGCTGCTCACCGGATTGCAGAACGGCACCACTGTCCCACCTTTGACTGTTTTGCTCTTGCAGCAATGATTCTTCATATTCAGCCAATGTTAAAAATGCAGCATTACCTTTATCCTCCAAGCAGTGAATCTCATCTTCATCTTCTTCATATTGTTCCCCCTCCATGACTGCATTCTGAAAGGGAGCTTTAACTTTATGATCTTCTCTTGCTTCTTCACCCCTTTGCATAATCTGTAGCTGCTCATTTGCTTTTCTGAATATGTTTGGATTTCTTGGGACAAATGTGTTTTGCTGCCTTGCTTTGCCTGAAGTCTAATCAACCTTTAACTTAGAAATTTCAGCAGCCAATGACTCTATCATTTTGGTCATTTTGTCTAACTTAGGTTCGGAAGTCAACGCAGTGGAAGAAGAAGCTTCACCTCTCGGCCTTCTTCTGTCACCTTGGCTCTTTAACTTTTCTGCTGCTATAATATTTGATTCCACCTCCAAGGCTGCCTCTTGCATATCACCAAGCGTAACACATCGTCTTTCTCTCAATAATAAGCAAAAGTCAGAATCAAAAGCATTGGCATATGTGAGTTTGGCAGCAGTAGGGGTAGGCTTTACCTCAGCTGGTATTTTACTATACATTCTATTAAATCTTTTATTGAAGTCAGGCAAAGACTCACCCTTTTCTCTTTTCAAGTTTCCAAACTCTGTATGATAATACAACAAGTCCTTATCTCCCCATTGCTTCAAAAATGCATCATCTAATGCTTCTATATCTGTTATAGATCTCTGGGGTAGTTCTCTAAACCACTTCCTAGCCTCTCCATCAAGACTCTGAACAAAAACTCTCATCCATACATCATTCTCACTTATGTCTAAATTATCAGCATAACTATAAAAAGCTTCAAGATGTTCTTCTGCTGTAACTCCTTCTGTTCCAGTAAATTTGGGCATATATTTTTGATATTCTCCTGTAGGCATGGCATTTAAAGGTGTAGGCAATATCAAAGGTCCATATCTAGCAGCAACAATCCTTTCAATCCTAGTAGGTGCTTGCTGTCCTGCCATGTTTGGAATATGCGGAAGAATACTAATAGATGGAGCAGTAGGAGATAATGTAATGGATGGGAATGATATTGGGATGTTTTGGACAGTATGGGAAACTTTCTTCGGACTCAGATTCAAATGGGAACTAAATGGAGAAGGAGCTTTATGAATCTCTGTATGTATTTCTCCCTTAATAGTACTAGGCTCTAAATCTTCAGACTGTGTATCTTCAACTAAAAACTCCTCATACAGAGATAAATTAGATTTCTCGGGCTTACCTGATCCTGATGCTCCTTTACGCGATGTTTTCTTCGGGTTAACAATCTTTTCAGGGTCAGGTACTGGAACAACTGGAGACTTCTGCGGATTTCTTCTAGTATGCCTCACAAACTGCGCCAGAACTTCGATGTGGAGTCGCCAAAGGATGGTCTTCCCCGGTGGAGTCGCCAGACAGATGATTACAACCGAAATTTGTGTTCAAAACTTTGTCTGTCATCAAAGTTTGAAGCTGTGTCGTTCTCCCAGGGAAGCTGAGCTTCGATTCTCCCTTCCCCGGCAACGGCGCCAATTAATGTTATCACCCCAAGAAACTCACCTAGGTTGTAAATCAGTGATGCTCAGGAACATTAAAAATTCAACAGTTTTTGTTGGATAAAATGATGGATAAATGGAAGATGTGCAGCACCTTTAAGCCAGATAACCACTCCTACTATGATTTACCCCACGCATAGGTGAAGACCCCCAAACTACGAGGCTTTCAACCACCAACTACTCACGGTTTAAGGTAAAGGTGATAATGGAGAAGACTGATTGCACCAGCAGATGCACAGAGCTCTGTGATGGCCAGCTGCAATCAGTTAGAGGATCTGCACGACTATTATTCAATAGACAGTGAGGATGATAGCTCTCTGCTATTTGAACAACAACCACCTGCAAACAATTTCAATGAGCCACTAAATCATAATACAGGGGTGGGATGACAGCCCCTCTGATATCAAACATTAACAGCACATCAACAAATGGAAGCAAGCACAGCCTAGAACAAGAAGCAGAAGTGAAAAGTGAGCAGGTGACAGCAAAAGAAGCTTGTATTAATGGAAATCAAGACCAGAAGCTGCAGGTCTCATAGTATTAACAGTCTCCAGAAGTTAAAGGGCTACAATAGGCTCTCATTCATCAAACACTCATCAATCCATTACATCTCTGTTCTGGGTATATATACAATTGGTTTACAAGATTGCTCTTCTAAGTTATGCGTGGAGGAGCCCATAAATGGTCACCAACCGCATTTACATTTAGAAATGGGCCTCTGGTACATATCTGGCTGTGTTTAAATGGATTTGACCCTCTCTGGTGCTCTGCTTTCCTCCTTGGAGCAGGTGGCGTGTAATATGGACGAAGTCCATGACTGATAATTGCTGCTATCTGCCCAAGGCATGTCCTCTTTCCATGCGGCCATGTTGTGAATTAATTGCAGTCGCGTATAGTAGCCGGTCGATCCTCTGTTCCTTGAAATTTGAAAAATTCACAGAAAACGCGCCCAATATCAATGAAAATGGCCTCCGCGCGGGCTTGAAAGTTTATAAAATGGAGTGCTGAATGATATCGGGTTCGGCCCATCGCATCGGCACATAACTAATGGTAAAGGCCCGCCCCTTTGGTTTTGCCGATAGCGAAATGCCAAAAACGAAATCACCCCGGACCTGATAATTCATTAAAGATAACTTATAGCGCCATCGGGTCTGGGTTATCGCATCGCAAACATACATATGTTAAAAGCCCCGGCCGATAGCGATATCGTCGCGGACCCGATATAATATAAAATGCAGCGTTGTATGGATGTCTGGTCCGGCCCATCGGCGATTGCATCTCCCCCTTTGTAAGTCCTCCACTGCGATATGCCGATGCGATATCGGCGATCGCTCATCGGCAAAATCTTATGTCGCTACCACTACCCGCCTCCTCCGATTGCGACAGGCCGACGCGATCTGGACCATTGATCGGCCAGATCGAACGACTGTCGCTCATTTGAACTGCTAGGCCTGCGCTTTTGATTTTTGATTGTTTTGGAGTGCTTTTGGCCACCTGATAGATTATTTCTGCTTTCCCAAGGGCTTTCCTTTGCGATAGCCTTGATCAGTGGAGGGCCATTAACCAAACTTTGAAGATTTGAACAGCATGCATGAATCCTTTTGGGCACAACCAAGCAAACCAAATCGGCCTCCGACCATATGGAATCCTTGTCTTGTAGCAGAGCTAACACTGTCTACATGGATGATTGAGTGACCAGTCGTTCTTCGTCTTCCTATAAAGAACCTTCTATCCATTCTTCCTAAATGGAATATTGCTCAATCTCAGGTCTCGATGTGTGTGTACATAAGAGGTGATTTTTTTGCTCCAGTCTAAGTTTAGAAATAATACCGTGAGGATCAAATGACCAGGAGAAATTGAGCTTGAACTTCATTTGGCTCAAGATTGCATCTATTTCTTTTGCAGTAACTCTAGTATTGATAATGTATGGTCCTATGTGCGATTTGAGTTTAAATTGCGCCTTCTTATTGTAGGAAAAAAAGTGCACTTCATCCATGCCTGATATACTCCAATGCAAAAATCCTAATAGGTACAAAAATTGGCAATCTATATGGAGGCAATTCTGATCCATAAACTCTGATTTCGGTGTACTTCTTGTATAAATACCAGTCTCCCACTTTGGCCTACTCTAATAAGTGTAAAAAATTGTTATCTCAAGAGAGATCCTTGGGATTACATCGTTTCTTAACAAACATAGTGGAGTATACAAGAATTTTTCAACAAAATCGGTATAGGAATACTCCTTTGAGTTACTTCTAACCAGAGAAGTCAAGTAAATGACTAACCAAGCATTACCTTCTCTATTAGTTTTCTATAAAAGGAACTTTAATTTATCTACTTGATAATATAACATAAGATAAACTAGGACTCGTTGGTATTTGAAAACACCTTTTGCTTTGTAATTAACCCACTACTCATGGATTTCATTGGTTAAAAATTCACTGTAGTTGAAAAGTCGAGAAGGTTGTTTACTAACTGCAAAAATGAACAAAAATCCTAATACTATCTCATCTACCCATTGATAAGTATAGTATCCAAGCAATTGAGTTACCATGGAAATGCCCTGCTTGGACATCTCAAGAAAGATAGAAGATGGATATGGGGGACTAGTCCTAGGTAGCTCAACATTCTCAAGAAGGAAATTTTCAAATATCTAGGCTCTCGAAGGGAAAGTGAGTTTGTTATAAAATTACATTAAGATTTCAGCAGAAAAAGGGTGATAGCAAGGTTCATATTTAATTTATAGGGCCTGGCAAATGCTTTCAAGAGAAATAGAGAAGATAACTTCATTATTTTGGGAAATGACAACCATTTGACTAGGTAAATACCTAAAGTGACACCAGACAAAGAACTCCAGGAAGCAATAAGTCTGGGGGAAGACGAATTGTGGGAGAAAGGATTCCCATATGTTTAATTCGTCACTCTTGTCCATATAATTTTGCTTGACCCAATTGTGTAGCTCATAAAGGTCAAATTCTAAAATGGTTTCTGCAATTTTATATTGGGTGTCTACTAAAGGGGCCTTGTCGAGTCTACTAAAGGGGCCTTGTCGAAATTTGGGACTAGGCGAATAAGTGGATTGTTCTTTGTGGCCTTTCCTTTTCCCTTATGGTTCGACATTTTATATGATAGAGAATCAAGTACAGAAGGAAAATGCTAAGAAGATTTGGATGGAAAACTCTGACAAAAGAAACTCTTAAACATAGGGTTATATGCGAAAATTGTCGACTATACGTTGGGAGAATTGATTTTCAACACTGACAGTTGGCGATAGAGAATTCTTCGTTCTGTAGAATCAAATAGCTAGCAAAGGAACTGAATAATTGGCATTACAGGGTTTTATATAATCAGGTGAATCGAGTGCATAACGGCCAATCAAACATCTTTGGAGCGAGGGCTTAATTAACAAAAACAAATATATCGCAGGAATAAATGTTGTAACGTTCATAAGATCTCAAGAGAGATTTCAAACGCTAACAGATAAGTGACATGGAAGGTGACATGGAAGGATGATGACGTGGCAAGACAGGTGGCAAGAGTCGAGTGGTTGGAGGTAACAATTATGTGGCAGAGTGAATGACACTTGGCGAGAGATGGTTGGCGAAGGATATAATCATTGGCAGGAGCAGAAGTGGTTTTTCAAGGGGGGTGTTAATGGTTTATGGTATTGGGAGGTGACCCCCAAAAATCCTTTAGCATTCACCACATATGCTTTGACAATTTGGGTAGAAACCGCGGCAGCGTGAATCAGAGCCATTGCTTCCAGCGCAGACTTTAATTGCATGCGACAAGATTATTTTGTAGTATCTTAACTTTATAAAATGCGATAAAAACATAAAATCAATTATCCTAAGTTTTAACTTAGCAACAAATTTAATATTTCTGAATCTAATAGTGACATATAAATGGGAATTGCTAAAATTAATTTTTCTAGGGATTTCATTTCCATTTTTTCTCAATATTTTCATTTTTTTTAATTTCATTTTTTATACCTTTCCTTTTTTTCTTTTTATAGATATATTATTTCTTTCCTTTTCATTTTTGACATATAAATGTAAAAATGCAAAAGAATATTAGAACACAGACAAGGTCACAAGTTAAGATCGAGTGTAAATCCAATGTCCAAATTCCCACAAGCCGATCCCAAAAGTGTCTCCTATTTGTATATGGAGCATATGTGTTCAATGCACTTAGCCTTTTCCTTAAACCTCATTTGTATCCAATTAATATAATTCTAGTGAATGTTTTATATGCCTTAAACGAGAAACATCTTAAATCCCACATATCCGCTAGACCACCCCTCAATGACCTGAACACTCATTGCACAGACCTCCTAGGTAGGAAAGATTTTTTATAATATTTCAATGGCGTGGGCTTTGTCAAACATTGTTTCTTGTATAATAACAATGGATGGATGATTCAGACTAATAATGGAACGTAGGTATCTCAGTTTTAAGGATGATCCCAATCCCCATATATTAATGGACATAATTTTCATCTTGGAACAGTTGCATCAAGCGATTTTGCTTTAAGAACCCGTGAATCCTAACCCATTAGGTGGTCTGGAACATCATTGGAAAAATCAAGATTGTATGGAGCATATTGAGCATCTTCCAAGGCCTCCGAGAAGCGAGTATTGAAATTAGCCGAGAGATCAGACCAACTAGTAATCTTCTTGTATTTGGTGGCTCGTTTTTTGGGAGTCACCCATGTTATGTGGGAAAAAAAAATTAGTTGTTGAGGCTCCAACTCAATTACATCCCCGCAAGAAAGTAATGTGATCTCTGAGTCATGTGATAATGTAGGAGATCCATTACCTTGAAATCTACCAAATGGATAGACTCAACACAAAGGCCAAATTTACTCTAAATAAACACCGGTGTATATGGCCGAGCGTTTGAGATGCAGTCCATCAAAGATTTCCCTTTCAATTTTGTAGAAGCGAGGGAGATAGGGTGAATGTCTTGTTCATGATTCTAATTAGTTTATAATGTAAGGATCTCCATCCATTCATTGTTCCCCCACCGACAGATTGTCAAGGGCTAGTGGTTGTTCTAGAGCAGCCTTGTGTTCAGAATGACGAGGTTCTAGTTCGAGTGGCAATCATTTCCATTTTGAAAGTTCAATCCACCTACCATTTCCATTTTGAAAGTCTCAGCTCCATTTTGGGCGACCACATGCAAACCTCCATGGGCACTCAACCAACATATGTTTGATTACATGGTAGCCAATACATCGAAAATGCAATCTCCAGTAGTCAATTTGTTGCCTATCCCATAAGATGTCCAATGCACCAGATAACCCACCCTTTAAATCTAGTTCTATAATGACCCATGCAACCTTTTTGTCTAAATCCCCTGACCAACCCTCATCAACATAGTAGAATTCGCCTATTTTATTAGCGATTTCCTTGATTGCAGCGTTGGACCACAGTTCAAAAGGGAGTCGCGGAAGCTTTACCCAAAATATTTTTTTCTTGGGAGCTTCTTTGGATGGGTCAAATCCCATCTTCCGTCTCTATAATGTGAGATTCAACCTGTATGTCAAAATAGGAAGCCAACATTTCTCTATCCATGTCTTCATTTAAACCCCCATCATTTTGGTATAAGTCCAGCAACCAACAAGGACCCACAACTTGAGTCTCTCAACATCCTCCCAATATGTATCAACCCCCAGCAAGAGTCTTTCCATTGTTTCAACCAACCTTATCAGCTTAGATTTGGGCCTCCTCTTGTTCTTCTTGTCTAGTCTGGCCTGCTTTGATTTGCCAAAAGTGGTCAAACCAGATCTTCCAACAATGGCGAGTCAATGTTAGTTGGTGCTTTGTTCGAACTTTTGTTTTGAACCAGACTCGCTAACATATTGCTTTGTGGGGATGGTTACATTGATCAACCCTTCGACGTCAGTGATATAGTCTATATTGATTTCTTGTCCAGTCATTGGGGTAGTGGAGATGAGTCAATAATTCAAAACACTCAGCAATGTTGAGTTGCACAAAAGTTGGCCGAAAATCTCATACTTAGACCCCAGCCAAAATAGTCAAGACACAATGTTCAACAATGTTGCACTATGTTCAACAATGTTAAAGACACTGACCTTTTTCAGTATTGGTATATATTCCTATGAAAATATCTTGTAATTTTATTACTAAAAATAAAAATACATTTTGTAATTGTCAAGAAGCATTCATGAGATATCCAAATGGCCTACACAAAATCAAGCAAAAAGCTCCAAAAATCAATCCCCCAAAGGAACCCTAGAAGGCTATACACAAAACATAACCTAGGGACAAAGCACCTACACAATACATAATGGAGCGAAGGGTCATATTCAATCAATCCCAAAGGGCCAAACCCAAAAGGGTCAAAATGCTCATGAATATTTTCTCTCACTACATTGTGGCACAAGTAGCAGACTCCATATTTTGAAGAAGAGAGGCCACCACTTCCGAAGAAAAAATCCTTCTAGTTATATCTACTCATTTTTCGTTTATGGAATAAAATACAAGTGTTTGAATGCAACTAAGCAAGATGTCGAGCTTTCCATACTATTCCACATATTCCCCAATCCATTTCAATTTTTTTTATTGTGGTGGAATACTTTGACAGTGTTCTAGAGTGGACCTTGCACTTTTGCGCTCATGGGAGGTAGAACTTCCCACTTGCCACATCTAACATCATATGTCTTTGTAATTCACAAAACACTTTTATTGTTGTCTTGTTCTTCGGCGATGAGAAACATAACAAACAAAAAGAGATCAATTAATGGGCATATCAACTCCACAACACTAGGTTTCTGAAGCGAAGTCATATAGATAAAGACAAAGTTCATGGCCTCTCAACTATAGGGATTACATCCTCCAATCATAACCATTTTCCAATCCACAGAAACACAATGATAGAAACAAGGAATTCCATCAAAAAAATTGGAATCTAAAGGAGTTGATCCCGAGTGCCCTACCACTTATCTTAGTTGATGTCCCTTTAGTAATAGTTTGAATCAAACTCACTAGTGTCAAAAATATCTATATCCTTGTAAAATCATGGGCTACTCAACATAGCCTCCCAACTTTTACACACGACTTTGAGGCTAGCATGTGACTTGTAAGTCACTCAACAAACATTTTCAATCAATTTTGTTTGGAATGTTCAAAATAATATCCATTAATCCCACCACAAATCTTCAAGTTACTTGAAATTAAATAAAACACAAATAATCAAAAAATCACAAATATTAGAAACCAATCAACTATGCTAAAAAAATAAAGGATATGAGCATGCATGAAAATATCCTTTATTTTTTTAACATAGCTAATTCATTTCTAATATATGTGATTTATTTATTATTTGTGTTTTGGCTAATTTCAACTCAACTTTTACACACGACTTTGAGGCTAGCATGTGACTTGTAAGTCACTCAACAAACATTCTCAATCAATCATGTTTGGAATGTTCAAAATAATATCCATTAATCCCACCACAAATCTTCAAGTTACTTGAAATTAAATAAAACACAAATAATCAAAAAATCACAAATATTAGAAACCAATCAACTATGCTAAAAAAATAAAGGATATGAACATGCATGAGAATATCCTTTATTTTTTTAACATAGCTAATTCATTTCTAATATATGTGATTTATTTATTATTTGTGTTTTGGCTAATTTCAACTCAAGTATTTGTGATAGAATTTAATCGTCAATTGATGTCTTTTACATAGCCTCCCAACTTTTACACACGACTTTGAGGCTAGCATGTGACTTGTAAGTCACTCAACAAACATTCTCAATCAATTTTGTTTGGAATGTTCAAAATAATATCCATTAATCCCACCACAAATCTTCAAGTTACTTGAAATTAAATAAAACACAAATAATAAAAAAATCACAAATATTAGAAACCAATCAACTGTGCTAAAAAAATAAAGGATATGAACATGCATGAGAATATCCTTTATTTTTTTAACATAACTAATTCATTTCTAATATATGTGATTTATTTATTATTTGTGTTTTGGCTAATTTCAACTCAAGTATTTGTGATAGAATTTAATCGTATTATTCCAAACTTTTATTGTTGTCTTGTTCTTCGGCGATGAGAAACATAACAAACAAAAAGAGATCAATTAATGGGCATATCAACTCCACAACACTAGGTTTCTGATGCGAAGTCATATAGATAAAGACAAAGTTCATGGCCTCTCAACTATAGGGATTACATCCCCCAATCATAACCATTTTCCGATCCACAGAAACACAATGATAGAAACAAGGAATTCCATCAAAAAAATTGGAATCTAAAGGAGTTGATCCCGAGTGCCCTACCACTTATCTTAGTTGATGTCCCTTTAGTAATAGTTTGAATCAAACTCACTAGTGTCAAAAATATCTATATCCTTGTAAAATCATGGGCTACTCAACATAGCCTCCCAACTTTTACACACGACTTTGAGGCTAGCATGTGACTTGTAAGTCACTCAACAAACATTCTCAATCAATTTTGTTTGGAATGTTCAAAATAATATCCATTAATCCCACCACAAATCTTCAAGTTACTTGAAATTAAATAAAACACAAATAATCAAAAAATCACAAATATTAGAAACCAATCAACTATGCTAAAAAAATAAAAGATATGAACATGCATGATAATATCCTTTACTTTTTTAACATAGCTAATTCATTTCTAATATATGTGATTTATTTATTATTTCTGTTTTGGCTAATTTCAACTCAAGTATTTGTGATAGAATTTAATCGTATTATTCGAAACTTTCCAAACAAAATCGAACAAAAATGCCCCTTAGAGTGACTTACAAGTCATATGATAGCCTCAAAGTCATGTCAAGAAGTTGGAAGACTATGTCGAGTAGCCCACAATTCTACGAGGACAAAATTATCTCTGAAACTAACGAACAATTGCTATGTTTGATTCAAGTTATTCCTAAAAAGACATCAATTGACGATAAGTTGCAAGGCGCCCTCGTTTATGGTCTAACCATGTATGACCATATCCAGAGTACTATTTATGGCCCTCTCCAGAGTATCTAGATCAACTCCCTCCAATCCACAATTTCCTAATGGAATTGCCCACCTTTGTCACTTCGTTTCCATAGATCAACAAGTGGTTATGGTTGGGGGATAAAATCCATCCAATTGGGAAGCTATGATCTCAGTGTTTATGTATGACTTCACATCTAACACATAACATTAGTGAGCCAATATGCCAATTGTTCAATCCTTCTTTTCTTGTTTTGTCTCTCAATGGGCTTATCTACAACAAAGACAACAATAAAAGCACTCTATGAACTACAAAGGCATATGATGTTATACATGACAAATGGGTGGTTTTGCCTCCTATGAGCCAAGAGCAAGATCAATTGTCACATAGTCTTTTTCAATGGAAAATGGAAAATTTAATGTGATCAATACGTACACCACTAAAGCACAAGGTCAATTCCAAAATATTGCCAATGTTTTCAACCACAATAAAGAAAATTGGAGCATAGTGAAGAATGTGGAGTGATAGTAAAAGTCTAATATAATGCTTAGTTGCATTAAGGCACTTGTATTTCTTCCATATCCAACAAATGAGTAAATATAACGAGGAAAACTTTTGGGAAGATGTGGCATGTCTTCTTAAAAGTATGGACATTGCTACCTACAAGATATTTGTGAGGTGATTCTACCAATCAAAACAAGGTGTTATGAGTACCACAACTTTAAAACATGGTTTCCTATTGATTGGCCAATGACTAACAAATTGGTTCAAAGTTCAATAATTGTGGAGTTATGGAGTTACATGCGTCTTCACTTTAATGCACAATTATTATAATGCCCCACCTTAGAATTATGTTAAAGTAGTTTCTCCATTGTGTTGTAGTAGGAAATATTTTACACATTCCAACCATTTTGTAGTATTCATCCACTAATTTCCCTCTTAGCAAAAATCAGCAGTTTATCAAATATATCTAATTTCCATTTATGTGTGAATTATTTTGGTTTCTAATTTGCAAGTGTGCATTGTTTATTTTTTTATTTTAGAGTACAAAATAATTTTAGAGTACACATACTTTTCTTATTGGACATTTTAGAGTACAAATATTTTTCTTATTGGACACATCAAGATGCATTTATTAAGTTACCATCCCTAAGAGTTTTCAGTAAACATATTGAGTGCCTTTCAATTTAAAATGTCCAAATATTTTTCTTATTGGACACATCAAGATGCATTTAATAAGTTACCATCCCTAAGAGTTTAGAGTAAACATATTGAGTGCCTTTCAATTTTCCATTTATCTTCAATAGAAAGGGACTTGAAATAGCCATTTATCTTCAATAGAAAGAACTTGAAATAGCAAAATGAATAAAGCCCAAATATGAAAAGACAATCTAAGAAATAATCAATAAATTGAATCTTGTGATATCATGATATCTAACCAATAAACCTGCTTTTAAAACTTTATAAAAATAAATAGATGTTTAAATATTTATTATAAGAAATATTAAAGATGGGCATGAATGCTAAATGGAGTCTACCAAGGTGGAGGAATTGCCTAGACAGCCAAAAATGGACACAATCCAAGCAATGGATTCAGCTCCATCAAAAAAATCTAAAACAATAAAATTTTAAAGTTTAACAACTATTAACTTAGATTTACAAAAATCCTTGCCAACCAAAATTTCCATAACTTTCTAAGCAATTCCTCCACCTTGTTAGACGACAATTCCACCTTGTTAGACGACAATTAAAAAAATTATTGCTCAAATAATATCCAATTGTATTTTAAATCACACATTTAAAAAATAGCAATGGAAAAAAATGCAAATGTATTTTTAATATAATTGTTTAACAAAATGTTCTTTAAACTTTAAAAAATCAAGGCAACTCAATTGACAAGCATCATATTCACATTTCCAATAACTCAAGCTACCCCAAATAAAAAAAATCATAAATTGCTAAATATTTCAACTTCTTAAATATTTTAACCTGAAATATTTAAATCAAATTATAAATTTTGGTTTTTTTTTTTTTTTTAATTTAGCCAAAACCCAAATACCCACATTTGAGTTTAACTATAGAGTTCTATCCTTCAAATAACAATGTCTATAACCTCAAAAATAGCGTTGCCATTGAAAAGTCATATCTCAGTCTAATTTTATTGAGTCTATCTCTAATATCATGCTTTGCTTTAATTATAAAGTTTTATGGTTCAAATAAAACACTTATAACCGAGCTCAGCGGGTTTGGCTCTAGTAACCGAGTTAAAGTGTCAAGTAGCAATATAACTTAATTTGCTACTACCAGACCACCTTATCAAAGCAAAAGGCTGGTGTTTCTACAGCAACCTCCTGGAGGAAGTACTTTTGATTAAATTGAAAAAAAGCAACTCCTGGAGGAACTACTTTTGATTAAATTGACATTTTTTTCCAGCAACTCTTGGAGGAACTACTTTTGATTAAATTGACATTTTTTTTCCAGCAACTCCGGGAGGGACTACTTTTAATTGAATTGACATTTTTTTTGCCTACAAAGCCTAATATATAAGCAATTGTATTAAAGCAACCCAATTAGAAATAAAATATAAAAAGACAAATCCCACAGGTCAACATGTCAGACACAAACCAAGCCTAGCCTAAATAACAAAAACACAAACTCAAGTACAAATAATGTAACTACTCACGAGTTAAAGAGTCAAGATTCATTATTGTACATAAAGATAGCATTAACATTGCCAAATTCAATAAGCTCACGAGTTAAAGAGTCAAGATTCATTATTTTACAATATACTGCATTAAAATTATCACAAAATATATTAATAACATCACAAGTAGCATCTCCAGCCCCAACAAGCAACATTAATTAATTGCCATCTGAATCTTGCAGAACCAGCACTAATTCAAGCAAGAGTAAACCATGACCACCTCTTACAGCTGAATTTCAACCATTGTCTATGAAGTGAATCCAATAGAAAACCATAAGAATGTGTGTACACACAGCATAAAATCAAAACAACTATTCTTCACACAGCATAAAATCAAAACAACCATCTTCACACAGCATAAAATCAAAACAACCATCTTCACACAGATAAATAACATTAAAATCAAAACAACCATCTTCACACAGATAAATAACATTAGCACACACCATAAAATCAAAACAACCATCTTCACACAGATAAATAACATTAGCACACACCATAAAATCAAAACAACCATCTTCACACATGGAGATAACATTAGCAGCAATAAATTTGATTGGCATTAGATTAAATGCTGCATCAAAACTTTATTTTTTTTACTAACACTGCATTAACACTTTCACAAATAAAATTAATAATAGAATCAGCCACCATTTAAATCTAGAAGAATCAACCATAATTCGTGCATACTAGACAATCACAACCTCTTAACTGTAAATTTCAAATGCATGACGACTTCTTAGTTGTGAATCTCAACAAGAGAACACTAGAATGTTCAACAACGAGTAAATTAAATTTCAAATGCATGATGACTTCTTAGCTGTGAATCTCAACAAGAGAACACCACTAGAATGTTCAACAACGAGTATAAAATAGAAACAACTATCTTCAAACATTGAGATAGAATAGGAAGACCTCTATGTTTATTGGTTAGATGAAAAGGTTTGTTGTCTACTCTAGTTGAAGACCAATAGAGTTGGTGTGATGAAAAGGTTTGTTGTCTATGTTTGAAGATATTTATAGATCTCTACAGCTATCTATTCTGTCAAATAACATTATCCCTATTTTTTAGGCCGATTAAGATTTTTATAGATCTATACAGCCAGCTACTAGATTAAAAATGCAAATGCTCTAAAACGGCCAGGCCATTTCGTTTGTAGATCTACAGGGAATCTGAAATACTCTTATAAAGGGAATTTCAACTATAAATCTACATGGAATCTCAAGACGTTTACAAATATGACGTTCAATTCGAGAAACAAATATTGCAGAGAGTGCCAAGCAGCCAGCTACTCCGTAAAATTCCATTTCAATATCAAATATGGCAGAGGATACCCCTTTAAATTCCATTGAGATAGCATGCTTGGGTAGAGGAAAACATTCTCCTAACATTCGAGGCCGATTAAGAATAAGAATATGACTCTATATTGGCTTCTAATGTTGAAGAATTTCTTCGGCTAACTAACATGTTATCAATTGGAATTGGAATTGGCACTTAACCTTATGAACAATTTCTTCAACTTCCAAAGCAAAGAGTAAAATTCCATTTGAGTATCAGATATTGCAGAGGGTTCCACGCAGCCAGCCATCCTTAAAATTCCATTGCGATAGCATGCTTAGGTAGAGGAAAACATTCTCCTAACATTCGAGGCCGATTAAGAATATTCTAGGCTGATTAAGAATAAGAATATGACTCTATATTGGCCTCTAATGTTGAAGAATTTCTTCAGCTAACTAACATGTTATCAATTGGAATTGGCACTTAACCTTATGAACAATTTCTTCAACTTCCAAAGCAAAGAGTAAAATTCCATTTGAGTATCAAATATTGCAGAGGGTTCCACGCAGCCAGTCATCCTTAAAACTCCTTAAAATTCCGTTGAGATAGCATGCTTGGGTAGAGGAAAACATTCTCCTAACATTCAAGGCCGATTAAGAATAAGAATATGATTCTATATTGGCCTCTAATGTTGAAGAATCTCTTCAGCTAACTAACATGTTATCATTTGGAATTGGCACTTAAACTTCGCAGAATTTCTTCAACTTCCGAAGCAAACCATAGATCGTTCCAGTTAAACCCTTTTACATCATGTATTAACCTCTTCAAATTCCTGAGCGAACCTACCTCAGATCATGCCAATCATGCATTAGTATCACCTTCAAACCCTACGAAAGTAGAGAAAAACTTTCTCCTGCTTCTTTAAACATTTTTTGGATAAGCATCACCAGATAACCCTAAAGAGTAAGAGAAGTAGGGGGAATCATCCACCTAACCAGTACCTTATCCCAAGAGGAATTTCTTCGGATAACTAACAAGAATTTCATAAGCTAACTAGTACCTTATCCCAAAAAGAATTTCTTCAGATAGATAACAAGAATTTCGTAAGCTAAAATCATTTCTTGGTATAGCTAAAATCATGACGATACACATACCGGTAATCACACAAAATGGAAATCTGCACTCGGTTAATCTCATTGAGGTAATTATATAGCTCTGCAAACGCGGGAAAGTTTTCACTCTGGTGAATGTGGGATTTTAATATTTGTTCATGAACCCAAGTTCGTCAGAAAAGCTTTGCTCTTAAGGAAGTCCGTGTATTAAAAGTTACCCAAATTTTGACAACTTTGAAATTATGATGGAGATTTGTGCACTATTTTATGTAGAATATAAAACGAGTGCCAAAATTTGGGTTGCTTGTATATGGTCAATAAGTGTCAAGGTTGTAGGTATTTGAATCAATTCACTTTAAAGAAATAAATTATATTTTCTAAGGATTATATTGTTAATTGGATTTAATCTCAGGGTGTTTTTGAAAAGATTATATGGTTAATTGGATTTAATCTCAGGGTGTTTTTGAAAAGATTATATGGTTAATTGGATTTAATCTTAGGGGCTTTTTGAAAATTATATGGTTAGATTAGATGAAATTTGAGTGGTTGTGTGATAAATTATTATAATAAAAAATAATTATAATCTAATTTGAATGTTATGTTGAAATTAAATAGTAAATTGGTGCATGAGATTTTTTATTTGGGAGGAGTACATACTTTATCTCATTTTGAATTTACACTATGATCTTACTCCACTTTGAATTTACACTTTCACCTCTATGACCTTACCCCATTTTGAATTTATACCAGCCTAGATCCATCTTAACCCAAGATCTATCAAGAGCCGAGATGGATCAAATCTTGTGAGGTGCAAACCTCTTTTTTTAATGCACAACTTGAGAAAAGGTTTGCACCTCGAGAGATTTGATCCCCCTCGGCGATTGATAGATCTAGGGTTAAGATGGATCTATGTTGGTTATAAAATATTGTATAGTATATATATTTATATATGTGTGTCTCTTTCTTATAAATATATATATTACTTATATATGTGTTGCTAAAAGAAAAAGAATAGAGAATTCTTTTGCTTGAACATCAATTAGAACAAGAGAAAACCAATCAGCAAGCAAAACAACAGGTAACTCAGCTTTAGAGGGAATTCGAGCAAATGAGGTTACAACACCAAGAAAACATATCAGAAAAGGATTCACATATTCGTGAAATGCAGGCCATTGTAGATAGATTTAAAGATAACCCTCAAACAGAGGAGTTCATCAAAGAAGTAATCAAGCTAAATTCCCTATTGATACAACAACAAGAGATGTTCTGCCAGAAAATCTCACAAATCAATCCTTACTATGAGACAAGTGATAAATTGACAAACCAAGTAATTGGTACGAGGTTTGAATATGAAGAAATCCATAAAAAGATTTCTGAATTTATTAACTGGAAGGAATCTGATGAGGGAAGAAAGGTTGATCTACCAAAAATAGAAGAATCCCACAAAGACATTCTATTTTCATATTCGGATACACGATTAAAGCATGCGAAAAGGGCAACAACGACAACAGCAAGTGCAGCAAACAGTATAATTGAGGTCATTAATGAAAACCTCCATAGTGCCAACCTTGTCAAAGAAAGCATACCAGGGACTCTCCCAAATATCAAACAACTGGAACAACATTGGAAACAAACATCTCATACCAAAGAAGAAGCAATCAAACAACTGACCAAACTGGATTGGAGACATACTAACAGTATTTGGTAAAACCACATAGTCAGTGGATGAGTCTGCGATGCTTAACTACCTCTGCACAAAAAATGGTGCAAGCTCTGTTAGATGCCATATTTGTAAGATAGTTAAAATCCACAATCGACCAACCACCTCAAGTCAAACCAATGATCAACATTTGCAATCTCAAAGATCAAGCTAGCCGACTAAGATAATTCAAATTGAAAGAAGCTTGTCATTAGTTTAATTCTATTTTTAGTTTTATTTTTGCTTGCTCTGAGGAAGGTTGTTTGAAACCTCCTCGGCTCTTTTTGTAATAATCTATTTTTGAGGCATGTATTATAGTTTTTAAACCCCTCTCATGCATTTAGAGAGGGGTCCAGAATTTTATCAAAAACACTTTTCAAGACATTACATTTATGTATTCTTTAGGAGTTTTTGATGAAATATTGGAACGTGATCTATTTTTCTTTGAATATTGAAGCATACTCTACTGAAATTACACTTCTGTACTCTTAGAGTTCATTTGATTGGATGAAATTGGATCAATATTGTTCAGCCCATGAGCAGGACCTTTCATATATGGTACTTTTATTGCATGATCGTGTTTTATTTATGCATTAGCAGTACTCTTTCTTTGATTGTCTTATGTATGAAAATCTGAGTTATAGTTCTACATTATTTCACTTTTGTATGATGTTTCAACTCTAATTTTGTATTGAATACATGGACAATTATTATAAGTGATAAAGTTTTCTCAATTGTTTTGTCTAACTATTTATCCAAAACAATTATCATTAACAATTTCATTTCTTTTGGAAGTTGAATGATCTTTATTACCAATTGTTTTGAGACATCTCTGTAGATCGCATATCTTAGTTTATTCCCAAGTATATTTATAGTCAGATAATGTTATATTAAGATATATGCATGTGTTTATTATTTAGATTATATTATACTTAGTTGAATCACTCTTTGTTATATCTAATATCACCCCAACAACATTATCAAATCAATCTTCTCTAGGAAACTGGTCCCATTATCCCCAATTGGAACCACTATACCAAACGGAAAAGGAGCTACTTTTAAGGTCCAGACCAGGTGGTTATCCTCCATGTGGTTACATCATTGGCCTTTGACCGAAATATTTTACTAGATTACTTTGAGAGCCATTAACATCATCGGTGGTTTCTCTCACATACGTTAATGACTTACATCATTGGCTGGTAATCAGATGGTGTCTACCATGTTCGACTTCAATTCATTAATTCACATGGTTAGACTCGTACATTGATTGGTCGTATGAATGAAATACAAGACCTTGAATCTACTTTCATCCATCTAGCCTGCAATTTCAAGAGTAATACAAGATCACAAAGTATGATGGTTATGATCATACAAACATTCATCCAGTCATGGGTCCACCATAAGTCATCCATGAACATGTATATTGTTCATTGTACATGTAATGTTAGCTTATGTTTTGGGCATGGATATGCCTCCCTCAACAAAGATATCATGATGTAAATGTATTGTAAGAAATGTTGCTTTTGTCAGTTGTTCTTGATCCTGATTTGTCACAAGGTAAAGAACTTCATTCATCAGTTGTCATCTCTGACTTTTCTCTTTAGGGGGAAATCTATTATAGACCATTTTGTTGCATGTGGTCAATAGGCCTTATAACACGATCAATTCACATCCTTTAACATATTACCGTCATCCCCACACAAAGCCCTAAGCATGACTCTACTAAATCCTCGAGTTTATGGTCTTAATTACTGAGTTTCCAAGCTTTTAAGGCCCAACTTACCCTGGCCCTTTAGGGACTAGCGTTCAATACCAATTTGACCCTCTCTGCACCTAGGCTAATCACCAGAAGGTTGCTCAGTCTTGGGGGTGAATTGATTCTCGAAATTCGAGAAAAATAAAAAGAATCTTGAAGCTTCCCAGGGTGTTTCAACCATTTACCTTGGATAAGAGTCTCATGTCCTATCTTATCCTACCTTGGAGTTTTCACCTCTTATCCTCACATCTCAAGTGGATCTCAAGCCTAGATTGGTAAATGGATCAGACTTCATGAACTACCTCTCTCATTTATATATTTACAACCATCCATGGGAAAGGGGTTGGATTTTGGAGATTGATTCTACCCTCATGTTGTTGCTTTGAGAATTATTATTCCATGCATTAGGGTGACATAGAGGCATACTTTGTGGCAAGAAAATGACAAGTCAATTTGGGGAGCTTTTCGACAATATCAACTCCTATTTTTGTTGTAACTCTTTCCATTTCTATTAATACAAAGAATAGATTGTTTTCCTATATATGATATTATGATTTCATGTATTTCAATACCATGTTGATCTATTGAATGAAGTGATTGGATTATGCCACATATATGTTGTATATCTTTGACTTTTCTTGTTTGATTGTGCAGGTTCTAATTATAGCAATCAAAGCTAGGATTGCAGTGTAGAAGCCAATGAAGGAGCGAAGCATAAGATGGATTCCAGGTAGGCCTCATCCCATCATTCAATTACTTTAAGGAATACATTATCCCCTTTTGTTTCTGTTGTTTTAGGCAGCCCACTAGGCCTAGGGAAGACACTTTTGTCCACAGTCGTAGATTCTGTATAACAATGTACATTTAAATCTATTGGGTCCCCCTTGCTTTTTAGAGTTTTCATGGTCATCTCTTTTGAATTGTTTAAAACACTCTTGAAAATGTCCTAATCATAATAAAACTGAATCAATAATAACCATATAATAAAAAACATATCTAAGTAACTAAATAATAAAATTGAATCAAAACTATGCCAATGTATACAAAATTTGACCAAAGTGTACTTAGCTTGGTATGGGGACCCTCCAACCTTGCCTTTGTACACCTAAAGAACTCTTCAGCTATAGCTAACTTAATAAAGCATCCACAGCATGAACAACAAATAGAATAGTAGAAATGATTCTTCAAATTATCTCAAAAGTCTCCAATAATCTTAATACAAAATTACACACCCTTGAATGGTCCATAAACTCTGTTTAAATAAGAAAATCATAAACAAACTTTGCTATAATGGCTCTAACAACCTTATCAATCCTAATCCATCCATACAGGTCGAACTCATCAAGTCTAGTTCACAAAATCAGGAAAAATCTCACAAAATAATAAATCTGCTCCTTTTTACTAGGAATTCCTAAATGACAGGTCAAGTTTGACCAGCGTTGATTGGGTCTATTTTTGCTCAATTTGACCAAACCAATAGGTGTTTCTTCATCCGTGGTTCCCAAGCTTTCCAAATATGCACTCAGATATCGCCAAGGTGTCTTTCACATATGAGTTTAATGAAGCTATTACAGGAATTTTTAATGCAATCCGAATTTACTCTTAAAACCCAATTTTTACAAAAATTTCCAAAATTGAAAAACTTAATTTAGTTACTTGAATATGAAAAATAGGACTAAAATTAGGCATATATAGGTGAAATAGGATGGAATATGGTGGTGAATAAATGGATTTAGGATAGGCAAAGATGACCAAAATGAGGGCCAACATCTCCCCCTTGCTGATGTTCAGCATGTCCTCATGCTTGCCTCCTCCGTTTGGATCTCCTGAGTGATGATGCCCCTGTTGTTCCTAATCCTATAGCTTCTTCCTGTGCAGCTTGAAGGAGAATGTCAATACCCTCATATTTATCTTATTTGTAGATGGTAGTCTTCACTTTTTGTTTCGCATATTTGTATTACTATAACTTTTTCTCCTTTAGCTATCTGCAGGCTTGTTTGGAGATGAGGATATTCTGAGTCTCAAGATGTTTAATCTGCTTTCTCAATTTCTTGATCCCCTTGGTTATGTTGTTGTTATTTTATTTATACATTTTGTTCTCCTTTTTCAAATGTCACTCCATGATCCTGTTGTCTTCCAGCTCACTTGTTAGCTCTGTTATTTTCTTCAGATATACTTCATTGTGCAGCTCTTTAGATTCTTCCCTGGTCTCTTTGGCATATGAGTGAGATGAGGTGGCTTTCTACCCATGCATCCTCAAAATAGGAGTCTTTCTCTATGGGCTCTTCCTGGACTTCCTTCTCCAATATGTGTATAATCTCATCAATCTGCTTTGATGTTTGTGGAGGCTCAGTTCCAATAATTTCAATTTCTGGATCTTTTCTTTTATTGCTTGGTTCCTCTTATGATCTTTTAGGCCTCCTAGGAATGGACAAAAATGATTTCTCTTTTTCAATCATAATATCATCTTGCTTCTTCTTCAATCTTGCCTTAGGATACAAAGGAGAATGCATGATACTTCTTGTTACATGCAACTACTCAAAATTCTCCTCATTCCATGTTGTTTGCTCCTCAAAATGATGTTTAGCCAAAAACTCCTTCCAAAGCAACCCCTTATTCCGTACCTGATACTCAACAAGTATCTTGATTAGCTCATGATGATAGATATTGGCTTCCTTGGCTTTTGTTTTGTTCTTCACATTCTCTATCATTTTGGTTAGGATTTTTTAAAAGAAGTAGGGTAAGTTGATTTTACAATCTCCCTTCATATGTTGAAGCAATTTGATATGATAGAGGTATACCACACTGTACCGATTATCACAAGTGGAGTACTTGTGGATAATCAAAATCAATTCTGACAATGGCTCTCTGAGCCAATCTCTTGGAATCACTTTTATCCTGTCAAAGGACCCCTTCCTTTGATACTTTTCTCCTATAAAAGGAAGGTCCAATGCTTGAGAAAGAAAGGTTGGGTTCAATGGTATAGAAAGTTCACCAACTCTGGTTTGTCCATGTTCAAAATTCTCTATGAACTCATGTGTGATTTTATCATTATGACCATTGAGCATTTTAAGAAACTCCAATAACCTTGATTGGTATAGTTTCTCTACTGTATCCTTACTCCAGTTTTCTATCTTGAAGTCTTTAGGTTCAGTTTTGGTTTCCATTTGCATCTGATCCGTGTACCAAATAATATGGCCTTGTCCAATAAATAATCTCATCATGAATATAACAAGAAAAAAATATATATATATATATATATATATATATATATATATATATATATATATATATATATATGACCTTCTCATTCGTGCAATATTTAAATAAAAAGCATGGTGAATGTACTTACCTGACCTCTGTAGCTTTAAAAAAAAGAAGTATATTACTTCTTCTACATTTAGGTCTTCAATTTCTCTGTCTCCTACTACAAATGGTATTAAAAAAAATCCTTTGTTCGTAAAACTGGGTAAAAAAAAAAACTCTTGCTGTGTGAAAAACCATGTGAAAACATATCCACTATAAAAATATCTCACAATTTCCAATATTGTCTTTAAAAATCCTCTTTGTTTGCAAAATTTCCCAAAAAAACGATGAAAAACCTTCTTTGTTTGCAAAATTTCGTACAAAACTACTCACTGTGTATATGAAAGGATCCTCACTGTGTTTTTTATGTGCAAAATTTGGCAAACCATGTTTAAGAATGTATGAGGAAATCATTTTTGGAACGATACCTGAGCTGAAATGACTATTGAAACCTTGTAGAGATTATCTTGTTAAGGTTTGTTTGCTCCTATGTAAACATACAATCATAGTTAAACTCTCTGTCTCCAACAATTCAAAAAATCATTGGTCTACAAGTGGCAAAGCCTTTTTTGGGTGACACAGCATTGCTAATCTATGACTGAAGTCGTGTTTCTGTCATAGTATGACACATTTAAACAACAACTTAAGTTGAACCCTTTTCGAGAGAATAACACAACCTTCGAAATATTTCAACTGTTGAGAAGATCCTGAGATCTACTCTTACCTGATTACTGCGCAATTTATGGGATTTGATGGAGAATATGTCTGCTTAGCACAAAGGAAATCTCGGTTTGGCGCTCTCCTATCTCTCCTCCTTTTAAACACAATTCTCCTGTTTATTTCTCCACGCAATTTCTCATGTTATCTCTACTGCACATAATTCTCCTCTTTGCACACAATTCTCTTTCAATATCTGTGTATTTCTCAGTGAAACAGGGTTTCATGTTTTCTTTAGGCTGTGGATAAACAATGAATACGCAGTGTCCTTTGATTATGAGCTAGGTTATGATGAAACTTAACTGTGATGATGAAGAAAAACATGAAGACAGTGTTCAACCCTTTGAAACATTTTTTTGACCATTTGTTGTTGCGTTTTTTCGATTTGACTCACTGATTGTTCATCTTGTCACTTGTACCTTTGGCTGCCACTTGTTTTACTTGATGCATGCACATGATATAACTCTATTCCCTTTGTACATAGCTTACCATTTGTTTAAACTTTGTACATAACTTGCATCATGATTTTACACTCTTATCACCGCTTTGTAACACAAGTGTTGTCCATTGTACATGTCTCGACACTTGTTTTGTTTCTTGTTAATGTTGCATCATAGCTCGTAATTGCTTGTAGTTTAGAGCTTTCAATACTCATCACTATTAGGACTAGTCTATGACTTTTGCATTGCATGCTTTCTTGATTATGCATTATGCTTGTTCATTGTGCATTTTTAGATCCATTATACTTGCATTGCATGTTGCATATCCATTATTATGCCTTTATCATTGCATACTTGCCATTTTTTCATCATTTACATATACTTATGTATTGATTTGTTTTGAAATGACCATAATCTTGGGTCATTTCAAATCAAATTCTTTTTGAAATAAGATGTTAAGTATATTTGTAATGATACTAACTCTATTTGTTCTTGTTTTGTAGGCATATGAGACTAATCCTTCTTGTTTTGTAGGCAATTTTCCATGAGGCAAAAAAAATATATTAAAAAATGGCCCAAAAAGGGGATGTGGCCAAAATGTTTGCTCAAAAATGCAAATGAATGTGGTTGAGTGAATGATGAATTGATGAATGATAATGTAAGAGATAAATGTAGGGCGATGTAGGATAATGTAAGATGATATATACATGGATAAGGGTGCAACATATTCAAGTTTAAACTAGTTTATCAATCTTAGAAAAATATTCAAAATCGAAGGCATTAAGAATACTTTAAACTTACAGTACTTTCCTTTTGCTTGATAGCTCATTGTCAATGCTTTTCTTCTGATGATGATGACCTTAGCTCTTTTGTCAACACTTGACCTTTTGCTAATGATGACGATACTTTGACCCCAAAATGAATTCTGCTGAATGATTTTGCTGGATTGTAGATGCTTGTAGCTGCTTCTCAGGTCTCTTTGATGTTGACTTTAAGATGAATAATCAGGTCCCTTCTGCAATAACATATGGCATTGATCTTGTTCAGGTCCCTTACTAACAAATATTGATTATGATGTCCCAGGTCCCTTCTGCAATACAACTACTTTACATTAAACCAATTGCATAGTTTGTTGGTTTATTATGAATCTTCCCACTTACTGATCTTGAGACTTGTCCTCAAGTCTTTGAATTTTGGATGATGATTCTGCAAAATGAAATTGAAAAACATAAAAGACAATTAATATTGGCCAAACAAGTTGGTTTTCCGATATGAATTCGAGTTTGTATTGTGCCAGTATCCTGGATTTTCACAACCAAACTCCTTTATTATTTTTTAACTTTTTTTTTTATTTTTTATTTTGGAAGTAGGGAAGGTATATCACTATGTTGTTCAAGTACTTCCATATTGTTTTCTGCTGAGACTCTCTTCATAGAGTCTTCTTTATTGATAGGCTTATTATAAACTTTGATTATATGACCATTAACTAGAAATGAAATGGCGGATTCATCAATTGTCTTGATCTTGACTGCTCCATTGTCAAAGATTTCTTCTATCTCATATGGCCCAAGCCAATGAGTAGTAAACATAGCTTTGAGATCTTTGTACTTGGAGTCGAAAAGGAGTGTCCAGTCTCCCTTATGAAAAAAATTGTTTTTGATAAATCTGTCATGCCATTTGATTGTTTTATGTTGTACTAGTGATGTATGTTCAACTGCTTGTTGTTTGATTTCATCTAGTTCATTCAGTTGCATAATTCTCTATTGTTGGGCTTCTGACAGGTCCAATCCTAATTTTGTTGCAAATTTAAATGTAAGAATTTGAAATTTGATTGGTAACATAACTTCTTTACCATATACTAGTTGATATGGGTTGTATCCAATAGTATTTCTCCATGTAATTATGTATGCCCATAATACATCTTTTAATTTGTTTGACCAATCTTTTCTATTCAATTGCATTATCTTTGTCATGATGTTTTCCAGAACCTTATTAGTAGATTCCACTTGTCCATTTGCTTGAGGATGATATGGAGTAGACTTTCTATGCTTGATTTGTATTTTTCTGTAAGATCTCGGACAAGTTTAGAAGTGAACTGTGATCCCTGGTCTATAAGAATCTGTCTTGGAACTCCAAATATTACAAAGATTTCTTCAAAGAGGAAAGAAACCATTGTTTCTTTTGTTGATCATGCCACTGCTTTTTCTTCTACCCATTTTGTAACATAGTCTGTACACACTAAGATGTACTTGTTTCCATATGAAGGCGGGTTAATAGATCCCACAAAGTCAAGAGCCCATTTTTCAAATGGTTCTATAAGTACTTATGGTTTCAATGGCATCTATCTGATACTATGGGTCTTTCCAGTTCTTTGACAACTATCACATCTTTTGACATTGGCCTTTGGGTCCTTGAAAATTATTGGCTAGTAGTAGCCAAGCTTGAGCACCTTGTATGTTGTTCGTTTATCTGCAAAATGGCTACCAAATGGTTCATCATGACATGCTTTTAGAATATCAAGAATTTCATCTTTTGTTACACATTTTCTTATCAAAATATCAGGACCAGTATAGAAGAGGTCACCATTGACCCAACTATATCTAGCACTCTCTCTGATTCTTTTTATTTTCTGCTTGCTAGTGAAATGAGATGGTAATATTCCAAATGATAAATAATTAGCTACATCTACAAACCATGGGGTTTTAGCTATTATAGCAAATAGATGTTCATCAGGAAAGTTGTTTGAGATAGGAATAAGATCACCATGAGAATGAAGTCTTGACAAAAAAATTTCCACTTGATTATCTTTTCTTGGTTTATCTAGAACAGTGAGATTGAATTCTTGCATTAGTAACAACCATCTAGTAATTCTGCCATTGGTAATTGTTTTGTTCATTAAATATTTAATGGTTGAATGATCTATATGAATAAACACTTGATAGCATGTTATATAATGCCTAAATTTATTGACTGCATGCACAACAACTAACATTTCTTTTTTAGTTATTGTATAGTTTAATTCTTCCAGAGTTAGATTTTTGCTAATGAAATAAATGGCATAGTTAAACTGATTTTCTTTTTGTCCTAGAGATGCTCCTATAGTTGTATCTGATGCATCAGTAGATATGTGGAATGGCAATGACCAATTTGGTCCTCTGAGAATGGGTGCTATAGACAATTTTTCTTTCAGTTTTTCAAATTCATTTTGACAATTTGTAGTCCATTGAAACTCAATGTCTTTTGCAAGTAATTTGAACAAGGGTAAAGCTATTTTGTTGAAGTTTTCAATGAATCTTCTGTAATATCTTGCATACTGTAAGTTTAAATTATTCTTAATTCTTTTGATTTTGAAATTTTTTCTAAGATTGATAAACTAGTTTAAACTTGAATATGCAAAACCCCTATCCATGTATATATCATCCTACATTATCTTACATTACCCTATATCCTACATCACCCTACATTTACCTCTTACATTATTCATTTACCTTATTACATTCATTAACCTTATTATAACCTTACATTCATTAATTCATCATTCACTCAACCACATTCATTTGCATTTTTGACCAAACTTTTTGGCCACATCTCCTTTTTGGGCCAAAAATTTTGGTCAAAAATGCAAATGAATGTGGTTGAATGAATGATGAATTGATGAATGTACGGTTATAATAAGGTTAATGAATGTAATAATGTGAATGAATAATGTAAGAGGTAAATGTAGGGTGATGTAGGATATAGGGTAATGTAGGATAACATAGGATGATATATACATGGATAGGGGTGTTGCATGTTCAAGTTTAAACTAGTTTATTAATCTTAGAAAAAATTTCAAAAATCGAAGGCATTAAGAATACTTTAAACTTACAGTACTTTCCTTTCACTTGATATCTCATTGTCAATGATTTTCTTCTGTTGATGATGACATTATCTCTTTTGTCAACACTTGACCTTTTTCTAATGATGACGATACTTTGACCTCATAATGAATTATGCTAGATGATTTTGTTGGATTGTAGATGCTTGTAGTTGCTTCTTAGGTCCTTTGATGTTGATTTTAAGATGAATAATCAAGTCCCTTCTGAAATTACCTCTGACATTGATCTTGTTCAAGTCCCTTACTGATAAATATTGATTATGATGTCTCAGGTCCCTTCTGCAATACAACTGCTTGACATTAAACCAGTTGCATAGTTTTTTGGTTTATTATGAATCTTAAGATGACCAAAATTTAGGGCCAACAGTGACATGTATATAGATACTAAGGCAATTACGATATTCTTAGAGGATGGTTACCAGATTCCATGTGCACAATCTTTTGCAAAAGATATTGGTTTGTATGGACAGAGGCAAGGTGGTCTAAGTGTTATTGTGATTATGAAAACAAGTAGTAGTAGTTAAGAGTCAGTTTCAACAAATTAAATAGCCAATGTATAGTAGTCCACCTGTTCATGAAGCTCAAGAAACCTGCCATACAATATAAGAACATTCCATCACTTTTAGCAAAGCCAAATTCTTACAAGAAAAGAGTATTACAATGTTGGAGACAATAACATCTTAGATTTGGTTTCACTTGAAATAAAACTTCAAGAACAAGCAGGCCACAGTTTAGATGATGCCAATTTTGTTCGCCATTATCAATCTCATATTTGTTTTCTTCAAATTTTTGTCGTCTATCAGTTTCTTCGCACTTGTGAATACTAAACTAGCTAAGAAAATATGCACTTTGGTGGTGGTGCAATACAGATGAATTTTGATTATTAACATCTAGGGACTCAGGGTTTAAACTTTGCATCTCTCATGTATGATATGAAGAATGCTCCCAATGGTTCCTTTTATTGCTTCATGCATGTGATCATAATATCACGGGTGTAGATCCAACAAAGGAGTAATTGAGGGAAATTCCTAATCAGTTTAAGGTGGAAAAATCATAATCCCTTCTTTGAATTGCCTTATCAATATTTTTGCAAGTTGTGACATGTATAGAGATGCTAAGGAAATCAGGATATTCTTGGAGGATGGTCACCACATTCCATGTGCACAATCTTTTGCAAAAGATATTGGTTTGTATGGATAGAGGGTAGGTGGTCTAAGTGTTATATGTGATGATGCAAACAAGTAGTACCAGTTAAGAGATAGTTTCAACAAATTGCTCAACCAATGTATAGTAGTCCACTTGTTCATGAAGCTCTTGTTGTATCTTCCATCCTAAGTGATCCAAATCTCAAATCTCTCTAGCATGAGGAGGCCAAGGTTATGTCTTAGGAACCAGAAGGATAGACTCTTCCATGGTGATCACCATTCAATATTTTCCAAACAATAGGTTGATGAAAACGGGGGATAAAATATAAAATTACCATAAAATTCAGTATCAAATCATCGTAGAAGCAAATATATGGCTGCCATGCTAATAGTGTAATATTCAACAAGTCACATCAATAGGAACCATTCATTTTGAAAAGTAGCTAAAAAATTGCCAGTCATATTTCATGGATTGCAAGGTGGCTCAAAAGGCTTATGTCCTTTCACTACATGGATGGCTTATAAAGTGCATCAAGCTTACCAAACCCTCCACAAGGGGAAGGTAAATTCCATTCTCACCCCACAGGATTGGTGCTCCCCTTGTAGTTATTATCTGCAGTTACTGGAGTCAAGCATTTGAAAATATAATGCTAGAAGTTGAAGTTATTGAGACCATTAAAAATTTAGTTGGAAATTTATGATCAATTTCAGAATGCTAGGATGAGAATCAGAATGGAAAATATCTTGACATGAAGATACCATCAATATAGAGGGTGGGAATTAGGTGCTTGACACCCAATGTTCACTAAATGATAATAAAAAGTAAAACTCCATAAGAGTTGGTAATTCCATTGCACATGGAAAAAGCTTGTCTAATTCACATAGAAAACAATCAAAGGAAGTGGGGTATCAAAGTTTATGCAGAAAACTCAAGTCGCCTACTAAAAGAGTTTATAGAAAATTTTAGAACGTACATTTGAGTCTTTGATTTATTTTGCTTGTAAATCCCAAGAAAGGGCACATTTTCCCAATGAGAATGGCATAAGGTCATACATCTAAGATATTTAAAGGTCATGGCATGTCTTTGTAATTGGAATTCTAGATCTCTAGAATGATGGAGAGTAATTTATCTAAAAATATGTACTTTTCTAGATTTCCTTTTTTAAATCCTGAAAGATACATAAGATTTGTAATTTGTATTTAGTTCTTACCACTAAGAGAAATTATACAATGGAGGATCATTGTATTTGAAATTGAATGATATAATGGAGGATCTTGAAATTGTACAAAATTTATGGAAAACACTGAGGTCTGAGATTGCAAATGATGCAAGACTTTGTGGGTTTAAGTTTTGCACAATTCATTTTTTACCATTGTACAACTAATGGATTTGTAGTACCATTCTATCTACATTGCAATATGTTAGTGATTCAGTGGTTTAGATGTTTGGAACATGAAGCAGATCAAGTCAGTGCGCAAATTGTAAGTAAGAGTGTGGGTTTGTGAAATTTCATGTCAGTCTTATCTGCTAATGACCTATGCCTGTTAAAAGATATTCAGCACAAACTAGCATCCAAGAGAGATTTCCAAGTATTGCTTAGGATCTTGTAATAAGTAGGATTTGGCCAAAGTTGTTTTCCTTTGGAATTGGATATTGTTTTCATTATTCCCCAAGTTATAGATCATAAGTAGCAATTTAATCTATGATCCATATGTGGGGAGCCCACTTATTGTCGAGGGAGCCATTTGCATGGAATCCATTATCAAGTCTTCCAAGGCTAATTCATATTCTACAATAGCAAAATTGGTAAGTACTCTTTATCCAAATTCACGATTTGTTGGGGGTGCTCGAAGGGTGCGCCTTAAGGCTAGGATTTATGTTGCTCATTCTAATTTTTTGGGGAAGATAATGAATATCACCAAGAAACCCATGAAAATTTGAGGATGTCGTTGCAAAGGCAACAATATTTAGCCAAGATCCATGTAAACAAAAAAATTGGGGTTGACCTCATGATGGTTGAGGTTATAACTCTTCGGGGAAAAAAGTTTGAGTTGACCTCATCAAAAGTTTGGAGTTCTACCTTAGCTTGTAAAAAGTATAGGGTTCAGCCAACAAATATTTTGGGTTGACCTCATCCACAGTCCATAACAAGTTTGATGTTCTACCTCTTCAGCCATTTCCTTTGGTACTTTGGAAATCTGCATGTGGATTATGCTCACATATGAACTTTATTTGCATGTGGAATTAAATATTTTTTAAATAAGGTAATGTTTACGTGCAGTTAATGAATTAAAGTTTTATTTAAAACCCCATGTATGTAAATGCATGTAAAGTAATTTTAGAAAGCATATGACATGGTGGGGTTGGATGGCCTTTGTGATCACTCAAAATCCTACTTGATGTGACACCTCGATTGGGGTGCCACACCATCTACCATGGGGTATTTGTTTAGTGTTAAATTTCCATTGTTCTATGCTTAGGACAATCACTTAGCCCAATTCTTTCTTCAATTAGAAATCACTTTCAAATCAATTTAGTCTTCCAATAACAAGTAGCAATTATAGATATAAAATTAAATCCAATGTACAATAGAAGAAAACCAAAACCAAATAAGAAGAGACACAATATTTGGTCAAAGACCAGGGAAAAATCCCACAAGGGGGAAAACCCTTTTAAATTCTTCTTCTATTGAATTGTCATCAAATGTTTAGCAGAGAGATTACAATGTTCCAATTCAACAATAAAGATTCAAATTCAAATCTTTGAATTATCCAACTATTAACCAACCAATATCCAAGAGATGAGCCCAAAAGTCAAATATAGTCAACAAGACAAATATGGTCAAAGTCAACAACAACCAATAATAGAAAATAATGCCCTCATCAACCAAATTTTAGAAATCAAGTCAGCTCTAAAAAGTTTGGTCTTGGTAGCACAAAACTTGACCTCTCTTACTGGTCAAATTCAGGTGAAAACAATCCCAAAAATGCCTCAAAAACTAGTCAAAGTCAAAGTCAACTTCTATGGTCAACAAGCAGCTTTATATTTGTGTTCAACCAAGGTCAAAGTGCCTAGAAAAGTTCATCATCCTTGCCAAATAATTCAGCCTCCAAAACAAATCCCAAGTCAAACCAATACCAAACTCCCAAAAGTCAATGCTGGTCAAAGGTTGGTCAAAGAAGAATTTGACCCAATCAGAAATACTCTCTTTCCTCTTTGCACATGTGGGAAAACCTTGAAATTTTCAAAAGTAGTCAAACCTCCAATAGAAGAAGAAGATGTTATGAGTTGCTCCAAAGTGATTTGACTTGAGGTGTAGTATATGCTTTTTAGGTGGTCGAATAAGCTTGACCAGGCCAACTTGAACTTTTGTGTACTTGTGGGTTTCACAATAAAATTTAAATTTTTTATTGACCAAATTAAATTCTTCCATGGGAAAATAGGGTTTTCTATAGATGACAAAGGTTTTCCAAAGGAGGAAATTTTCCCTGATCTGCCAAGTTAACACTCCCTCTCAGCTAGGGAGAAATTTATGACTACATCATGAATCTCATCTCAAACATCTCATCATCGTCATCATTGAATCAAGTCATGTCTCATCTCTACTCATTTCTGCTAATCTCTGCTCATTTATGTTAATCTCTACTCACCGTTGCTCATATATTGAACACTCTTGAATCTAAAGAAGAAAATCATCATTGGGGAGCTCAAGCTACTACCCTGTATCCAAAGACAATAGGCGAGATACAATGTTATGAAACCAGCTCAAGAAAAGATAGAAAAGATAGATCAACGCCTTAGAATTCAGCCTCTTCGAGGGGGCAACCTCCTTTACATTACATAAATGAACAATTCTTTGATGATACAAATGACAAAACCTCCTTTCTATATATAGGAGTCTAAGGAGTCACAATATAATCCAGCCGACCTAACAATAATAATATAAAGCCACAAAAATAACAATAGAGGGATTCTATGGGGCACAAAAATAACAATATGGGGGTAATAGGGGCACAACAATATAAATAAGGGGTATAACTACAATAGTAATGGGGTAATCACTAGTATTATAGGGACCCAACATGCCCCTCTCCTTCAAAAAAGTGTTGTCCTCAACGCTTGAGTAGTTCTGGATACTTCTGCATAAAATTCTCATCCTCCCATGTGGAATCTTCAGCGGATAAGTTCTTCCACTTGATAAGATACTCTGAAATTGACCGATTTCGTAGCTGTCGAGTTCTTGTTTCTGTGACTGCTTCCGATTCCAATATAATTTTTCCTTCCTCATCAAGTTCTGGCAATATTGTTTGCACTGGGAGCTTGTCGCCTATAACCTTCTTTAAACATGAAACATGGAAAACTGGGTGCAATCGAGAAGCTGCAGGAAGCTCCAATTTGTATGCCATAGTACCAATCTTTTGCAACACCTTGTACGGACCATAATACTTTGGTGATAATTTATTATCCTTCTTAGCTTGCTTTAGGGACATTTGCTTATATGGTTGTAGCCGTAGGAATACCCAATCACCTACATCAAAACTTCTTTCACTGCGATGTTGATCTACCTGTTGTTTCATTCTATTTTGTGCCAACACGAGGTTATCCTTTAAGAGTTGGAGGACTTGTTGTTGATGTTCGATGTGATGTTCCACTGCCTGAACCTTAGAATTTTCTCTTAAATATGATGTGATGGATGGTGGTTGATACCCATAAAGTGCCATAAATGGGGTCATTTTTTTTGCTGTATGGAAGGAAGTGTTATACCACCATTCAGCCAGAGGCAACCATTTGACCCATTGTGTCTGTTTATCAGATACAAAGCAACGAAGATATCCTTCCAAACATTTGTTTACTATCTCAGTTTGCCCATCAGATTGAGGATGATAAGATGAGCTATGAGCTAACTGAGTACCAAGACAAGAAAATAATTCTGTCCAAAAATTTCCAGTGAAAATGGGATCTCTGTCACTTACAATAATCTTTGGGTTTCCATGTAGCTTTTGAATTGTTTCCATAAATGCAGTAGAAACTGTACTGGCTTTAAATGGATGTGATAATGCACAAAAATGTGCATACTTGGTAAGTCTGTCAACTACCACCATGATGACACTCTTTCCCTCAGACTTGGGTAAACCTGTGATAAAATCCATTGAAACCTCCTCCCAACGTTGGCTTGGAATGGATAAAGGTTGTAATAGACCCGGTGTCTTAATTGTTTCAACTTTATTTTGTTGGCAAACCAAACATTCCGCCACAAACTTTTGAATATCTGATTTAAGGCCATCCCAAAAAAATTCCTTCTTAACCCTGTGGTAAGTTTTTAAAAATCCCGAGTGCCCTCCTAAGGGAGAAGTGTGCAATTCCATAAGAATCTTTTGTTTTAGCTGGGAATTCTTACAGAGGTATAAGCGATCTTTGTACCATAATGAATCATTTTGCCAGCTAAATGTATCAAACGTACTGGAATCTTGTTGTAGCTTTCGAATAAGTGCCCACACTTCTTCATCATTCTTCCATTCCTCCCTTGCTTCGTTTATCCAATCTGGTTGGATAATAGAAATGGCGCACAACAATGCTTCCACATCCTCATCCTTTCTTGAGAGTGCATCTGCCACCACATTTTGCTTCCCTTTTTTGTAGATGATTTCAAAGTCATAACCCAACATCTTTGTGACCCACTTTTGTTGCTCTTCAGAGGATAATCTTTGTTCTAAAAAGTATTTAAGGCTATCATGATCCGTTTTTACCTTGAAGTGTCTTCCCATTAGGTAGGGTCGCCATTTCTTAAGTGCATGGAGTATTGCCAACATTTCCTTCTCATAAATAGCTTTGCTTAAAAACTTTCCCTTGATTGGACGACTTTCAAAAGCAATGGGTCTTTCATCTTGCATTAGAACAGCACCAATTCCATTTCCTGAAGCATCACATTCCACAATAAAGGTTTTTGTGAAGTCCGGTGTAGCTAAGACCGGTGCTTGGCACATTGCCTCTTTAAGATGTTCAAAGGCCTTTGTTGCTTCCGGAGTCCATGAAAATGCATCTTTCTTCAATAATGTTGTTAGAGGTGCTGCTATTCTCCCATAATTCTTAACAAACTTGCGATAATACCCTGTCAACCCAAGAAATCCTCGCAGATGCTTTATGGATGTGGGGATTTTCCATTCCTTAATGGCTTTAATTTTGCTAGGGTCTACCTTAACTCCTTCATGAGATACAATATGACCCAAATATTCCACCTCCTGGACTCCAAAGAAACATTTGGATCTTTTTGCATATAATTGTTTCTCCTCCAATAGTTGTAGCACCCTGTCAACATGTTCAACATGATCCTTCCAAGACTTGTTGTAGATTAGTATATCATCAAAAAATACTAACACAAATTTTCTAAGGAATGGTTTGAAAATTGAATTCATCAAACCTTGAAATGTTGAAGGTGCATTGGTAAGGCCAAAAGGCATGACCAAAAATTCATAATGACCCTCATGAGTTCTAAATGCCGTTTTCGGAATGTCTTCAATCTTCATTCTGATTTGATGATATCCCGAACGAAGATCCAACTTGGTGAAGTAAATTGATCCATGCAATTCATCCAGTAATTCATCAATGACAGGAATGGGGAACTTATCTTTAATAGTGAGCTTGTTGAGCTCCCTATAATCCGGACACATGCGCCATGATCCATCCTTCTTGTGCACCAATACTACTGGAGCAGAGAAAGAACTTTGACTTGGTTGAATTATACCAGCCTCTAGCATTTCTGCAACCATACGTTCAATTTCACTTTTTTGGACATAGGGATATCTGTACGGCCTGATGTTTGGAGGAACACTTCCTGGAATCAGATGAATAGCATGATCATGATCACGCATAGGTGGGAGACCTTTGGGAGTCTCAAATACCTTGGAATGATTGTCCAGGACTTTTTGGAGATCTGGAGAAATAGATGATTCCGATGTGGAAACATCTAGCGAACATAATTGTGCAATTACACCTCTTTGCTCCTTTTTTAGAAGCTTTGTCATACCATTAGAGCTGATTATCTTTCCTAGTTTCCCTGCAATACCCCTTAATTCAACTTCCTTTCCTTCCGTAGAAAATTTGATGAAAAGTTCTTGAAAATTAAAAGCTATTGTACCCAAGGATTGTAGCCATTGGACTCCTAGTACAACATCAGCACCTCCCATTGGAATGGAAAGCATTGGGCTAGTCAATACATATTCTCCCATGGATAGCTTGATATTATGGCACTTTCCAGAGCAATTTATTGTTCCTCCATTTGCAATCATCACTTGACACTCTGGTGCTGGATATAGGAAGCAATTCAATTCTTTTGCTACCCTACAATGAATAAAATTGTGGGTGCTTCCTGAATCAATCAACACTATTACCTTTTTCTTCTTGATTTGTCCTTCTATCTTGATGGTTTGAGGAGTGGTAATTCCCGCCAATGCATTACAAGATATGGTCGGATTTATTTGTTCTTCATCTAGGCTTTGTTCCTGGAGTATATCTTCTTCTTTTGACCTTTCTTGCTCCTTTTCTTCTTCCTCTTCACAATCTATGTAGAATAATTTCTTCTCAGCACACTTATGACCTTTAGTGTATTTGCTATCACAACTGTAACAAAGCCCTTTTGCTCTTTTTTCTTCCAATTGTTGTGGTGTCAACCTTATAGGTTGTGGAAGACTAGGGGCAACAACACTTCCGTCTTTATAGTTGTGAGTGGTATGCTTCCTGGTTGCCATAATTTTGCTTTCCATTTTTCTTGCTAACCTGAATGCCTTCTCTAATGAATCAGGTTCCCAAAGGCGAACATCATGTTGGATATTATCCTTTAAAGACCCTATGAACACATCAATCCTATGCTCCTCTGGAATATCTTTTACCCTTATGTTCAATTTTTGGAACTCCTCAATGTGCTCCATTACTGAACCCTTTTGTTTGAGACTTATCAATTGGCTAAAAAAAGTGTTGCTTTTTGTATCTTCATAATGTGCTATCAATTCTTCCGTAAAAATTGCCCAAGTGATAAATTTTTTACGAGAGAAAAGCTTTTGATACCATACAAACTGATTTGGTTCCAAATATACAGTTGCCATACGTACCTTTTGTGTGTTTTGCACATTATTGAGATCGAAGAACTGCTCCATTTGTAATATCCATGTGGCGGGATCCTTGCCATCAAACTTCCTCATATTGATTTTTGGAATATGGTGGGTCTTCGATCCAACATTAGCGTCTATGGAATCATGATTAACATTACTTTTGTTCACATCATGAGTTTCCTTTACAACCTTTTCACCATTAGTAAGTATTTCTTGTAGAAAATTTGTCAAATCTGTCTTCAAATCTGCCATGTCTGTCTTCAAATCTGTCCTCAAATCTGTCTTCAAATCATCCATCTTAGCTTCCATGCCCTTTATCTTAGATTCCACACCATTTATCTTAGATTCCACGCCATTTATCTTAGATTCCACGCCACTTATCTTAGCTTCCGTTAGCTTTTGTGAGCGTGACATTTGTTGCACTTGTTCTTGTAATTTTGATATATCATGTAGCATTTCTTCCTCTTCTTCATGAGTCATGCTAGAGCTTTCAGGTTCCTTACTAGGTGTTTGCATTTTCTTTCCTCGGGGCATCAGTTACCGATAATAATGCTTTACTATGCCCTTTGAATTCCGTTAAACCAAGCTTACACAAAAATTAAAAAAAAACTACACACCTTTTTTCACTTTATAGAAGCCTGATATTGAATCTAATGTATCTCTGTAATTTCGGATCATCCAGTTCTGAAATTGCGACCTGTAGTAGCCTTCTGCGTCCTCTTTCCAATGCCACAAGTCTGACCCAAATTGGATTCTCCAAGAAAGAGTTATGTGAAATCTCCCACAGTGACTTGCTTTTAGACTAGTTCAGTAGAGCGAACTTGTAGGACGTTCCACGAGTCACTATTTCAACCTTTGAATCTGAAACACGCATACAAGAAACTACAGTTCGTCCTCTTTCTGTACCTTCTTACGAAATTTCAATCCGATCCCCAGAGAGAAAGTTATGATGATTTTCCCCAGGTCACCTGTTTTGAATGTAATTCAGGAGTCTGCAAAAAGACCAACTTCCTCAGATCATATCTCCGCAAATATCGCGCGAAAAGCTCTGAAATTTGGACCCAAGGTTCAACGCGATTTTTTATCAAATGGTTTTTTTTGCGACTTCTGAAACATCACAGAAAAAAAGTTATAGCAAAATTCCACGATGACCTGTTTGGAGCAGCGAACCCTAGAATCCAAAGCTCTGATACCAAATGTTATGAAACCAGCTCAAGAAAAGATAGAAAAGAAAGATCAACGCCTTAGAATTCAGCCTCTTCGAGGGGGCAACCTCCTTTACATTACATAAATGAACAATTCTTTGATGATACAAATGACAAAACCTCCTTTCTATATATAGGAGTCTAAGGAGTCACAATATAATCCAGCCGACCTAACAATAATAATATAAAGCCACAAAAATAACAATAGAGGGATTCTATGGGGCACAGAAATAACAACATGGGGGTAATAGGGGCACAACAATATAAATAAGGGGTATAACTACAATAGTAATGGGGTAATCACTAGTATTGTAGGGACCCAACATACAACTTACCAGGAAATGATTACAACCATCATCTTGTCTAATGATAGCATGCGAGATACAACTTTCTATGAGAGATAAGGATCACATCCATCCTATTGTCCAGTGAAAATGGGTGAGATACAACTTACCAGACAAGGATCCAACCATCATGTTCAATGAAAAGCGAGATACCACTTGCCATAAAAGGTAAGGATCACATACATCCTATTGTTTGTTGATCTTCCCACATTGACCCTCAAGATTTGAGTGGTAGACCACCTGCATCCCATCACTTGAGTGAGATGCCACTTTCCATGAGAGGAAAGGATCACAACCATCTCAATTCATCTCAGCCTATTGGCCATATGGGGAGGAATAATCCCAATAATCCCAACTTGTGGGTAGGACGCATACTAGGATATACTCTATCTAGTCTAATCATGATAGGGGGAGATACCCAACTTTTTTATAAATGAGAGGGATCAAACACACCCTATAGTGACAATAGGTGATATACTACTTACCGCAAGGGGTAAGGATTACAACCATCCTATTGTCCAAAGATTCCTTAACCCCAAGACATTTATGGCTCAATTCCTCACCCTAGGATCTCAAACAGGGGGAAGAGCATAACTCAATGTCCTCAATCAGTGAGGACTCTTACCGAAGAGGGTCACATCCATCATTCCAAGCTACTCTTTGAAGACCAATAACTTCACTTTCGGAAAATCCTTACTGAGTATGCCTGCTATCTACTCATCAGTTGAATGTGATGGAGTCTCACTACTCCTCTCTGCACAATGTAGCGAATATAGTGGTACATGATCTCAATATGCTTGGAGTTGTCATGAAACACAGGATTATCTGCAAATTGGATCCCACTCTTTTTGTTGGAATATATCACTATCGTATCCAGAACTTTCTCAAATATATTTCCAAAGAGATTCCTTAACCATACAACCTCACAACTCTCCATGATAACAACAATACACTTAGCCTCTGTAGTACTAAGGGAAATAGAATTATGCTTCCTGCTCTTCCAAGATATCATGGTAGATCTAATGCTAAAACAACATTTGGAATTTCTTTTCATATCAATAACATTTCTAGCCTAGTCAGCATCATCATATCCATGCAACCTCACATCTCTAGAAGTATACCTCAAACCAAGATTAATCGTTCCATCCAAATATCTCACCACATGCTTGGAAACAACCCATTGTGCATGAAGAGGCTCTGCCATGAATTGGCTCAAAGTTTTGACTGCAAAACATATGTTTGGATGATTGTTCACGAGGAACATCAATGCCCCAATAAATTGTTTATACTCAGAGGGATTTGCCAAGTCAAGTCCAACAACATCTCCACATAACTTATTGAATTTCATCTCCATCGGTGTGGCTAAGGACTTTCACTCTACCATTCCAAATATTTCTAACAATTTCACAACATATTTTTCTTGAGAAAGGAAAATATCTAGGGACTTTTGTCACACTTCTAATCCCAAGAAGTAATGCATCAAACCAAGATATTTCATTTCAAACTTAGAGGCGAACACCCTTTTACACTCGAACATTAGAGGCTCACTACATGTCATGAATATGTCATCAACATAGAAAACTAAAGTGAGAGGAATACCTTGGACCACTTTGAAGTAGAGGTTTCGATCAACATTGATTCTTGTGAGTTCAATCTTCACCAATTAGCTATCAATATGGTCATATTAGGCTTTGGGGGCTTGCTTCAAACCATATAGTGCCTTCTTCAACCTACAAATGTGAGTCTTCCTGTCATGTACTTCAAAACCCTTGGTTTCTCAACGAATACTTCTTTTTGTAGTGTAACATGAATGAATGTAGTCTTCACATCCATCTTATGAAGAGTTCATCCTTGAATAGCAACAAGGGAAATAATAGATCTAATAGTGGTATAGAGAGAAACATGTGAAAAGATATCATCATAGTCTTCTCCCTCTTTCGAGGAGAAACCCAAACTTCCATCAGCTCCATGCTTGACCTTGTACTGCCACTTGAAAGTCATGACAGACTTTCTTTTGGGTCTCTAAACAACATCCTACACATCAATCTTCATAATGGATTCATACTATTTAGCCATAGCATCCTTCCAAACCTGCTCTTTCACTACTTATTCAAATTTGGCATAACAACCCTAGGTTTAAAGTTCATGTATTAAAGTTAATAAAGGCAAAATAAGACCAAGGTCATGGGACATGTATTCCAAGCTAAATGTTGGGAAAAACATCCTAGTGGGTGTTAATTTGGTTTATTATGGCTAGGGAAATTGGCAAAGGCTTTGAAAAGGAAAAAATACATTATTGGCATTTATTTTATGAAAATAAAGGAAAATAGGTGAAAATGGAGATGAAAGCTCATAGGTTGCATATGAGGAGGAAAATTGAAGGAATAATAGTGGAAATTAAAGAAAATAGAGGCCTTAATAATAAAAAGGATTATGAGGATCAATTCACAACTTTTGTCAGTTGAGCCTTTTATCATTTTGGCTTTGGTGTTAGTTGGAGATATGAGAAGAGCACCAAGAGTAGAAAGCAATAAAGGAAGTAAAGGAAGGACAAGAAAGAAAAGGAAAGCAAGGATCAAGAAAGGAAGAGTTGGATCTAGCATCTTCAACAGGAATACTTGCAGGTAACAAGTTGCATGTATACTTTCCTATCTAGTTTTGGCATGCATGGTACATGCATGTGTCTATTTGGTTCATTTGTTGTCAATGGCATGGGTTTTTCCTAGTTTGTCAATGGTTTCAACCTTTCCTTTCCATTTCTGGATAGCCATGGTGTGATAGAATTCATTCTTGTTTGAGCTTTGTATTTCCAAAAGGCTTTTTATCTAGGTGTGGTGGTCTCAGTAAAATCCCAAGGGTTTGGGGTGGAGATGGTTTTCTCCAAGAAGCCCTCAATAGGTGGGTGGAGACAAGAAAATTACTCAAGGGATGGCGAAGGAATTCTGAGGCATCCAAGCTTGGTTTAGCTTTGTGATCTCGGGACCAATTTAGGTGAGATCATGGTAGCATGAGGGTGGATGTGGTCTAACCTCTAAATTCCCTTAGTTGTTTATGTCTTGGTCTATCCCATGAGATCCCACATTCATGCTTGGAATATGGCACGAGGGTGATTGGCTAAAAGAAATATTTGGTTTAGCCCAATCTATGGCCAGGTGGTACGTGGAAATCCCTAACTTGTTTGGTTTTTGCATCATTTAATGAGAGTTATTTGTCTATGGAAATATATGAAGCATTTGTACTAATTAATATGATTAATTGATGGTTGTTATGTCATGGTTACTATGATGATTATGTTATGAAACCAGCTCAAGAAAAGATAGAAAAGAAAGATCAACGCCTTAGAATTCAGCCTCTTCGAGGGGGCAACCTCCTTTACATTACATAAATGAACAATTCTTGGATGATACAAATGACAAAACCTCCTTTCTATATATAGGAGTCTAAGGAGTCACAATATAATCCAGCCGACCTAACAATAATAATATAAAGCCACAAAAATAACAATAGAGGGATTCTATGGGGCACAGAAATAACAATATGGGGGTAATAGGGGCACAACAATATAAATAAGGGTATAACTACAATAGTAATGGGGTAATCACTAGTATTATAGGGACCCAACATGCCCCTCTCCTTCAAAAAAGTGTTGTCCTCAACGCTTGAGTAGTTCTGGATACTTCTGCATAAAATTCTCATCCTCCCATGTGGAATCTTCAGCGGATAAGTTCTTCCACTTGATAAGATACTCTGAAATTGATCGATTTCGTAGCTGTCGAGTTCTTGTTTCTGTGACTGCTTCCGGTTCCAATATAATTTTTCCTTCCTCGTCAAGTTCTGGCAATATTGTTTGAACTGGGAGCTTGTCGCCTATAACCTTCTTTAAACATGAAACATGGAAAACTGGGTGCAATCGAGAAGCTGCAGGAAGCTCCAATTTGTATGCCATAGTACCAATCTTTTGCAACACCTTGTACGGACCATAATACTTTGGTGATAATTTATTATCCTTCTTAGCTTGCTTTAGGGACATTTGCTTATATGGTTGTAGCCGTAGGAATACCCAATCACCTACATCAAAACTTCTTTCACTGCGATGTTGATCTGCCTGTTGTTTCATTCTATTTTGTGCCAACACGAGGTTATCCTTTAAGAGTTGGAGGACTTGTTGTTGATGTTCGATGTGATGTTCCACTGCCTGAACCTTAGAATTTTCTCTTAAATATGATGTGATGGATGGTGGTTGATACCCATAAAGTGCCATAAATGGGGTCATTTTTGTTGCTGTATGGAAGGAAGTGTTATACCACCATTCAGCCAGAGGCAACCATTTGACCCATTGTGTCTGTTTATCAGATACAAAGCAACGAAGATATCCTTCCAAACATTTGTTTACTATCTCAGTTTGCCCATCAGATTGAGGATGATAAGATGAGCTATGAGCTAACTGAGTACCAAGACAAGAAAATAATTCTGTCCAAAAATTTCCAGTGAAAATGGGATCTCTGTCACTTACAATAATCTTTGGGTTTCCATGTAGCTTTTGAACTGTTTCCATAAATGCAGTAGAAACTGTACTGGCTTTAAATGGATGTGATAATGCACAAAAGTGTGCATACTTGGTAAGTCTGTCAACTACCACCATGATGACACTCTTTCCCTCAGACTTGGGTAAACCTGTGATAAAATCCATTGAAACCTCCTCCCAACGTTGGCTTGGAATGGATAAAGGTTGTAATAGACCCGGTGTCTTAATTGTTTCAACTTTATTTTGTTGGCAAACCAAACATTCCGCCACAAACTTTTGAATATCTGATTTAAGGCCATCCCAAAAAAATTCCTTCTTAACCCTGTGGTAAGTTTTTAAAAATCCTGAGTGCCCTCCTAAGGGAGAAGTGTGCAATTCCATAAGAATCTTTTGTTTTAGCTGGGAATTCTTACAGAGGTATAAGCGATCTTTGTACCATAACGAATCATTTTTCCAGCTAAATGTATCAGAAGTACTGGAATCTTGTTGTAGCTTTCGAATAAGTGCCCACACTTCTTCGTCATTCTTCCATTCCTCCCTTGCTTCGTTTATCCAATCTGGTTGGATAATAGAAATGGCACACAACAATGCTTCCACATCCTCATCCTTTCTTGAGAGTGCATCTGCCACCACATTTTGCTTCCCTTTTTTGTAGATGATTTCAAAGTCATAACCCAACATCTTTGTGACCCACTTTTGTTGCTCTTCAGAGGATAATCTTTGTTCTAAAAAGTATTTAAGGCTATCATGATCCGTTTTTACCTTGAAGTGTCTTCCCATTAGGTAGGGTCGCCATTTCTTAAGTGCATGGAGTATTGCCAACATTTCCTTCTCATAAATAGCTTTGCTTAAAAACTTTCCCTTGATTGGACGACTTTCAAAAGCAATGGGTCTTTCATCTTGCATTAGAACAGCACCAATTCCATTTCCTGAAGCATCACATTCCACAATAAAGGTTTTTGTGAAGTCCGGTGTAGCTAAGACCGGTGCTTGGCACATTGCCTCTTTAAGATGTTCAAAGGCCTTTGTTGCTTCCGGAGTCCATGAAAATGAATCTTTCTTCAATAATGTTGTTAGAGGTGCTGCTATTCTCCCATAATTCTTAACAAACTTGCGATAATACCCTGTCAACCCAAGAAATCCTCGCAGATGCTTTATGGATGTGGGGATTTTCCATTCCTTAATGGCTTTAATTTTGCTAGGGTCTACCTTAACTCCTTCATGAGATACAATATGACCCAAATATTCCACCTCCTGGACTCCAAAGAAACATTTGGATCTTTTTGCATATAATTGTTTCTCCTCCAATAGTTGTAGCACCCTGTCAACATGTTCAACATGATCCTTCCAAGACTTGCTGTAGATTAGTATATCATCAAAAAATACTAACACAAATTTTCTAAGGAATGGTTTGAAAATTGAATTCATCAAACCTTGAAATGTTGAAGGTGCATTGGTAAGGCCAAAAGGCATGACCAAAAATTCATAATGACCCTCATGAGTTCTAAATGCCGTTTTCGGAATGTCTTCAATCTTCATTCTGATTTGATGATATCCTGAACGAAGATCCAACTTGGTGAAGTAAATTGATCCATGCAATTCATCCAGTAATTCATCAATGACAGGAATGGGGAACTTATCTTTAATAGTGAGCTTGTTGAGCTCCCTATAATCTGGACACATGCGCCATGATCCATCCTTCTTGTGCACCAATACTACTGGAGCTGAGAAAGAACTTTGACTCGGTTGAATTATACCAGCCTCTAGCATTTCTGCAACCATACGTTCAATTTCACTTTTTTGGACATAGGGATATCTGTACGGCCTGATGTTTGGAGGAACACTTCCTGGAATCAGATGAATAGCATGATCATGATCACGCATAGGTGGGAGACCTTTGGGAGTCTCAAATACCTTGGAATGATTGTCCAGGACTTTTTGGAGATCTGGAGAAATAGATGATTCCAATGTGGAAACATCTAGCGAACATAATTGTGCAATTACACCTCTTTGCTCCTTTTTTAGAAGCTTTGTCATGCCATTAGAGCTGATTATCTTTCCTGGTTTCCCTGCAATACCCCTTAATTCAACTTCCTTTCCTTCCACAGAAAATTTCATGAAAAGTTCTTGAAAATTAAAAGCTATTGTACCCAAGGATTGTAGCCATTGGACTCCTAGTACAACATCAGCACCTCCCATTGGAATGGAAAGCATTGGGCTAGTCAATACATATTCTCCCATGGATAGCTTGATATTATGGCACTTTCCAGAACAATTTATTGTTCCTCCATTTGCAATCATCACTTGACACTCTGGTGCTGGATATAGGAAGCAATTCAATTCTTTTGCTACCCTACAATGAATAAAATTGTGGGTGCTTCCTGAATCAATCAACACTATTACCTTTTTCTTCTTGATTTGTCCTTCTATCTTGATGGTTTGAGGAGTGGTAATTCCCGCCAATGCATTACAAGATATGGTCGGATTTATTTGTTCTTCATCTAGGCTTTGTTCCTGGAATATATCCTCTTCTTTTGACCTTTCTTGCTCCTTTTCTTCTTCCTCTTCACAATCTATGTAGAATAATTTCTTCTCAGCACACTTATGACCTTTTGTGTATTTGCTATCACAATTGTAACAAAGCCCTTTTGCTCTTTTTTCTTCCAATTGTTGTGGTGTCAACCTTGTAGGTTGTGGAAGACTATGGGCAACAACACTTCCGTCTTTATAGTTGTGAATGGTATGCTTCCTAGTTGCCATAATTTTGCTTTCCATTTTTCTTGCTAACCTGAATGCCTTCTCTAATGAATCAGGTTCCCAAAGGCGCACATCATGTTGGATATTATCCTTTAAAGACCCTATGAACACATCAATCCTATGCTCCTCTGGAATATCTTTTACCCTTATGTTCAATTTTTGGAACTCCTCAATGTGCTCCATTATTGAACCCTTTTGTTTGAGACTTATCAATTGGCTAAAAAAAGTGTTGCTTTTTGTATCCTCATAATGTGCTATCAATTCTTCCGTAAAAATTGCCCAAGTGATAAATTGTTTACGAGAACAAAGCCATTGATACCATACAAACTGATTTGGTTCCAAATATAAAGTTGCCATACGTACCTTTTGTGTGTTTTGCACATTATTGAGATCGAAGAATTGCTCCATCTGTAATATCCATGTGGCGGGATCCTTGCCATCAAACTTCCTCATATCGATTTTTGGAACATGGTGAGTCTTCGATCCAACATTAGAGTCTATGGAATCATGATTAACATTTCTTTTGTTCTCATCATGAGTTTCCTTTACTACCTTTTCACCATTAGTGACCCTTTCTTGTAGCAACTTCTTCAATTCTTCCATATCTGTCTTCAAATCTATCTTCAAATCTGCCATGTCTCTCTTCAAATCTGTCTTCGAATCATCCATCTTAGCTTCCATGCCCTTTATCTTAGATTCCACGCCACTTATCTTAGCTTCTGTTAGCTTTTGTGAGCGTGACATTTGTTGCACTTGTTCTTGTAATTTTGATATATCATGTAGCATTTCTTCTTCTTCTTCATGAGTCATGCTAGAGCTTTCAGGTTCCTTACTAGGTGTTTGCATTTTCTTTCCTCGGGGCATCAGTTACCGATAATAATGCTTTACTATGCCCTTTGAATTCCGTTAAACCAAGCTTACACAAAAATTTAAAAAAAAACTACACACCTTTTTTCACTTTATAGAAGCCTGATATTGAATCTGATGTATCTCTGTAATTTCGAATCATCCAGTTCTGAAATTGCTACCTGTAGTAGCCTTCTGCGTCCTCTTTCCAATGCCACAAGTCTGAGCCAAATTGGATTCTCCAAGGAAGAGTTATGTGAAATCTCCCACAGTGACTTGCTTTTAGACTGGTTCAGTAGAGCGAACTTGTACGACGTGCCACGAGTCACTGTTTCAACCTTTGAATCTAAAACACACATACAAGAAACTACAGTCCGTCCTCTTTCTGTACCTTTTTACGAAATTTCAATCCGATCCTCAGAGAGAAAGTTATGACGATTTTCCCCAGGTCACCTGTTTTGAATGTAATTCAGGAGTCTGCAAAAAGACCAACTTCCTCAGATCATATCTCCGAAAATATCGCGCGAAAAGCTCTGAAATTCGGACCCAAGGTTCAGCGCCAATTCTTCTCAAATGGGTTTTTTTTGCGACTTCTGAAACGTCACAGAAAAAAAAGTTATAGCGAAAATTCCACGATGACCTGTTTGGAGCAGCGAAACCCTAGAATCCAAAGCTCTGATACCAAATGTTATGAAACCAGCTCAAGAAAGATATAAAAGAAAGATAAACGCCTTAGAATTCAGCCTCTTTGAGGGGCAACCTCCTTTACATTACATAAATGAACAATTCTTGGATGATACAAATGACAAAACCTCCTTTCTATATATAGGAGTCTAAGGAGTCACAATATAATCCAGCCGACCTAACAATAATAATATAAAGCCACAAAAATAACAATAGAGGGATTCTATGGGGCACAGAAATAACAATATGGGGGTAATAGGGGCACAACAATATAAATAAGGGTATAACTACAATAGTAATGGGGTAATCACTAGTATTATAGGGACCCAACAGATTATTTGTTGGTTATGAGCATGGATCTGTTATATACTCTAGCTATCGCTTGTTCATGAATTGATATGTATTTGGAAGGTTTATGAATGCATGAGCTAACAAATTTTATTACATCTATTAAGAGGTCATTAGACCTTCTTGGTGAATCTCAGGTAATTTTCAGGCCCCTATGTTTAGATATGCATTCATGACTCATAGATTTCATGTTCAGGGGATGTTTGACGAAATGACTGTCATGGTTAGGCCTGGTTAGATCAAGTTCTTGAATCAATTTTGTATGAATGGGTTTGTCTTGATGTTATCTATCATTGTGGAAATTTCTATCAAGTTTCGGGTAGAGGTCTAGATCCTAGACCTGAAAAAGTGGCTCATATTCCAGGGTCGCATGCACGAAACTGGGAATTCTAGACTATAGTGGTTGGGAGGTAGGGTTATCCATGTGACTGTAGGGTTATAGACACTGGATTTCCTTGTTATGCAAGCGACTAGGAGTCAAAATCAGGGTTTGGGCACTTAGAGTGGTTATTTATCTCCTGTGGGTCTTGTAGCTCCTAAGAAAGGTCAGTAAAGTTTTGGTTGGTCGATTCCACTTCCTTAACTATACTTAGGAGGTTGAGTCATGTCATAGTAGCCCTCAGCTCATGTCTACCCTAGCAAGCCGGTGAAAGTGGGTAAACGTGGGAGGGGTGGATACACGTGGGAGATTAAGCCTATATGATTGGCCTCATAGCCATAATGTACCCCTAGTATCAGCATGGCTTCTTGATTTCTCTAAAGGTTCTTATGGAAACAACATGTCCTTCAACATCCTATAATGAATGTATCATGAATCCAAAGGAGTCTCTTTCTTATAGGAGGATCACTTAGAGGAGGATCCAAGGGGTTCATAAGTTCCATGGGATCATAAACAAATTATTTCTATGGCTTGGGCACATAAGGGCCATCTAGAAGGTCCATGTCATCATCCTTCTTTTCAATAAGAGGGGGAGGAGGAGTATCCCTTGCTTTCCCAAGGGAATCATCTTCATCAATATTCACATCCCTGCTAAAGTCAATTTTCCTTTAACCAAAAATATATATTCTAAAATATTTAGATTTTCACAATATCCAAAAAACATACCTTTCTTTCTAGTGGCTTCCAGCTTTCTCTTCTTGTCCTTTGGCACGTGAAAATATACGGGGTGGAAAAAAATTCTCAAATGACTAACACCGCACTTGATACATGTAAAAAATTCTTGGGGAGCTTTTCCACCCAAGGCTTGATGAGGAATCCTATTTTGAACATATATCGATGTATTAGTGGCTTCTCCCCTAATGAACTTCGACAACTTTTGATCATGCAACATAGCAATGGAAGCTTCCATGATGGATCTATTATTTCTTTCAACCACACCATTTTGTTTGGGATTATAAGGTACAATGGTCTCTTTCTTGATTCCAACCTTCTTACAAAAGTCAACGAACTCATTTGAAGTATATTCTCCAGAATTGTCAAACCTGAAAATTTTGATTTCTTTCTTGTTTGATTCCCAATCAGTGCCTTGAAATCCTTGAACATATCAAATGCTTCGTCCTTGTGCTTTAAATAGAATATTCATGTTTTCCTAGAGAATTCATCAATAAATATTATATAATAAAAGTATCCACCAAGGGAGTGCACTAGAATGGGTACACATAAGTCAAAATGAATGAGTTGTAGAATATCATTGGTCCTGCTTTTTCTAGAGGGGAATAGTCCCCTTGACTACTTTCCACTTGCACACCCCGAACATACACCATCATAACTAGATTGAACATCAGGCATTCTAGAAACCATCATTCTCACTTTGGGCAGAGCTGCATAATGTAGATGTGCAAACCTCCAGTTCCATAACTCACTTTGATGAATGATGTCATGTACCAATACTCACAACGATCTTCCATTGACTCTATAGATTTCTTCAATTCTAGAACCTTAGGTAAAAGAATCCCTCATGTGAGATTCTGAGGGTGAGGTGAGGACCTTTCGTTTTACAAAGGCTACTCTGATTCCTTTATCTTCCAAAGCAGATTTATATATGATATTCTTCTTTAATCCTAGAACATACATCACATCATGAAGAAGATCGGATTCTCCAAAGTCTAAATGAAATTTAATAGAACCAAAACCCTTCATGGGATGGGTAGAGTTGTCTCCAAGAACGATCTTTAGATTAGTCTCCCTCTCAACCAGCTTTAAGAGGACTTCATGATACCCATAGAAATGTCTAGAAGCCCCACTATCTTCCAACCAATTGTCACACAAATCTAGAGGAGAAGATCTAGAAAGAGTAGAAATAAGAATATATTTAGATTGAGTAGCAGCAACATCATTTTCATACCTTGATTTTCTTGATCTCTTTTGAGGATGATGGCCTTCATCACGATGATTGGGAGTGTCTCTTCTTCTTCTATCATCTCTTATTCTTTTATCGTCACCTCTTCTTCTATCATTGAATCTATTGTTGTTGAAGTTGGACCTTGGAGCACTTTTATTTTTGGACAATATCGAGCATAGTGGCCATGTTTGTGATACTTATAGCATTCAATATTTGACATAGCTCTGACCATTCTTGATCTTTTATTAGAGTTCCTAGATGATGGAATAGGATTTCTTGAATTTGATGGACCCCCTCCTAATTTTCTTTTCCTATCTTGAGCAACAAATTTATAGGACTTTCCTTCTTCATGCTTTTGAATCCTCCATCTAGAGATGATCTTGGATTCTTCTTGAGTACATTTTCCAACTAACTCATCAAATGTCAAAAATTTGTCATTATTGCTTATAGTAGTAATGAAGGTTTCCCAAATAGGAGGAAGGCCTTGAAGAGTGACTAGCACCAAATCTCTATCAGATATAGGCTCACTGGTAGTCTAAAATTTATCCATTATTTGAGATATCCTCATGACATAGAATTGCACAGATTCTCCCTTGTTCATATTAATTTCCTTGAGATTATTATTTAAGGAAAGGATGTGATTCAAATTGTTGACCTCATACATCCCAACCAGCTTCTCAAAGATGTCCTTAAACTTCCTCAATTTTCCAACATAAGTAAGCAAATGATCTTTCAAAGACTCAATAAGTTTTTTTTTGGCTTTGAGTTCACCTTTCTTATATTTGGCCTTAGCAGCAGCATAAGCATTTTTTGGTGGCTCGGGTAATTTTCCTTCCACATATTCCAAGACATCACTTACCCCAACTATGTCTTCAATTAGCAATCACTTTCAAATCAATTTATCCTTCCAACAACAAATAGAAATTGTAGATAGAACAATAAATCCAATGTACAATAAAAGATAGCCAACATAAAATAACAAGAGACACAATATTTGGTCAAAGACCAAGGAAAAACCCCACAAGGGGGAAGCCCTTTCAATTTATTCTTCTTTTAGACTATCATGAAATCTTCAGTAGAGAGATTACAATGTTCCAATTCAAAATAAAGAGTCAAAGTCAAATCTTTGACTTATCCAACTATTAACCAACTAATATCCAAGAGATGAGCCCAAAAGTCAAATCTAGTTAAGCAGACAAATATGGTCAAAGTAAACTACAAAAAATGATGCACTAACTAGTCAATGTTTAATAATAAAATCATCTCCAAAAAATTTGGTCCTGACAATAGAAAACTTGACCTCTCTTACTAGTCAACATCAAGTCAAAACAATCCAAAAAATGCCTCCAAAATTGGTCAAAGTCAAAGTCAACTTTTGCAGTCAAGAAGCAACTTCAATTTTTTGGTCAACCAAGGTCAAAGTGATTTGAAAAGTTTTCCCTCCTTTCCAAATAATCCGACCTCCAAAATAGATGCAAAATCCCAAGTCAAACTAGTCCCAAACTCCCAAAAGTTAATGTTGGTGAAAGAAGAATTTAGCCCAATCAGAAATACTCTCTCTCCTCTTCGCATGTGTGGAAAATACCTGCAATTTTCAAAAGTAGTTGAACCTCCAAGAGAAAAAGAATATATGTGATGAGATGCTCCAAAGTGATTTGAATTGAGGTTTATTTATATGCTTCTTAGGTGGTCGAATTAGCTTGCCCAAACTGATTTGAACTTTTGTGTACTTGTGGGTTTCACATTAAAAATTAAAATTTTTCTTAACCAAATTAAATTCTTTCGAGGGCAAAGGGGGTCTTCCCTAGATGAGGAAGGTTTTCACAAGGAGGAAATTTGTCCGAGTTGCCAAATTAACATGTAGTAGCATTGATATGGCGCCAATGGTGAAAATCTTAAAATGATCAAGACTTGATGATCCAAACTTGAATTTTAATAAAGTTTATATCATTGAAAAGCTCTCTATGAGAAAAAGGTAATGGTAATCTTACAATAAAGCTTTGAAAAAAAATTAACTCAATACCCCATACCCTCAACAAAGTATAGAGGGGGTTGGGTATTGAGTTTTTTTTTTTCAAATCTTTGTTCAAAGCATAGCCAGATCTGCTCATTCAACTTGTCATGACGATGAACCACACTGGTTGGTTCGAAACGCGTCGACAAAGATTTCTCCATGTGATTTTCGCCGAAGAATTCTTCAAAAATTTGATATGGATCACAGAAGTCTCAATTCAATAATTACCATTACCTTTTTCTCATTGAGAGCATTTCAATACCCCATAGCCTCAACAAAGTATAGAGGGGGTTGGGTATGAGTCATCGTGGATGTGAGGTAAATCATAGAGAAAAGCTTCTAGAGCAAGGAGTATAGTAGTAAGACTATATGACATGGGAACCATCATTTTGGATGCAACATGGACATTGTAGAGACCCAATATTGTTGGAAAAAGAATGTCATGGGATTTGTGACTTGTGAACCAAATATTTGTTAAGATATTTAGATAGGACTATTGAAGATGCAGAGAATGAAAAAATTCAACGAAATGTTATTAATTCCTGAATGGTATAGTCAGGATGATGGCTAGATTTCCCTTGAACAACTCAATGCAATGATAATTGAAAAAGCACATGGCCAAGCGATGCAGACATAATAATTAGGGGGAACCTCTCAACTTATCTCTTGATATTTTGAATGTTTTCTTCAAGTTTTGAAAACGTTGTTATATGTTGTGTAATTGCGTAGGAATGATAGAATTACAAGGGATTAAATAGCCAAAAATGCATATGGACTAATAGGAGATAGTATAATGATATGGTAGGTGTGTAAGACATGCTAAGTGCACACGATAATGAATGAGAATACATATAACATGGATATAGACTCCAAGTAGTTTTTTGTCATAAGATGATTATGATGGATAACTGGTGGGCTCTAGTATTGTAGCAATAATGCTACAACTCCTGGAGCTTCCTATCTCTAATTTTATCAACCTGGTAGTTCGTACAAACTTGGAAGCGACGGTGCTGTATGCACAAGTACTAGCTCTTGTCGCAGCTGTCACTTGGTCAGCTGGCACAAGTTCGCTAGGGCTCAAGCCAACTTCTATAGGCTCACAGAAGAAGCTTTATGAGTGATGGACGAAAGCTATCTTGAAGGAAGCTAACCTACTTTGCAAAAAGGAAATGGAAAGCTAACAAAGCATAGAAACCCTAATAAACCCTAATTTAACTAGCTTGACCCTTACAATGCAAAAACGTGAATGAAACTTCTACCAATGATGCTATTACATGCAGTGAGTTGAAATACATGAATCTAAGCTACTTGCACTTGAAAAGACATGTTTTTGTATTTTGTCATTAAGTGGTTGGATTTATTGTGATGATGCTTTTGATTAGGGTTTGGTTGTGCAGGAGCGGTTGGAATGGAAGGAGAGCATGGGCAAGGTCAGGATGGCTAGGGGAGGTCCCAAGGGATCCTTAGCATCAGTCCACAGAGGTTCCTCACGTTCAGATGCTCAGCAACCGAGTGTGTGGGCTCCTACAGGATGTCTGCAGGGGATCCTACAGGAAACTCAGGAATTTCTACAGGAAGGTCTCTAATTCTTCTACAGGATGTTCTGAACTGGGATGTTTGAGGATGGATGGTTGATGGAAGATGCATGGATGGTTATGGAGGTAGGATGGGGGTCTGAAGTGACCCAGGAACTGATGGATGGAGTGGTGAGGTGATGTGGAAAGCTGACTTGGCTTGAAGGTGGTTGAGACAACAATGGGGAAGAAGGTAAGGTTACTTGGCAAAAGAGAAGATGGGAGATGAGGGAACAGACTTGGTGATGGAGGAGCTGATCTGAACAAGGCTCAAATGAACGAGGAGGTGATGAAGATGCCCTGCGTAGTGGTTATTTGATCAAACCAACTACATCTTGCATGCAATCGAAATATCATGTGATCTATCTAACAAGTTAATGAAATCGGTGGACAACAACCTTATTCATGAAAAGAATCACGTACAACCTGTGAACAAAACATTATCAAAGAGATATAAACGCATGAATAACTCCTACCAATCTATCTTAAACATAAGAAACTACTTTAACCATCAAAAGCAACCTAAGTAACACAGCATGAATTAAATCTAAGAGCAGATTTTTTCTCAAGAACGCAGCAAACACACATAAAGAGAAACAAGGGAGGTACTAGGCGCTTGAGATGGGCCCAACCCCAAGAGCTACAGCCTCCCATGAAAGATTTAGAGCTGGTGCAAAGCTGGATCCATCTTTATTAATCAAGAAATGAAAAGTACATCAAAACTGTCCACAAGGAGAACTTGAACATGAGCTGAAAGCAAAGCTAATCTATTGCATAAAAATCGAACTACAAACTAGCTAACTAATGGCTAAAACAAAATGACTAACTAGCTACAAAATGACTACCCACTAGCTAACCCAAATGAGGCCCTAAGCCTTCTTATTTATACAATTTGAGGACCCAACAGTCCTCCTAAAATTTAGGGACTTGGCTGCCCAAGACTTGTAGTTAACAGCAGTCCAACTTGACTTGCTTGGCTTCCCTTGAGCTGATTGATTCGGTGGCCCTTGAACTCCGAGCTGATGGTGGAGAATTCGAGGTAAGGGCCCATAAATGAGGGGGACACCTTCCTACAAATCCTCTAGCTTGTTCTCCCACGAATTTGGTTGCCAAGTGCTCATTAAGACCTTCAATTTTGTCTCCAAGTTGACCAAAAAGGCTACACAAAGCACCCATTAGACTTGTTGGCATAATGACTAACCAAATTCACTCTATTAACATAAAAATAATAAAAAACATGCAATAAACAAATGAGAATGGTGGACTAAGCCAAATTAGGAGGTTGAATGAGCCCAAACAATTGTACATTTTTGGGGCTCATCATCACCCCCCTACTGAAAGTGTTGCTCATCCTCTGAGCAACCAAATCTCTCCCCTTGTCCTTGATGGCCCTGGTGACTTCCTTGGCTAGCATCTCGGCCGATTTCTCCTTTGGCTTCCCGCTTTCCAAACTTTCCTGTAGAAACTGTTCGTTGGCTTCCTGTAGAAACAGTCTCTGTCTTCCTGTAGAAACAGTCTGCTAGCTTCCTGTAGAACCAATTTCACTGATTTTACTTGCTTGGCTGGGGGTGCCTTCTCCTTGAACTGCGCTGCCTGAAAGCTGACGAATCCAACATGAATGGCAAGTCTAATGTATTATAAAAGCACACAAGTACAATGAGCTGCCCGAGAATAGATAGTGCATGCCAAATCTGGATGGGAAAGAGTGTTTCCAGGCCTTTAACTGAATCGAATGGCATTCTTAATCTTGGATTTGAACTCTACTAAGAATTGATAACAGAAGCAGAACAGAACATAAGATAGATCAAGTTGTCCTTGCCTCAACAGCCGCTGGTACACAACAAATGGCATGGAATGCTCGAACAATGCTTCCATGTATTGAAGGTGGTGTCCAATTTATTAAAGATAATAACTGGTATATGATCTCATCAGATCCCAATAATGCAGCTGTTGTGTCATTTGTTCTTTGGGGCAATGCTGTAGACATAGCAAGGTTTGCATAGGTATTAGCAGCTTTTTCTCTCAAAGCAAATATAGTTGACAGTGGTGTGCATAGAAGGTCCAAGATGGGTCAGACCACCCCATCTTGGATCATTTGTAACGCATTCTCAGGTAAACTTGAAAGATTTTGAAGTGCCCCAATGGCTGCTAATTTTGACTTCAAATTAACATTTGAAATCATTTCAAGAAGTGGAAATACAACTCCCTCTGTGAGCAATGCAGCGTTGTTTTCATCTGTTAAACCTATCTCTCACAACTTACTTGCTATAACAATCTTCATTGTGTCAGACCCTGCTCTCAGGTTCTGTATCAAGGGCTTGAAATAGTTCGCCTGTGCCATTTGCACTACATTATGCTCACTATATGGGAGATTCTCCAGAAATTCGTTTGCATCCTTAGCAGCTTTAGGATTGTCACTATTTGACATTGTTACAAGGAGGAGGATACAACCTTGTACCTTGCCAATCTGTTCACACACAGCCATATCCTTTGAAAGCTCTAAAAGAAATTCCACGGCTTTCATACCCTCTGCAATATCACGTGCAAGTGAACGAACAATAAAATAGCATGATCCACCTCAGCTATTTTCACCTTTCTTCAAGCTCCAAACTTGATGAAGAGAAACTCAGGCTTCGCTGCTCTGCTGCACTTTCCTGTAGAAGACCCCACCCGTTTCCTGTAGAACGTGATTCTGCCTTTGAGTGAGCTCGATGCACGAGTGAAATTTGAACCAGGTAGGAAACTCAATGGAGGACGATAGGTTAAGTCGACTGTGGAGGCAGAGGATGTATACTCCGAGTTAAACATGATGCAAGTGCAAGTTGGCAACCATCTGTGAGTTTCAGCTGAGCGTTGATTAATGTTTGCGTGATTTGTGGTGAAGGAGTGCAGTGGCCAAGCGTGCGTGGCTTTTTAGAACTGCAGTAATGTCATGAACTGCTGTTGTTATCTATTTGTTCTCTGCTTGTATTCAATTCCATTAGTTGCACTTAGAGTTTAGAATATCCCCAACTGACTGTGTTTTGTTTTTGAACTTCACGTGAATGGCTGATCCATGCATGCGTGATTTTTGCCTTGCTGAGTGCAATTGAACGTGGCTCCCTTCTTGGCTGAATCCACTCATCTCATTCATTCATGCATTGCTTTAGATTAGATCTATGCAAATAGATGAACAAGGTTAAGTCACGTACCTGAAATCAAACGGCTGCTTGTGAAGCTTTCTGCTACTGCATGCTTTGATTCCTTGATTGCATGAGGGCGTAGCTGATGATTTTGATTGCTTTCCCTTGTGCAGGTGTCCTCTGGCCAGATGCATGCAACAAGAGTTCATTTCCACGTTCAGATCTGCACCCTCAAACTGCTGCCATTGAATTTTCACAGGACCAGAACTTCTTTTTGCCATTTCTCCCAAACGGTAGATCGGTTTGATCTGAAACTCGGTGAGCATGTTCCTACCATCATTATGCATCTCCCATAGCAAATTCGTGATCAATGGATGCACGGATTTCGAGAAAAATGGAAAATGGCTGAAGATTTCAGAGGTCGATTTCTCGGAAACCGTGCATCGGAATCAGCTGAAACTGCTTGGGTAGGCTACTATCACCCATGTGCATCTCCCCATGAAACAAGTTTTAAAACGGATGCACGGTTATGGAGAAAATGCAAAAATGGCTGATGGTGATGGAGGCTGATTTCTTGGAAACCGTGCACCGGAATTGCATGAAACTGCTCAGGCATGTTGTCATCAACCTTGTACAATTCCCCATAAAACGGTTTGTCAAATGGATGCATGGTTTTCAAGTTATGGCATAAACAAATTCTGCTCTATGTGTTTTTGCTTCAAGGCACATTGCATTTTGGTTGCATGGGATGACAAAATGAATTTTGGCTGTGATGCAGGTATGGAGATGATGGAGGAGGAGTTGGAAGATTGCATGAGGGCTTCTGAACCCTTGAGGAAGCTACCACGTTCGCCAAACCACTTTTTGAAATGCATGCCTAGTTTCCCACAATTTCTACAGGAAGTTCCTGTAGAAGCACAATGAGAAGCACAAGGAGGTGAAAAAATGATGGAGAAAGGCAAGGGATGGACACACAAGTGCTTGTAGGCCTAATCAACAGATTCCCACCATCAGATTCACTTTTGAAATTGGATTTGGCTCGTCCAAAGGTTCTACAGGATGTTTCCTGTAGAAATACAGAGCTTCCTGTAGAAGGCACAAGAACAATTACTTTGACCTTGATTTGAGTGCTCCTCCTGACCTACAATGTCCTTCTTGCAACCTGCAATTAGCCAATGGAAATTAGTTTTATTTGTTCTTTTTTCTTTTTCTCTTTTTTTTTTTGAAAAAAACAACTAGGGCGCCTCATGGAGGTTTTCACCCTAATTGCCTGCCTTGGGCGCCTCCAAGGGAGGTTTTCACCCAAAGATCTTATTCTATTTTCTCTTTTTTCCCAACCCATTGACCGCCTCATGGAGGTTTTCAATCAATGAGCCAATCTAAGGCGCCTCCGAGGAGGTTTTCACCTTAGATTTTTATTTTTCTCTTATTTTCATTTTTTTTCCTTTTTTTTTTCTTTTTTCCTACCCTACCCTACTTGAAAAACAAAATCATTTTCAAGTATAAGAATACTTCCAATGGAGCCATGTGCACATCGAGATTAGAGACAAAATGATGTGAAGGCTCGAAATGCATGCTTGGACAAGTATCCAGATCTCAGAGACAAAATGATCTGACTTTGAAAGTACAAAACATAGCTGAGGAGGAGAGTACTGCTGCAACTTAGTGACCTTCTGAAACCATATCTCAATATAGCTTTGATATCCTTGGTTCTTTTGCTGATGTGGATCATTCTTCATGTCACCTTCTATCATGACCTTCTGATCTTCCTCTTTTTGTTGATATTTCTCTTGAGTACATGGAGGGTTTGATGGCAACCATGAGGGAACTCTCTCGATCTCTGATTCTGATCTCTTCTCTTCATCAAGTGCAGCCCATGGTTCTTTGATCTCATCTCTTGAATCTTCTTTTGCTGGATGTGGTCCTTCAATGCTTGCAATATAGTCACCTTTTTGCAATAATCTTCCTGAGCTTTGGTGAACATCATTGAGCTCAAAAGGAGTCATTTTCACATGTTGTGCCTCAGATTTTCAATTAGGTTGAGCTGCTCCATTGTATGGCTTTGGAAATGGTACGGGTAGTTGAGTGGAGGTGTGAAATTGAGATGGAGATGGATGGCATTGTGGTTGGGTAGGCATTTGGGGTTGCCTTGGTGGAGGAGGAGGCGATGGTTGTGGATGAGCAGGTGGTGGAGGAAAATGAGCGGGATGAGAGTTGTACTGGGGCCTCCACTCCTGATAAGGTGCATTCCACTGAGGTTGTGGCTGAGCATAAGAGTGAAATGAATGAGCAACTGGTTGGGCATAATATGGATCTGTGAAGGAACAAGGAGAATATGACCAAGGAGGAGGTGTAGACCAGGAAGGATGAGCAGGGGGATCCCAAGAAGGCATGAAAGTGGCTTGATAAGGGTCATAATAGGTCTCGGGTATCCCTTGCAGTTCCTGCTGCTAAGATCTAGGTCCATGAGGCCTCCTTTGGTTCATATAATAGAGTGACTCAGTGGCTCCCTTGGCTCTTTGATATGCAGCTTTGATTCTGGGCAAGGAAGGGCACTGATCTGTAGGATGGTATTCTTCACATACAAAACACACTTCTAGGGAGTGCATTGGACATTCGTTCCTAGGATGCTTTTTAAGGCACCTAGGACAAAAGATGACCAAAGCCCTCTTGGCTTCCTCTTGCTTCTTTTGGATCCGCAAGGTATCCAGTTGTATGGCAAGAAACTGCCTCATATCACTCTTGAAATCTTTGATCTGATTTTCAAATTCATCTTTGGACAAGATGTTGCTCCCAACATCTCTACTTGTAGCCATTTGCTTCAGAGGAATGTTTCTTCTTCTTCTCCCCTAGAGGTTCTTCAGATATGCCTTGATGTCCACCCAGGGGTTCTTTCATCACAGCCATCGAAGAAGAACGTTGGCTGTGTGAAGCAGTGGGGGTGTTGTGCAATCATTTTTCTAACTTATCTCTACTCCTACAAAACATGAAATGAAATCTTTTTGGTTGATTTTTGTTTTTTTCTACTTCTACATGCAAAACTAAAAAAATTGAACTGCAACTAACTATCTTGCTAAAATGAAAATGCAGAATTGAAATGAAAGCATGAAAGGACTAATCTATTTTGCTCAAATGAAATTGCAGGAATGAAATGCTAGTCTACGCTTGCGGAAATGAAATTGCGGAATTGAAATGCTAATCTATGAAAGCGAGAAATGCTAATCTATGAAAGCGGGAAATGCTAATCTACTTTTGCATAAACGAAATTGCATAATGGAAATGAAATAAACTACTTAGCAGAAGATTGTAGTGGAAAATAGAAGAAAAGCGACAATCACCAATACTCTGACGCTTCCCCGGCAACGGTGCCAAAAAGATGGTGGGCTCCAGTATTGTAGCAATAATGCTACAACTCCTGGAGCTTCCTATCTCTAATTTTATCAACCCGGTAGTTCGTACAAACTTGGAAGCGACGGTGTTGTATGCACAAGTACTAGCTCTTGTCGCAGCTGTCACTTGGTCAGCTGGCACAAGTCCGCTAGGGCTCAAGCCAACTTCTATAGGCTCACAGAAGAAGCTTTATGAGTGATGGATGAAAGCTATCTTGAAGGAAACTAACCTACTTTGCAAAAAGGAAATGGAAAGCTAACAAAGCATAGAAACCCTAATAAACCCTAATTTAACTAGCTTGACCCTTACAATGCAAAAACGTGAATGAAACTTCTACCAATGATGCTATTACATGCAGTGAGTTGAAATACATGAATCTAAGCTACTTGCACTTGAAAAGACATGTTTTTGTATTTTGTCATTAAGTGGTTGGATTTATTGTGATGATGCTTTTGATTAGGGTTTGGTTGTGCAGGAGCGGTTGGAATGGAAGGAGAGCATGGGCAAGGTCAGGATGGCTAGGGGAGGTCCCAAGGGATCCTTAGCATCAGTCCACAGAGGTTCCTCACGTTCAGATGCTCAGCAACCGAGTGTGTGGGCTCCTACAGGATGTCTGCAGGGGATCCTACAGGAAACTCAGGAATTTCTACAGGAAGGTCTGCAATTCTTCTACAGGATGTTCTGAACTGGGATGTTTGAGGATGGATGGTTGATGGAAGATGCATGGATGGTTATGGAGGTAGGATGGGGGTCTGAAGTGACCCAGGAACTGATGGATGGAGTGGTGAGGTGATGTGGAAAGTTGGCTTGGATTGAAGGTGGTTGAGACAACAATGGGGAAGAAGGTAAGGTTACTTGGCAAAAGAGAAGATGGGAGATGAGGGAACAGACTTGGTGATGGAGGAGCTGATCTGAACGAGGCTCAAATGAACAAGGAGGTGATGAAGATGCCTTGCATAGTGGTTATTTGATCAAACCAACTACATCTTGCATGCAATCGAAATATCATGTGATCTATCTAACAAGTTAATGAAATCGGTGGACAACAACCTTATTCATGAAAAGAATCACGTACAACCTGTGAACAAAACATTATCAAAGAGATATAAACGCATGAATAACTCCTACCAATCTATCTTAAACATAAGAAACTACTTTAACCATCAAAAGCAACCTAAGTAACATAGCATGAATTAAATCTAAAGAGCAGATTTTTTCTCAAGAACGCAGCAAACACACATAAAGAGAAACAAGGGAGGTACTGGGCGCTTGAGATGGGCCCAACCCCAAGAGCTACAGCCTCCCATGAAAGATTTAGAGCTGGTACAAAGCTGGATCCATATTTATTAATCAAGAAATGAAAAGTACATCAAAACTGTCCACAAGGAGAACTTGAACATGAGCTGAAAGCAAAGCTAATCTATTGCATAAAAATCGAACTACAAACTAGCTAACTAATGGCTAAAACAAAATGACTAACTAGCTACAAAATGACTACCCACTAGCTAACCCAAATGAGGCCCTAAGCCTTCTTATTTATACAATTTGAGGACCCAACAGTCCTCCTAAAATTTAGGGACTTGGCTGCCCAAGACTTGTAGTTAACAGCAGTCCAACTTGACTTGCTTGGCTGCCCTTGAGCTGATTGATTCGGTGGCCCTTGAACTCCGAGCTGATGGTGGAGAATTCGAGGTAAGGGCCCATAAATGAGGGGGACACCTTCCTACAAATCCTCTAGCTTATTCTCCCACAAATTTGGCTGCCAAGTGCTCATTAAGACCTTCAATTTTGTCTCCAAGTTGACCAAAAAGGCTACACAAAGCACCCATTATACTTGTTGGCATAATGACTAACCAAATTCACTCTATTAACATAAAAATAATCAAAAACATGCAATAAACAAATGAGAATGGTGGACTAAGCCAAATTAGGAGGTTGAATGAGCCCAAACAATTGTACATTTTTGGGGCTCATCAATAACCATGGTTAATGATGGGCATGTAACTAGGAACAACTTGAACATATGGCTAGAGAAGCTAATAGGGATGTTGCATATAGTCTAGTGGAGATAAAGCTATGGGAAATGAAGAGTTGAGCGAGAGTTTCGTAAAGAGGAATGCAATAACCCTCCTTGAGGCATCAATTGATCGAGTAACATCTAATAGAATTTTACTAGTCATGCATGTATGGTTTTGGTATGCTTAAAATATTGAGAGGGAATTACATTAAAATTCCCTTAATGAAGATATAATATAAACAATGATATGGATGGATGAATGTTAAGTACAAATGTTGGCACTGGATTTTCTCTAGGTGATTTAAATAGTCCTCTGATAATTCCATGATACTTGGAATGAATGATTTCTTGTCATTTACTACTATATGGAAGAAGGAAGCATGTTGTGTTTATGTCTATGGGACATGACATTTGACTAAATCTAAGCTTTCATAAGGCATGATAATATTGCATTTAATAGATGTACATGAATTATGAGAAAAAGGTGCAAGTATTGCAGAAGCATGTTAGTGTGCATGATTGACACATTGCCTAAATGCATGGTTGAGTGCATAATATAAATGCATGTTTATGAATATGCACATGAAGTGGGTAGGTAAGCAACAAAAAGGATAAAGTTGGTAATAACTCATGAAATTGAGATCATCTAAGGGGTTGTTGGATACTACAACCAGTGAGAGTTGCATGTTGATGTAGTCACATACGAATGGACTAAAACAAGTCTTTGGCTAAGGAATTAGAGCTAGGAAATGAAGTCTTATGAAGTGTATTGTCTTGTAGAATGATGGCATAAATCCATGAGGAAATGGTAAGTCTAGTTGACAATAATTTCTCAAGGGAATTGGAGCAGAGTTACTATGAATATGTAATGCCCTTGTTGTACTTATTTATTTTATCTGACTTTATGATTTTATAATGTTTGTAAATATTTGAATTAGGATGGTATATGTGGGCTTAAGACCTAAGTTGGGATATTCTAAGTGAGTGATGTAAGAATTTGTATGAATAAAATATAAAACTAGAATATTGTTAATTTGAAAATATATTAGGTGCCATCGTATGAGTGTTCAGGCTACCTTGCTATCAAGAAATTGATTTTTAACCAATTGAATTCCAAAGAATGGACAAATTTTGAAGTGATAGTTGTCGCAAACTAACCCCCATCTTTTCCCCAAGGATTTTTAACAACCAAAGAAGAGCATGATAGGAGAGAAAGGTCATGAAACATGGGAGAAAAAGGCACATTGGGAAAGAAAGGTAAGTCTGTGGGAAAAATAAAAAAGGGGGATTCTAGTAGAAAGGTATTTGACGAGAAGAAAGCAAAAAAAAGACTTAGACACATAATTAGCAGGGTGTTGCTATGGTCTAAGGAAGAATAATATCAAGTATTTATTATGAACTCTAACAGAATGGAAGCCTGAGGCTCGAGTGGAATTGTTGTAGCAAAATTTCATTTGGTTGGGAGGAACGTGCCTGCTCCTACTATATTTTAGAGTATTAAGATAAGTGATTAAGTGGCTTTGTTTAAGGATTGTATTTCAATTTATGTGCTAACTAAAAAAATGGCATAATATGGTTGAATGTGCAAGAAAGAAGAATAGATTATTAGGCATGTGGTGTTGAACTCATTATAGTTTCCTATCTAAATCTTTGTTATAAGTTTTTTTTTATGTCTTCATATTTTGAACAAATATTTTATTTCTAAATAACTATGTAGAGATAAGAACAAAGATTTTATTTCTAAGAAACCATGCAGAGATAAGAACATATTATTTCTAAGTAACCATGCACAGAAAATAACAGAGATTTAATTTCTATGTAACCATGCAGAGAAAGGAAAAGAGATTTACTACTAAATAATCATAAATCCCATAATGATAATCTTGACCAAGTGACCCATTTGAGGGGAAATACTGAGAGATTATATGAATATAAATAAATAATTGAACATGAAAAATACCCCATTATATGGAAAGAGGTATACAATAGAGTAAGTCTCATATCTTGGGATATAGGACTTAAGTACAAAGGGTAGTTTAAAGGAGTATATATACTTCAATCACAAGTAATTAAATTTGTTTTACGTCTAGAATTCAAAATATGCTAGACTAGTATTTCTTATATATAGCTACTAATAAGTTGCTTGAACAACATCTATAGGTAAATAAACACACAGACGTTTTAATGTATTGGATATGAAGAAAACCATATAAAATATAAGTACATGTAAACATATATGCCCTAATGGAATAACATAAACACAACATAAAAGTTGTAGGATACATTAGTGGAGCTGAGTGTTTGTTTACTCAATCTAAAAAATAATATGTAAACAAAAGTAAATTGTGCCAAACTATGGCTACAATCGTAGTAGGCTAGTGAATATCACCAGATCATATATGCCCTACAACTGGAAGAAAGAAGAAGGGAGTTCAATAGATATTCTGGTACCTAGAATGGACCCAAAGTATGTATAATTATAGGACAATTTCATGCTAATCTCGAGATAGGAGTAAAGGCTGACATGAAACATAATAATGGAAGATTCCTTTGTTATCAAGCTAAACTAAATTTATTCAAAAACCCTGAAATTAATTAAGATATTTATTATTGTATATTACCTCATGAGAATTTGGTTGAACGTCAAGAATCCCAGTCCCTACAAGAAGAAAAGTTCCATCGATATTATAGAAAGGAGGAGGTTTCAAGTAGTTAACCCTGTTCAAAGATAAGAACCAAGTATAAATTTTAGAAAGACAAAGAGAATAGTGGTGTTAACTATGGCTCAAGATAAATTGAGGGCAATTCGCCTTAGAAACTTGTAGGAACAAAGCCAAAACCCTGTAGCAACTAAGGAAGGGTTTGGTGGCCCAATGAAAAGAACAATATCATCATAATAGAATGATAACTAGAGATGTTTCACCCTAATAATGTTAGGTAAATTTTCAGTAAAATTGTAGAGGGAATAACCCTAACACTGACAATTACCTGTAGGGTAATGTAAACCCTTGTTGTCGAGACTGATATGTTGAAATATAGTCGGGAGTGTCATAGTAGCTCCATCCAAGTCTGCACAAGTAGAGAGGTGAAATTGAAAGTAAATTAAGACTCAAATAAATAAAACCTCAAATTAAATTGAATAATACATAAATAAATTAAGGGGACAACTAGGAATTGCAGTGAAATACCCCGGGGAAAAACATTGCATATGTCTTAACCCTCAAAGTAACAATCAAACTATTTTTCTCTGGAAAAAATTGGTAATAAAAGAGTTGAGGAACCCATTATCATAAACTGGAAAAAACCCTGAATCATTAAGTACAATGTCAAATTCCATTTTGATTTCCTCATACCTGCATAAAGAAAATTAATCGATGATGGAATATTCGAAGAAAAGAACCTATAATAAAAAAATCCATGAAATTGCAAGGTTAGTCATTTCCTATTAATGCCCCCATAGTCGTATTAGATTGATAAGTGATTAAGCTACTTCAAACCACCATATACTCCAACGAAACTAGACTACCTCAGGGAAGACAGTTACAATACCTGAGGAGAAAAAAATATAGAATGGAACATGTATGACAACCCAAGAGGAGGAAACCCTCATCGAAATTTAAGAGTGCCTAATTGCTAAACCCAAAAATGAGAATGATGGAGGACACTGAGGAGGTAGGGGGTAGAACCTAATCATTTGTTGAGGGATTTACTGTCGTCAGATCTTTGTGTTTGATCTCTATCATCCCTTACTCAAACATCTCACCGGATAGAGAAGGTTTCACGATGTAAACAAGCCACGTAACCATAAATCATATGGTGCACTACAATATAACTGATGTACATTGATTTCCAGCATAAGGTTAATGTGGTAGTGCATCAACAAGGTGTATATGTTATTTAAAACAAGGTCGTGGGTATCAAATGTGTTTAAACCACTTTTTATCCAAGCAACCAATGGCTGACATGATTATAACCCTATAAGAATTCCCAATAGCCCAATACATGGGTAAAATAATATCCTAGGATGGATTGATAATAGTAAGACTCCTTATCCTTTTTAATTTTTAGCCGTTTTTGCATAATAGACGTGTGTTGTCAATTAACAAAGGAAAAAGCTGAAGCTAGGATCAAATATATTTATATTACGTAAAAATACAATGATCATAAGGTAGAAATTGTGAAGTCAAAACAAACCAACATATTATAAATATATTTACATATGTAGAAGAACAATGTGTGAATGCATCCCAACATCATAATGAGACAAATAAAAATGTAAAATAGCATAAAATAAAATAAAAATATGGCGTAAATTTGAGGTATATTACATGTGGTGTCAAAGTTGTAGGTTACAACAGTGCAACCTATAAGCCAAATCACAGATTTTTTTAAACAAACTAAAAGTTTTGTTTTACAAAATAAGGAGTAGAAGGGAAATGATGGCAGAACCATTTGCAAGGTCCCCTAGTTGAGAAGAAAAAATTCAGGTACAATTAGTAAGAGAAACATCACCTCATACAGTGGAACTATTAGATATGGTTAAAGGGCTAGGACTGGAATTAGACAATATTATAGCATGCAATGAAAAGATGTTGAAATCTAGTGCTAAGAAAGAAAGTCTCATAAAAAATTTAACTAATAAGTCAAATCTAAAAATAGTAGATCCAATTGTAGAGGAGGAGGATAGGGAGGAGTCCTATAAATGAAAAAATGCAAACAACATGGATGAAAGTAAGGATGTTACACCTGAAGGTGAAGATGAAGATGAACATAATTTAGTTAAAATGCTTACAATAGTAGCTAATCAAGGGAAGAAAAAAAAATAGAACTTCAAGGGAAGTTTAAAAAAATTAGACCTCAAACCTTTTATGGTGACTCAAAAGAAGCAACGAGGGCATAGCTACTCAGCATGAACATATCTTTTCAAATGTGTGGGCATCCCATAAATTTGAAAGCTAGACTAGCCACTTATTAGCTACAAGGTAAGGTATATTTATGGTGGGAGGAAATCGAGATTGTACATAATATAGAGGAAAAGGCTTTGAAATAGGGACAGTTTCAAAAAAAATTCAAAGATAAGTGTTCGACAAAGATATACTAAGGTGATAAAGCAAAGGAATTTCATGATTTAAAACTTGGTCAGATGACAATGGATAAATTGGTTGCAAAATTTACCCATCTCTTGTGATGCATACCTTACATTCGCGAGGAAAAATATAAAGTACAATGATTTATTAGTTGTTCTCCCCTTTCATTTAAGGAAAAAAAAAATGAGTACAACAAATCATGGATGAAGCAATATGAAACACTAGAATCTATTATCAACAATCTGAGCAAAGAAGTGAAAATTCAAAATCTGGGGAGATAAATTTGTTGAAGGGCGACCGATTGTGAGGAGAAAAAACGCGCAGTACTAGGGTTTGTAGAAGGATTTCAGTTTTGGGCACCATGGAGGGGCTTGAAGGGGGGAGTTCTACTCCCTCCTACAGGCATGTAGTCTCTAATCATTTAAAGAAGCCCATGGAAGTGGAAACGGGGTGTACAGAAAGAGGAAAACAAGAAAACAACAAAGCACAGAAAATGGCAGAAATGCAAGAGGAAGTCAGAAGAGAGAAACGTACAGAAGTAGACAGTCAAAAAGTTGACCCCAGAATTCAGACAGGACCTTGTAAACCAAGGGCTTCCATCACACCCCGAGTGGTGTTAAGTGATCCAGCGCTATAGGCGCACAAGGAGCAGATGGTGAACTATGCATTGATATGCAAATTCATGGGGGTATGGCCAACGGAGAAGTCCCTACACACATGAATAAACAACCATTGGAAACCTAAAGGAGATAGATCTGCACCTTGGATCCAAGGGTTTCTTCACAGTTGTGTTTGCAAACATAGAGGATAAGTATAGGATGTTTGAAGGAGGTCCTTACTTCTATGCGGCTGCAGGTCTCTATATGCGACCTTGGGTGATGAACTTCATCCCGGAGCATGAGACATTTACTTCGGTGCCGGCATGGATAAGACTTTATTCCCTACCTCTAGATTATTGGCAGCCAGAATCATTAAAGGCCATAGGTAATAAACTAAGGCATTTCATAAAAATATCAGAGGCCACACTGTGTGGAAAATATACCTCCTTTTCGAGAATATGCATGGAAATGGACCTCTCTGGGGCTTTGCCAGATGAAATAATTCTAGAAGTTTATGATGAAGATTGGGTGCAGGCGGTGGATTACAAGCATACACCCTTCAGATGTCACAAATGACATGAACATGGGCACCTCTTTAGAGGCCCGGTAAATAAAATGGAGAGCAACATCAAAGAAACCTCAGGTTAAGAGACTGAAAGATTTACTAAAGTGGGAGGCAAAGGAAAAGGGGGGAGAAAGAACCAAAAAAAAATCTATGAGGAAAAGCAGCCTAGTCATTATAGGTTTAAGATATTAGAAGAGGAAGAGGGGGTTGAAAGAGAGAAGCAAGTATTGAAGGACAACCCAGTAGTGAAGGAAAAGGATGACAACATAGAGGATAGATCTGACAAAAGCCAACAAAAGGAAGATCAACCCAGCACGATGGAACTTGATAGGGACCAAGAGATGACCTCAAGTGAAGTGGGAATGGAGGAGCATGAACTGCAGGACATACTAGAAAGGGGGCATCTAGATCTAGAAAAATTCTTGGAGGCAGGAACTACCAACGGAGTGGATTCGCTACCTTAAGAGGAATTTAACAGAGTACAGAAGCTCTTCCTATTGAGAACTTAGGAAAAGGGTTCGGGGGTCAAAAGGAACCATGATAGTCAGGATAACGGAGGGGTCAAAACTATGGAGGCAACAGAGGGACATGCTCCCAAGAACCCAGGAAGGAAAAGAGGAAGAAAAAGACAAAATGAGTTGCTGATAAAATGTGGAAAACTCATGATCAACTTAGGTAAGATGAAAGACCTAACCAGTTACTTATTTACAAATCTTTCTTAATGAAACTTACAACATGGAATATTAGGGGTCTAGGAAGTAAAAGGAAACAATGAAATCTCAGCAATAGAATGAAGGAGGAAAAACCAGATTTGGTATTTATCCAGGAAACAAAATGTTCTATAGACAAAATAAGAGAAATTCATAATAAGTGGCTTATTACGTATGAATATCTAGAAGTTAAAGCATACAACGCAGCAAGGAGGAATTCTTACACTGTGGAACCCTCAAAAACTTGGAATCCTAGATGTTGAAGCATCCAGGAACTACTTATCAGTAGCCATCCAACCTTTGGGGGACAAGGAAGTTTATTTGATCACAAATGTCTATGATCCACAAAATCTTGAAGATAAATTCAGGCTTCTAACCTCTCTGGAGGAGCTAAGAGAAAGACATATGGGCATCCCATGGATTCTGGAAGGGGATTTTAATATGATGAGATCTCTCTCGGAAACAAAGGTGGGACTATATCTCTAGGCAGAGATTCCAAAACTTTTCAGAATTTCATTACCAACATGAGGCTAGTAGATACAGAAACCCACAATGGTATCTTCACCTGGAACAATAAAAGGGGAGGGGCTACTCAAGTGGCCTCTAAACTAGATAGATTCATTATCTCTGAGGACCTTATCCTCTCAGGCCTTGACTTGTCAACTATGATTCTCCCTTTTGGAGGCTTGGACCACTGGTCCATTCAATTAGAAGCGTCCTTTATAGGAACGCCAAGAAATAGACCTTTCAGATTTGAAAACATTTGGCTTACCCATCTGGACTTCAACCACAATATTGAAAAATGGTGGACAAAAGATTTGAATGTTCAGCGTACTAAAATGTTCCTTCTACAACGGAGGCTAAAACACATCAAACTCAGGCTTAAAGATTGGAATAAAAATGAGTCTGGCAATATCTTTGAAGCCAAAAAAGTAGTTGAGGGAAAGCTACAGGAAATTAACCAGGAGCTCATCACAAAGGGATTCACCGAGGAGGGTAAGAAGCAAGTTGATTCGCTTCGACATGACTGGGAAGGCTTATGTAAGCAAGAGGAAATCTTTTGGAAACAAAAAGCGAGAGTTCAATGGTTAAAGGAAGGAGACAACAATACAAGGTTTTTTCACAAGTCCACTATGGATCATCAGTCTCATAATAGGATTCTAAACTTAAAGATACACAAGGAAAAAAAATCAATACCCACAAAGAAATAGAATCTACTCTGGTTCAACATTTCCAAGGCATAGCAGAGGAGCCCCTCATAGACAAATCACATTTCATCAATGACTTCACTAAACACATTCCTAGGCTTGTGACAAGAGAAGATAATTATAATCTTAACATGCTAGTGAATGAATAGGAGGTCAGCGAAGTCATCAAAGAAATGCAAAATGGGAAAGCTCCTGGCCCGGATGGTTTCAATGTTGACTTCTTCAAAGCATGCTGGAACATAGTCAAGCAAGATATTTTGGAGGTGGTAGAGGACTCAAGGAAAAACAAAATTGTTTTGAAGGCACTCAACACCTCTTTCATAGCCTTGATCCCAAAGCAGGAAAATGCTATGACACCAGATAGATTCAGACCCATAGCATTATGCAATGTGGTGTACAAAATTATTTCCAAAATAATTGCAAACAGGCTTAAGCCCCTTCTTCCAACTCTATTGTCTGAGGAGCAAACTGGATATGTGGAAGGTAAACAAATTCTAAACAATATCATTCAAGCTCACGAAGTGATCCACTCTTTGAAGAGCAATAAGCAGACAGGCGTGATCATGCAACTTGATCTTGAAAAGGATTATGACAAGATTAGTTGGGCATACATAAGGCAAGTTCTAAAAGCATATGGCTTCGACCATAACTGGATAAGATGGGTAATGGCCCTCGTTACCACCTCAAGCTTTTCAATATTGTTGAATGGCTCACCATACAAAACCTTCAAGCCTACAAGAGGTCTTAGACAAGGAGATCCACTCTCACCCTTCCTCTTCATTCTCATGATGGAAGGGCTGGGAAATGCGATCAAAGCTGCCAAAATAGAAGGAAAATTTCAGGGGCTCAAACTCACCATGAATGGGGATGCTTTGGCTCATCAACAATTTGTGGACGACACCATGCTGCAGGGTACACCTACGGTCAAAGAAGCTCTTGCCTTCAAACAAATTCTGAAAGACTTTGCTATGGCTGTAGGTACTGAGGTAAGCCTTAGCAAATCAAAGATTTTCTTTTTTAATACTGATATTGTTATACAGAGAAAACTCACTAGAATTCTAGGTTTTCAAAGAGAAATGCCACCCTCCAAATATTTGGGAGTTCCTCTAACAGACAAACCTCTAAGAAAGATAGTTTGGGAGCCTGATATTGATAGACTTCAGGACAGAATCTAGAAATGGACAAACAGGTCTTTGAATTTGGCAGGAAAACTAGTGCTTGCAAAAGCCATCCTACAAACTATTCATATTTTCATGTTTTCAGCACTCCCAACTCCTAAAGAAGTTATGCAATGCATTAGAAATATTCAAAGAGATTTTCTTTGGGGAAAAGGGGAAGAGAAAAGGAAATGGGCTCTGGTAGCCTAGGAAAAGATATGTAAACCTAAGACACATGGAGGTTTGGGACTTGATGACCCTGAAATCCTAAACAAAGTTTTGGGGGCAAAACTATGGTGGAGATGGCTAAAGGAATCAGACGCCCCTTGGGCCAAGGTTTGGAAACATAAATATGCAAACAATTGGCAAGAAAGGGAGCACATCAAAATGTTTGGAATAATCAAAGGCTCCCACATCTGGAACAAATCTTGGGAGAACAGAGCTATTGTTCAAAAACATAGTTTCTGGGAAATCAGAGATGGAAACCTTGCTTGGTTTTGGGAAGATAATTGGCAACAAGAACCAAAACTGTTGAGAGAAGATTTTGACAATCTTAAGAAGGATACCGATGACAAAGGGTTACACAAGGTAAATGACTTCTGGGAGGGAGAAATGAAGGAAAATGGAGAGTATGGAATAATTTGATTTATAGTGAGGACTCTCCATTGAAGGCCTAGGTAGAAGCTCTCACAACTATATGAGAACAGAGAAAGATTATGATTTCAACATATTCAGACCAATTAAGATGGAGCAAAAACAATGAAGGGAACTTTAACCTTAAAGAGGCCAAGTGAATAGCCCTTGGGCTTGACTTTCCAAACCCTAATACGATATGGAAGGACCTATGGAAGAATCAAATTTGGATGAAATTCAAATTGTTCATGTGGTTGGTGCAACATAAAAAGATTCTAACTTGGGAAAACCTGCGGAAGAGAGGCGTAATTGGTCCATCAAGATGCCAGCTTTGCAAATTACAAGAAGAAACTATGGAGCACCTTCTCAACCTATGCCCATTCACCTCCACCTTGTGGAATTGGGTAGCTTCAATCTTCAAACATTCTGACAGGGACATTGGCAGCATCAAAAGCACATTGAGGAATTGGAGGAGTAATTTCTCTGCAAATGAAATAATCAACAAAGCTTGGGAATTGGTTCCAGGCTTTCTAATTTGGAATGTATGGAAAGAACAAAACAATAGAATCTTCAAGAATAAGAGTGGTTCTGCCCAGAGCATTATGGATCAAATCATAGGACAACTCAAAGAGACTGTAGGAAGCCTTATAAAAACCCCCCCTGAGAACCAACCTCATGAATAGGATAGGCAGATTCTGCTACAGTTGGGCCTTCAGGGGCTCTTCCCCTAGGGAATAACCAAGAATGTAAGTCATATATCAGCTGATAAGGATCTCTGGCAACCCCCCTAGTTTTATGAAGTGCAATATAGATGGGACCTCAAAAGGAAACCCTGGCATTGTTGAGTATGGAGGAGTAATAAGAGATGACAAGGGGTTAATAAAATCCATCTTTCACAGTCATCTGGGTAAAGCCACTAATAATATGGCAGAGCTCATGGCCCTGGAGCAATGCCTAGAAATCTTAAAGGACTCAAACTTACATAATACCATAATTGAAGCTGATTCTGAACTGATAATCAACTCAGTCAAGAAAATATGCAATGGCTCAGTGCCAGACAAAGTTTTGAAACACTGGAGATTACTGCAAGTCTATCATCTTATTCAATCCCACCTGCACACCATGAGAACCCTTAGTTTCACTCATGTGCGAACAACAACCAAAAAGTTAGTGGATATTTTGTCTAATGAAGTCACTCTATGTGCCAAAAGCAATAAAATATATGAATGGTCAAAGACTCCTCAGGGTCAATTGAGGGATGAGTGCCACAAACAGGCATCAATAGACAGGGAGATCTGCCAGAACAGAGGAAATAAGCAGGATGATGTATAAGCAGGGTGTTCTTCATGTACAAAGGACTTTTAGTCGACATGAGGAAAAGTATGAGTAGGAGGTCAAGAGCGAAACTAGGGGTTTACTCTAGTTATCGGACGAGAATTTGGTCACGAAAATCTACAGTTATCAGTTTCACAAGCGGGAAACTATTTATAGAACAAGTCTTCAAAGGATAAGAAAAACATTAACTGTAGCCTTATAATGTTTGGTACTGAGAACTTCACTAAAGAGTGGACAGGTCAACGTAATTGCGGAAATACAATGCATTTCGCCCGACAAACTGCTCATTGGTTAACCTTCCATTCGAACCTGAAATGTGTTTAAGATTTGGCTCTATAAGGCTTCGGGTTCGAAGGCGCAGTTAAGTCCCATGCTTGTTGGAGAGACCTTTTGAGATAGCTTGCATATGATGAATTTTGGGTGGCTAAACTGCTTGAAGGTTATCATCCCTTTTGGACCCGATATGGATTCTAATGTCGTTTTATTATCTTTTCGGGTCCGTTTTTGTCGCTAAAGTGTGAGCGCGTTGCTCACCCGATATTTCACCTGGACCGTTAGATTTTCGAGGCTTAATCGAACGGCCTTGTTGTGCGGTAGTACCGCGATGGTAACGTGGAAAGATGGTTTGGGCCCGAGGCTTGGTTTATGGGCCCGAAGCCTAGGCTTGTCTTGAGCATGGGCAACTGTGCCCTTTTTGTATATTATGTAACTTTTCTCTTAATTGGAATAGGACCTACACTTGCTTTAGCAAAAAAAAAAAAAAACTGGGATAAATAAGAAAAAGGACAATATTATGTAAGGAAGCAAAGGGTGTAAATTCTCTCTTTTAAAAATTATGGCAAAAGTCACTAGAACCGAAATTCTAATAAGATAAATAATCAACAACAAAAGGCTCAATCTCAGATAGGGTCCCAACCAATGGATTTGAACAAAAAAGAGTTAATGGAAAAGAAAAGGAACCACTAAAATATTGGGGCAGTGGAGAGCCTCATCTACTTCGAAATTTCCCATACAATGTAAAACCAATTCAAGCCTTGTAAAATGCTCAATAAGCCTCCACTATGAAGGACATGGCTAGAAGAAATCCTAGAATTATTACAATCCTAAAAGAGAATCAATCCACCATGATTGAGATAGAAGGTAATCACCTATACCAACATGTATCCATTTTAATAGATCTAGGGCTAGTTTAAGTTATATGATTCCATAAATAGTGGACAAATATAAATTGATATAGAAAAACATAAAAATGCCTTGCTGGTCCAACTAGCTACTGGAACCAAAAGGAAAGTTACCAATTGGGTTAAAAATTGTTCTATTGATTTTAATTGTTATAAAACAACAATGAACCTGACTACTTTACCCCTAGGACCTCATGATGTATTTGTAGAAATGGACTGGTTAGAAAGGCACAAATCAATTGTTAAGTGCTTAGATAAGATTGACCCTTGTAACAGAGATGAGAAAAAGGTATAGATTATTAAGGGTATACCCATACCAATTTGTACCAGGAAAATATCATCCTTACCACTAAAAAGAGGTGCTACAAAAGGTTGTAAATTATTTTTTTTACAAGTAGAATAATTTTTGCAGGAAAATAAGGAAAGAACTCTAGATGATCTAGAGGTAGTATGAGAGTTTAAGGATGTGTTTTCAAATGAAATTCCTGGGTTACCACCTAAATGTTAGGTCCCTATAATACTAGTGTATTCCCTCATTGTTATTGTCACTATAGACCCCTTATTGTTATTTTTGTGCCCATGTAGTCCCCATATTGTTATTATTGTGCCCCATAGAAACCCACTAATGTTATTGTTGTGCCCTTACATTATTATTGTTATGTCAACTCTGATTATATTGCGACCCCTTAGACTCCTATATATAGAAAGGAGGTTTTTTCATTTGAATCATGCAAGAATTGTTCATTTGTGTAATGTAAAGGATGTTTCCCCCTTGAAGAGGCTAATTTTTAAGTCATTGATCTAACTCGTCTTCTATTTTGTGGGTCGGTTGCATAGCATTTGGTATCAGAGCTTGGGATTCTAGGGTTTTGCTTCTTCAAACAGGTCATCTTGGAATTTTTTCTATAACTTTTTTCTACAAGGCTTTAGAATTCGAATTTTTTACCACGTGGAGCCAAAATCTTGGTGAACTTCGTGTAAAAAATTTCTGATCTTGGTTCGCTATATTTTCAGAGATATGATTCGAGGAAGTTAGGGTTTGGCAGGATCCAAAATTCCATCTCAAACAGGTGACCTAGGGGAAATAATCATAACCTTTGTTTCAAGCATCAGATCTGAATTCCATGAAAAAAGGTTGAAATTGAATGGAATGTAGTTTGTCGTGTATCAATTTTAGGGTTGAAGGTCGAAACAGTGACACATGGCACTCCATACAAGTTCGCTCTTCTAAACGAATCTATAATTAGGTCATCATGGGAGATTATGAATAACTCTTTGTTGAAGAATCCAACCTTGGTATGACTTGTGGGGTTGGAAAGAAGACTAAGAGGGCTACCACTAGATGAAATTTCAGACCTTGGAGATCTAAAATTATAGAGATACAACAGATTCAAAATCAAGCTCCTACAAATTTAAAAAAAGGTGTGTAGTTTTTAAATTTTGCATAAGTTTTATATGAAAAAATAGTTAGAAGTGATTCAAAGAGAATATTGAAGCATAATTATCATTAATTGATGCCTTGAAAAAATAAAACAGAAACACCTAGTAAGCAACCCGAAATATCTACTATGGCACATTAAGAAGAGGAAGAAATGCAACACGATATATCAAAATTACGAGACAAAGTGAAACAAATTTCGCTCTTAGAAAAATTAAAAGCAAACATGGAAACATGGAATATTTTAAGAAAGACATGGAAGGTTGGAAGGAAGGTTTAACAAATTTGCTACAAGAAATGATTCGTAATGGAAAAAATGTAGTAGAGGAAACTCATGATAAGAACAAAAGAAATGTCAATCATGATTTCATAGACTCTAACGTTGGGTTGAAGACGCGTCATATTTCAAAGTTCAATATGAGGAATTTTTATGGAAAGGATCATATAACATGGATACTATAGATGGAGCAATATTTTGATCTCCATAATGTGCAAAACACACAAAAGGTATGCATTGCAACTTTATATTTAGAACCCAATTGGTTTGTATCGTATCGATGGCTTTGCTCTCGTAAAAAAATTGTCATTTTGTCAATTTTTGTGGAGGAAATGATAGAACATTATGAGGATAGAAACAGAAACACCTTCTTTACCCAATTGATAAATCTCAAACAAAAGGGTTCAATGGTGGAGCACATTGAGGACTTCCAAAAATTGAATATAAGGGTAAATGAAATTCCAGAGGAGCATAGGATTGATGTTTTCATAGGGACTTTAAAGGATAAAATCCAACATGAGGTTCACCTTTGGGAACTTGATTCATTGAAGACGGCATTCAGGTTGGCAAGAAAAATTGAAAGAATAATTATGGCAACAAGGAATCATACCACTCACAATTATAAAGATGGAAATGTTGTTTCTCCTAGATTTCCACAACCTACAAGGTTGACACCACAACAATTCGAAGAAAAAGGAGAAAAATGACTTTTTTACAATTGTGATAACAAATACACTAAATGCCATAAGTGTGCTAAGAAGAAACTACTTTACATAGATTGTGATCAGGAGGAAGAAAAGGAACAAGAAAAGTCAAAAGAAGAGGATATACACCATATATTATTTCCATGACTAGCCCATGTAGTTAACCGGGGGGTTAGAGGAGGGGTCACATGGGGTTTGAGGCATACCCGTAACCCCACTTTATGGGGTCCAGGGCAGCGCCCCGGAAAATTTTGGTTTTGGAACCTATGTTAGGTTGGGCGGACCCACCTATGGTTTTGTGCATGATTTTTGCACATGTTTTTTGGACGCTATGGTTTTCGTTCCATGGTATTGGACGCGATGGTTTTGGTCCATGGTATTGGATGCTTCGGCATGTATAAATATGTATTGTAACATTGAAAGGAATATAATGAAAAATCAAGCTAGTAGTCCCGGTTTTGGGATCCAGAGGAAAATCTTTGTGTATATGTGTTTTATGTGTTATGCTCTCGCATTGTTTATTTTTTGTGTTTTTAGAATTCGTATGCATGTAATTTTTGTACAGGGTTAAAACCTACATTTTGTATCAGAGTTATTTTGGCTTCAAGGGAACGCCTTTGTTGCTGAGGGGTTTCGCTCGGGCCTGTGGTAAACCCTGTTCAGTGGGAGATCTGCGAGATCGATTCTAGTGGTGAAAGAAGATGGCGAGCAGTGGAAAGATAGAGATCGAGAAGTTCAATGGTCAGAGTTTTGAGTTGTGGAAACTCAAGACGGAGGATTTGTTGGTGGATAAAGATCAGTAGATCGCGGTAGATCCGGGTACTAAACAAACGGGAGTGTCCGATGAAGAATGGAAGAAGTTGGATCGGAAGGCAAAGAGCACAATAAGATTGTGTGTTTCAGATTCAGTATTGCTGAATGTATCAGGGGAAGCTACGACGAAGGCTTTGTGGGACAAGTTAGGACTTTGTACCAATTTAAGTCTCTGGTGAATAAACTGTTCCTACGGAAAAAGCTGTATAACCTGAGGATGAAATATGGAGACTCAGTGACAGAGCATTTGAATGCATTTAATATTATGGTAAGTCAGTTAGCATCTATTGATATTAAAATTGCATATGAAGATAAGTGCATCAATTTGTTGTGTTCTCTACCAGATTCGTGGGATAGTCTAGTTATTGCAATAGGTAGCAATGCAACTGCCTTGCAGTTTGATGAAATAGTCTCATCCTTGCTGACGGAGGAGATGAGACGGAAAAATATGGAGAGCTAGAATGGTGATGCCTTGTCTGTACAAGGACGGTCCCAGAACAGAAACAAAAATAAGTCATCGAGTGGGAGATCTAAATCTCCAGGAAAACTTGTAAAGGTGGTGTGCTGGAAATGTGGAAAGAAAAGGCACTACAAAAGGGACTGTAAATCTAAAGCTCCTGATAAAGGAAAGGGATCTGATGATGCCCCTTCTGCAGAGGCGAAAACCACCTCAGATGAAGGTGGGGATGTGTACTTGGCTTCTTCAAGTACACATGTAGATCATGAGGCATGGTTGATTGACTCAGGTGCATCCTTTCACTTCACTCCCCATAGAGAGTGGTTCTGCGAGTATGAAAAATATGATGGTGGTGATGTCTTCTTGGGGGATGACATGAAGGCTAGAATCATTGGAAAAGTAAATTTGAAGCTGCAAGGTGGAAGGGTTAGAACAATACTGGGTGTTCTGCATATTCTAGCATTAGCCAGAAATCTGATTTATGTTAGTAAGCTGGATGATGCAGGTGTAAAAACAGTGTTCGAGAAGGATACCTGCAAGATGGTTCGGGGAGCACTAGTATTGATGTGAGGAGTTCGGGTTGGAACTCTGTACAAACTGCAAGGTAGCATTATTATTGATGGGTGCAACAGTTCTGTGGTTCTTAAAAGTGGACCAGAAGATCTAGTGGTCTCTAGAGAGAAGACCATGCTGTGGCATCAAAGGCTTGGACATATTGGAGAGAAGGACCTTCGAATACTTCATGGTAAAGGTATGGTAGAAGGTATGAGTAATAGCTCTCTGGATTTTGATTTCTATGAAAATTTTGTATATGGGAAGTAGAATCGGGTGAGTTTCCCTTCTGGTAGTAAGAGGGCGAAACATATATTAGAGCTTGTACATAGTGATGTGTTTGGACCTGTGAAGGTTCCATCACTGGGTAAGTCTGTGTACTATGTATCATTTATATCAAATTCTCAAGGAATACATGGATATATTTCCTTGAGAAGAAATCTGAAGTCTTTGACAGGTTTAAAGAATTTAAGGCTCTCATGGAAAATCAGACAGAGAAGAAGATAAAGGTGCTGAGGACAGATAATGGTGGAGAGTTTTGCAGCAAGGAATTTGAAGAATTCTATAAGAAGTGTGGTATAGCACACAGAAGACTACTCCATATAGACCTCAGAAAAATGGAGTTGTAGAAAGAATGAACAAGACATTGATGGAAAGGGCAAGAAGCATGCTCAATGGTGCCGAGTTAGGACAAGAATTCTGGCAGAGGTAGTGGATACTACATGTTACCTTGTTAACAGGTCAGCTTCATCAGCATTGGAGGATAAGACTCCACAAGAGGTATGGACTGGTAAGAAACCCTCTCTTTCACATCTGAGGGTATTTGGATGTGATGCATATGTACATGTTCCAAAGGAGAAACGAACCAAGTTGGATAGTAAATATGAAAAGTGCATCTTTATTGGGTATAAGGATGGTTTAAAGGGTTATATGCTTTGAAATCTAGTCACACGGAAGGTTGTGTATAGCCAAGATGTGGTGTTCAGAGAGGTAAAAGATGTTTTAAACATGAATTCCAACCAAAGGAACTTGAGAAGATAGAGTTTGAGATAAAGGAGGAAGAATCAGACTCTACAACAGAGGAGGAATAAGAAGAAGAAGAGCCACAAACTCTGGCTACGAGAAGATCAGTTCGAGAAAGAAGGCAACCAAAAAGGTATAGTCCATCTACTTTCTATTCAAATTTTGCTTTGTCTATTACTGATTATGATCCAAGAACTGTGAAGGAAGCAGTGGATTCATAGGATGGAAAACTCTAGAAAGAGGCCATGGTTGATGAAATGGCATCTTTTCACAAAAATGAGGCTTGGGATCTGGTGGAGTTGTCGGCTGGAAGGAAACCCATTGGCAGCAAATGGGTATTCAAAAAGAAGACAAATGTAGAAGGAAAAGTGGAGAAATACAAAGCTCGGTTGGTAGCAAAAGGTTATTCCCAGGTGTCGAGAATTGATTTTGGTGATATCTTTTCTCCTGTTGCCAAGGTAACTTCAATTAGATTATTTTTATTTGTTGTTGTTGCTTTTGATTTTGAGGTAGAACAGATGGATGTGAAGACAACATCTCTTCATGGGGATCTAGAAGAGGAAATCTACATGAAGCAACCTAAAGGCTTTGCGATGAAGGGTAAGAAAGAACTGGTATGCAAGTTAAAGAAGTATTTGTATGGGTTAAAACAGTCACCAAGGATGTGGTATCATAAATTTGATACATTTATACAGGGACTTGGCTTCACCAGAAGCAAAGAAGATCATTGTGTGTATTTTAAATTAATTCTTGACCATGCTATTTATCTGGTCTTGTATGTGGATGATATGTTCTTGGTTGGAAATGACAAAGAAATTATCCAGGATTTGAAGACCCAATTGTCCTCCAAATTCGACATGAAAGATCTTCGTGCTGCAAACTATATTTTGGGTATGGAAATTAAAAGAGATCAGGCAAAGAGGAAGCTCTGGTTAAACCAGAGGAAGTATGTCGAGACAATACTGCAGAGGTTAAACCGGTGAAGGTTCCTATTCTTGTAGGTGTAAAGTTATCTACTGAACAGTGTCCCAAGACACAAGAAGAGGAAGAGGATATGTCACGTGTTCCATATGCAAGTGCAGTCGGTAGCCTGATGTATGCAATGGTCTATAATAGACCAGTCATTGCACATGCAATGGGAGTATTGAGCAGGTTTATGTTAAAACGAGGGAAGGAGCATTGGACAGCAGTGAAACGAGTTTTCAGGTATTTTCATGGCACTAGTGATTATGGTTTATGCTACCAAGGAAGACCAGGATTGGACAGAGTGTTGGATATTCATGGCTTTGTTGAGGCTGACTACGCTAGAGATCTGGATCAGAGAAGATCTACAAGTGGGTATGTGTTTAACCTATTTGGAGGTGCAGCTAGTTGGATGAGTAAGAAACAATCTGTAGTGGCCTTATCCACTATAGAGGTAGAATACATGGCGGGCACTCATGCAAGCAAGGAAGCAGTTTGGTTTTAGAGATTGTGTTCAAGTATGGGGATAATACAGGAAGCTATAAGGATAGACTGTGACAGCCAAAGTGCAATTTTCTTGGCAAAGAACCCCACATATCATTCAAAGACAAAGCACATTGATGTTCAGTATCACTTTGTGAGGGATATGATAGAAGACAAAAAGGTGTTGCTGGTAATGGTGGACACTTTGAAGAATACTACAGATGCATTGAAAAAATTTGTGAGCTCTGAGAAGTTCTCTTGGTGTAGAGAGACAATGGGCGTTTCAGGGCTGGCAACTCTCTTGTGGCCCCCTATGGAAAGAAAACATCAAGTGGGAGAATGTTGAGTTGTGTTATATTCTTTCCACGACTAGGTCACGTAGTTAAATGGAATGTTAGACGGGGGGTCACATGGGGTTTGAGGCATACCCATAACTCCACTTTATGGGGTCTGGGGCAGTGCCCCGGAAAATTTTGGTTTTGGAACCTATGTTAGGTTGGGCGGACCCACCTATGGTTTTGTGCAGGATTTTCACACATGTTTTTTGGACGCAATGGTTTTCGGTCCATGGTATTGGACGCGATGGTTTTCGGTCCATGCTATTGGATGCTTCGGCATGTATAAATATGTATTGTAACATTGAAAGAAATATAATGAAAAATCAAGCTGGTAGTCCCGGTTTTGGGATCCAGGGGAAAATCTCTATGTATAAGTGTTTTATGTGTTATGCTCTCGCATTGTTTATTTTCTGTGTTTTTAGAATTCGTATGCAGGTAATTTCTGTACGGGGTTAAAACCTACAGAGCCAACCCCAGGGAAAGAAGAAATGATCCGACCATATATTGTAGTGCATTGGCAGGAGTTACCACTACTCAAACTCTCAAGATAGAAGGACATATCAAGAAGAAAAATGTAATAGTGTTGATTGATTCGAGTAGTACCCATAATTTTATTCATTGTAAGATAGCCAACGAATTGAATTGCTTCCTATATCCAGCACCAGAGTGTCAAGTGGGTTGCAAATGGAGGAACCACAAATTACTATGGAAAGTGACATAATATCAAGCTATCCATAGGAGAATATGTATTGAATAGTCCAATGCTTTCAATTCCAATGGGTGGTGTTGATATTGTACTAGGAGTCCAATGGTTCCAATCTTTGGGTATGATATCTTTCATTTTTCAAGAACTTTTCTTAAATTTTTGTAGGAAGGAGAGGAAGTTGAATTAAGGGGTATTGCAAGGAAAACAATAAATATAATCATCTCTAATGGTATGACAAATCTTCTAAATAAATAACAACGAGGCGTAATTGCACAATTATGTTCACTAGAGGTTCAAACATCAAAATATTTTATTTCTCCAGATCTCCAAAAAGTATTGGAAAATTATTCCAAGGTATTTGAGACTCCCAAAGGCCTCCCACCTATTCTTGATCATGATCATGCTATTCATTTAGTTCCAGGAAGTGTTCCTCCAAACATCAAGCCTTACAGATATCCCTATGCCCAAAAAAGTGAAATTGAATGTATGGTTGCAGAAATGCTAGAGTGTTATAGACATATTTGGGCACTGCAATCCCATTCACATATGTCCATAAACCAAGGGTTTCTAAGTCCCTAAAAGTGTTGTTTCATACCCTAAAGGAGAAAGGTCAGCTGATTACATCATCTCCCAGAAGTTCTCCATGAAAAGCTACTCAGAACTGGTCAAAGCAGGACCATACAGACTGCCCAGTGCTAAAGGTGCAATGCATCTCACCTGCCACATGCAAAAAGTGCGATGCATACTGGAAAGCCCTTCTATAGGGTGCGATGAGCGAGAGCAGACAAATGGCACAAGCAGTTTGCTAGGTGGAAACCCAGGGAATCTTCTAGAAACTGCTCATTTGACACTTGCCTCTCTGAGTTCACCCAGGGATGAGTAAGAGATCTAAAATATCCATGTGGAACCAGGAACTATCAGAGAGATGACACTAATCAAAATCCCAGAAGCTGACTCACCCCCCTACAAATATCTATAAATGGATCCCTCATCCAAGAGATCCAAAGGTTGGAATTTGGTAATTTGCAAAGAGGTGTTGTTGGTTTCTCTTTGAAGACATTGTTGGGTGATCTTTCTTTGTGTGAGGTGAAGAGGGCTTTCAAGTTGGGAGGATGGCACCAGGTCAGACCAAGTGGTTGTAATCCTCTCTTCTATGACTTTTACTAATAAAGTTATTTGAGTTTTCCTCCATATTCTTGTGTATCTCTGAATATTATGTTTGTTATATGCATTTGTATGGTCAATATATATCTGATCCTATATTGTTTACAGTGAAAGATCTCTATGCTTTGATGGTATTATGCTGCTGTGAATCTACATGTGCTCCTTGAAGCTGGACAAGTAAGGAAGCAATGGCGAGATTCTGTCAAAGGGGAAAGGAAACAAGCAAGGAGCCAAGTGGAAGACTAAGGTTGGTACCCTCTGCTTCTTTCCCATCTCTCCCTCGTAAAGGAAAAACAAGTGACTTTAATCTGTTTGTTTCTAAGATAGCTACCCGTCTTAGTGGGACTAGAAGCTCTGAATAAACACTAGATTTCCCGGTAACAAAATGGAGCCTGAAGTCAAGCCAGCTAGCCTTCGAACTGCATTTGCTATGCAAGTGCAAAGTAGATCAACGATGCTTTAGTCAATCTCCAGGTTTGTTTATGAACTGAACAATTGACTTGCAAGCATCCTAAGTGCCCTAGAGGTAGCTTGAGTAACCTCATTATATCAGCCCTATACTTTGTAGTTACTGACTATCATTTGCTCGGCCTAAATCCTTGGACTAAACTGCAAACTATGACCAAAAACCAAGTTAAAGTCTCGTTCCTTGACCATCGCACCCTTTCCTTTAGGAAATCTAGATGCATCGCACCTCCCGTGTGCATTAGGTGGGATGCATCCCTGTTTCCCTGTGTTACAGGTGCAATGATCAGATAAGACTAGATCTGCCTTCAGATTTTGGTTTTTTCTTCACTGTCTTCAGTTTTATTCAGGAGTTTTGTTGTCTGTGATCAGTAGACCACTGTTGAAACCCCCTTCTTTGCATCATCCAACCTCTATTGTACAAATAATTGAATGTTTTTATGTATTGTGCGCCATTTACATTTCTCTTTTACAAAATAGTAGCTTAATCGAACTGTCGTCTTTTGATTTGGAAGTGTCGCAAGTGTCGTTTTCAGTCAAAGAAAAGAATACTTCTCTTTTTGATAGTCGATTACACTGTTACTCTTGTATTTGATCTGAATTTATAAGTATTTCAAGTGTCGAAAGTAGTTTTCAATTCAAAATCGCAAAGTGTCGTCTTGCCTTCCTGCCGTTTTTTGAAAAGAAAATCGTTAGTATTGTCGCTTTGAAAGAAGAAATAATTCAAATTTGTATTTAGCATTATTTTTGTCATTCACACATTAAGAAAGCAGAAAACAAATACATGCACGTGCATTTGCATTTAGACTGCTTGTTGATTTTGATTTAGGACAGTGCATCTAGTGTGTGCTCTCTGCTCTATGTTGAAAGAATTTCATTTCTCTTTCCTTAGTAGCTAGGATTTTCATTGCAAAAAGAAGATTAAACGACTGTTTATCATCTTAGATTTCATTTTAGGAATTGTATATCTACATCACGTGGTGAACCCAAAAGGCAAATTTCTTAAGAAAGATCAACTGTAAAATAAATTTAATGAACATAAAAATGCTTTGGAACCTAACACACAACATCTAGAAGTCTAGGCTAGAGACGTATTCCGGTGTCGTAAAGCCTGGTAACTGTTGCTTTCATCGTAGGTTGGGTGATTCCTCCTATTTGAGACGATAAGTTCCAGTACGGACTTGTGCTCCCACGTACCGTCGAGTATATATTGGGATACCACAATAGGCTATATCCTTTATCCTTAGGAAGTTGTGTCTGTTGCCCTATCGATCACAATGCACTGAACACATCATTTGGGAAGATTGACTACCATACCGTAAAAAGTATTCTACAGTTTTCCGATTGGTTTGGTAATCCCTCTGTCTAGATTTCCAGAGCAGTCTCTTTCATTCCTTTTCAGACTCCTTAAAGGAAAAGGTCCATCTGAGCACTTGTCACTTCAGGCTCATTAAAAATCGAAGGCGACTAGAGTCATCTTTAGCTTTTTCTCGACTCTTAAAAAGTGAAAAAGCAAGTTGTGTCAAATCGTCTAAAATTTATTTTAATCAGAATAATGTCATTGTTCCCTCGTTGGTCTTAGGTTGAGAAAATGGAGCCCACCAACCAAGGATTTCCCCGTGGGGGAAGTCCTAGTCCTTTCTCCTCTTGGGGAGATGTTGGTGCGCCTCATATGGCCACATTGTCCCTTCCAGGACTGACAATTGGCCTGCCAGTATGGCTTTTCTCGACCTCTGTCGTTTCAACGCACCGTAATTCCTCAACAATCGAATTAGCAACTAGACGATACTAGAGTTTCCCCCCAACCTTCTACTTCGTTTGTATCTCCCTATCCTTCTTCCTCTTCGCTTGGTAAAGAAAGTAAAACTAAAAACCAAGTAACTAAGAAGAAGAAGAAGGGGAAGGAGAAGAAGAAGAAGGAGCCAACGATGAAAAGGGGAAACCGGACATCGTCAAGCGAAAATCCACACACTGCACCATCCAAACCTAAATCTCCATGTGTCATCCACTATCACTGAGATTTTCCTTGCATCCCACGGATCCTAAGGGACTGGTCTCCCCACTTGCACAATCCGGTGTTATCAACCTCTGACAATCATGTTGAAAGTGCACCGTCAACTAGTGAAAGTGAAGTCACCGGACAAAAGGGAAAATCTAAATTTCCCTGCAGACTGTGTCAATGCGATCATACCCTCCACCATTGTCCCTTCCTGGACGAAGCTAAAAGAGTCTTGGATAATTGTGCTGTATCATCGCAGCGACTTCCTCCTGGGTACAAGAAACTCTTGCCGAATCCATTACTAGTTTAAAATCTGACTGACCCACCATTGGAGTCGATCGAAGCACCTATAATTGAAGATAAACCCTCTGAGTCCACATCGGACCAAAGTCAACAAGTCGAGACGGCAGTCGACCCCATCTTGAATTCAGAAGATTTACCTTTAGATGATACAGTCACCGAAGAGAATGAGAACGACACCGTTCAAATTCTTTTCGTAAACATAGACTCCGATGAACATGGGGGAAATAGGCCCATTCCTTTACCACAGGAAGGAAATTCATCGGAGTTGTATTTGGTCATTTATTCGGTCCCACCTCCAAGCAACCTAGTCATTTCCTTTGATTGGAATCTACTAGGCAGACCCCATTTACCATCTAATGTACCATTTCGAATCACAGTGCAAACTTACAAAATGGTCATGGTTGGTACCATCATAGATGAAGGGGATTCTATGAGTATCCTTTCCTCAACTACTTGGAAAGCGCTTGGCTCGCCATCGCTTTTGCCTGAGATGCGATATCTGACAGGCTTTGATAAAGGAACCAGTCGGCCGTTAGGGATCCTTCCAAGTTTGCCTATAACTTTGAGAAGGAAAATCATTTATCTGAACGTAATGGTAGTTTAAGGACCTTTAGATTACAATCTACTCCTTGGGCGCGACTACATTTATAGCATGGGAGCCATCGTCTCCTCACTCTTTCGAGTAATGTGTTTTCCGCATGAAGGCAGAGTGGTCCAGCTCGTAGACCAGCTTTCATTCCCCAGTTCACACATAGCTAATAGTCAAATGCCATCCTTAACAAGTCTTTTTTCACAAGGAATGTCTCATCAATCTCCAGTCTGTCCACCTGATGAGCGCGAGTGATTCGGTGGTCAAGACTAAAACCCAGGGGGCATGCACCCTGGCCTGCTTCGGCAGGAAAACTTCAGGTATAGGGTAGGTTTCCGCAGAGGATATATGACTGGTCTGACACACCCGTCCATTTAGGAAAATGGGATTAGACCGGAATAAGATACCTCTGTTAGAAGGTAGGCCTTTCCCGATAGAACAAATGTTTTTTCTGCAAATTGAAGGGTAACCTAGAAAGGTAGGCCTTTTTGGATAGAACAAGTGTTTTGTCTGCAAATTGAGGGGTAACCTCAGAAATTCTACTTCGCTATACCTGGGGCCATGCAAACTTTTTGCGTGAAAGTGAAAAGCGAAAATTTATTTTCTTAGTTTGTAGGTTCTTAACCCTTTAAACTCGTAGGATTGGTTATTCCTAGCTTACATAATAAAAGGAGTTAGAGCATAATTTCGAATGGTGCAAGCTCCCTAAAAAAAGAACCTATCGATGAGACATCCGTATTATACAATTGGCACGAGCAGTTTTACGCGAAGTTCAAGCTCGTTAAAAATTAAACCTAGCAATGAGCATATGTTCTACCAGAGTTTAAGCTCATTAAAAAATGAACCCATCTCCGATAAATAACCATTGTGAATGCATTTTCATCAGCTTTTGAGCCTTGGTCGTGTTCTTACCATCACCTCCACTCTGTTGTTGCCGATCATTCGCCTCCATTTGATTGTTTACCCCTTTTGAGGAACAACTGCGACGAGTGATCCTATTAGCCACCTTTTTACACTGCCGTGATTGGAAAGTTCCAAACCTTACCTAGAACCAGCTGTTATCTGAAAATATAACTTGTTCCTCAAAAAATGAGTCTCCTTTAAGCTCTTTTCATCTGACTCGTAAAATATGAAAAGATTGTCGAGCGATTGGCCTCTCTAGCTCGTTAAAGTGATTGGAAGTGCTATCCCTCCTCTAGATTTTAATCTTTTTGGACCTGAGGGATTATTACACAAAAATATCGAGCGTTTGTCTTGTTCGGCTCGTTAAAACTATCAAAAAGTCATCCCTTTCACATTGTCTTGTACTTGTTCGGACTTAAGGGATTATATTACGAAAAAGGAATATTGGAGTCTTCTTTTCGTCTCTTTTCAGACTCTCTAAAATTGAAAAGAACCGAGTTATCCTTGTCATTAAACTCGTTAAAACAATAGCGACAAACTTGTCCATTCAGACAAGAGCGAGTTTCACTGTTGCTAGGCTCGTTAAAACATAGCAACGGGTTTGCCCGAAGGGAAAATTATAGAACAAACATATGTTATCCTCCTCAAGCTTGACAAAAATAAAGAGGTACTGGTCAGAAATGGGGAAAATTGGGAAGAAAACTTGAAGAAACATTATTGGTAGCAAGTCGCTGTTGACAATGACACTTTCACTCCATCGCCATGATTGAGTCGGGTTGGGTTATTCCGTTCACCGGTCATATCACCATTGGTCCACCATACCATCCACTTTTGGGGTTAACGCTACCAATCCATTTCAGTGTCATCGATATGTTTAAGAGAAGTCGCTCGGAGAATCCACCTACCTAGCTTGTGTCTCATCCGCTACAATACCTTCATGCTTCATTCTTTCATGACCACCACCCTGAACCTTGTATCATCAGATCGTTTTCACCTCCACAAAATGATTTGCTCCGTTCTGTGTCATCGATGTGGGATCCATTAATGCCCTCCTACGATGGGTCACTTCTTGTCGACATCAGCTCATTATCCAAGAAGCCAACCTAGGGACAACCCTTCCAATACTTCGAAGCTTGCATGCCTCAATGGCAAGTTTCTCACTTCCGGCGACAGGTTTACACTAATGGCCTTCGACCGAAAGATTTTGCATGGTGTTCGACATCAACTCATGTATTCACACCACGTAAATTGTACTGTAGTACCTTGAGGGTCATCATCATCATCAGTGATTCCTCTCGCGTCTGTTAACATCTTAAATCATTGGCTGGTAATCAGACGATGTCCTTCCATGTTCAACATCAGAACATCTTTTTCACATGGATCGACTTGCACTTTCGGGTGAAGATTGAACGAGTTTTGAAGACCCCAGATCTAGTTTCATCCATTTGGGCTGCGATATAATCAGGAAAATAAAGGCATCAAATGTACATCATTGCTGCGCAGATAATCATCCAAACTAAGGGATGATGGCTCTACCAGAATCATCAGTCTGCACACAGACGATTGTCTATCCTATGTACATGAAAATGAATTTATCAAGCTGAGCATGGGAATGCCCGCCTCAGCTTGATCATAAAGATATTATGAAGATAATGTATTGTATTGTATCTTATTACAGGTCACCTTCCAGTGTGAAAAATCTCGGATCCTCATTATAAAGCATTTCACCTGACATCAAAAGTTTTACGACCTCATGCTTTAGGGGCCAACCATTATAGACATATTTGGGCACTGCAACCCCAATCACATATGTCCATAAACCAAGGGCTTCTAAGTCCCTAAAAGTGTTGTTTCATATCCTAAAGGAGCAAGGTCAGCTGATTACATCATCTCCCGGAAGTTCTCCATGAAAAGCTACTCAGAACTGGTCAAAGCAGGACCATACAGACTGCCCAGTGCTAAAGGTGCAATGCACCTCACCTGCCACATGCAAAAAGTGCGATGCATACTGGAAAGCCCTTCTATAGGGTGTGATGAGCGAGAGCAGACAAATGGCATAAGTAGTTTGCTAGGTGGAAACCCAAGGAATCTTCTAGAAACTGCTCATTTGACACTTGCCTCTCTGATTTAGCCTAGGGATGAGTAAGAGATCTAAAATATCCATGTGGAACCAGGAACTATCAGAGAGATGACACTAATCAAAATCCCAGTAGCTGACTCACCCCCCTACAAATATCTATAAATGGATCCCTCATCCAAGAGATCCAAAGGTTGGAATTTGGTAATTTGCAAAGAGGTGTTGTTGGTTTCTCTTTGAAGACATTGTTGGGTGATCTTGCTTTGTGTGAGGTGAAGACGGCTTTCAAGTTGGGAGGATGGTGCTGGGTCAGACCAAGTGGTTGTAATCCTCTCTTCTATGACTTTTACTAATAAAGCTATTTGAGTTTTCCTCCATATTGTTGTGTATCTCTGAATATTATGTTTGTTATATGCATTTGTATGGTCAATATATATCTTATCCTATATTGTTTACAGTGAAAGATCTCTATGATTTGATGGTATTATGTTGCTGTGAATCTATAGGTTCTCCTTGAAGCTGGACAAGTAAGGAAGCAGTGGCAAGATTCTGTCAAAGGGGAAAGGAAACAAGCAAGGAGCCAAGCGGAAGACTGAGGTTGGTACTCTCTGCTTCTTTCCCATCTCTCTCTAGTAAAGGAAAAACAAGTGACTTTAATCTGTTTGTTTCTAAGATAGCTACCTGTCTTAGTGGGACTAGAAGCTCTGAACAGACACTAGATTTCCCGGTAACATAGAGGCACATATAATTCAACCTAGTCAAAGTTCTTTCTCTACTCCAGTAGTATTGGTGCACAAGAAGGATGGATCATGTTGCATGTGCCCAGATTATAGGGAGCTCAACAAGCTCATTATTAAAGATAAATTTTCCATTCTTGGCATTGATGAATTATTGGATGAACTACATGGAGAAAATGACTTCACCAAGTTGGATCTTTGTTCAAGAGATCATCAAATAAGAATGAATATTGAAGACATTCTGAAAACAACATTTGGAACTCATGAGGGTCATTATGAATTTTTTGTCTTGCCTTTTGGCCTACCAATGCACCTTCTACATTTCAAGGTTTGATGGATTCCACTTTCAAACCCTTCCTTAGAAAAATTGTGTTAGTATTTTTTGATGATATACTAATATACAACAAGTCTTGGAAGGATCATGTTCAACATGTTGTCATGGTGCTCAAACTATTGGAGGAGAAACAATTATATGCAAAAACGTCCAAATGTTTCTTTGGAGCACAGGAGGTGGAATATCTGGATGATATTGTATCTCATGAGGGTGTTAAGGCACAAATCAATTGTTAATTGCTTAGACAAGGTTGCCACTTGTAACAAAAATGAGAAAAAGGTACAGATTATTAAGGGTATACCCAGACTAATTTCTACTAGGCAAATATCATCCTTACAACTAAAAAGAGGTGCTAGAAAAGTTTGTAAATTATTTGTTTTAAAAGTAGAAGAATTTTCACATGAAACTAAGGCAAGAACTCTAGATGATTTGGAGGTAGTACGTGAGTTTAAGGATGTGTTTCCTGATGATATTCCTGGGTGACCACCAAAAATAGATATTGATTTGTCTATTGAAATGGTACTTGGGGTCACAATAGTGTCCAGGGAAGCCTATGGAAAAAGTGTACCAGAATTGATGTAATTGAAAATGCAACTTCAAGAATTGTTGGATAAAGGATATATTAGACAAAGTCTTTCACCACGGGGAACATCGGTATTGTTTGTGAAAAACAAAGATGTACTTTCAAGATGTGTATTGATTATAGACAACTAAATAAGCTAACAATCAAAAACAAATATCCATTGATGACCTATTTGGTCAGGTAAGAGGAGCCACTATCTTTTCCAAAATAGATTTAAGGTATTCTTATCATAAACTAAGGATTAAGGATGAAAATATTCATTAAAAAAAAATTAGAACAAGATATGGTCATTATGAGATTATTTTGCTCATGTTTGGACTTATAAATGCTCCAACAACTTTCTTATGTCCAATTAATAGTGTTTTCAACCAATATATAGATAAATTTGTGTTGATTTTCATTGATGACATTCTGATTTATTCTAAGACACCAGAATAACATGAACAACACCTAAGAATAGTGTTGCAAACACTTAGAGGACATTAACTTTATGCCAAATGTAGTAAGTGTGAGTTCTAACAGGACGAGATTCAATATTTGGGATATATCATGTCCAAAGAATTGTAGTAGACCCTGAAAAGTTCAAAGCAATCCTCAATTTGTTTGTCCCTAAAGATGTAGTAGATATCATATTTTCCATGGGCATTACAGGGTATTATTGTTGATTTATTGAAGGGTTTCTAAGTTGGCCTATCATATAACATCCCTACAGAAAAAGGGAGTCAAATTTGTGTGGATTTAGAAGTGCCAAGAAAGTTTTGAGCAGTTGAAACATTTATTAATTGTAGCACCGATACTTAAAATTATTGATCGTACTAAGGATTACATGGTATGTACATATGCTTGCCTTGAAGGATTAAGTGGGTTATTGATGAAAGATATTCATGTAATAATGTATGAATCTGGGAAGTTGAAGGATCGTGAAAAGAATTATGTTGTCTGATTTAGAGTTGGTTGTAATAATAACTACATTAAAAATGTGGTGCCATTATTTGTTACGAATTTTTTTTATGTTCGTTACTAATCATATCATCCTGAAACATTTTTCCAGCCAACCTGATTTAAATGTTAGACAGAACAAATGGATGGATTTTCTAAGTGAGTTTAATTTTGATATCAAACATATTAAAAGTAAATAAAAGAAAGTGGCAGATGCATTTAGCAGAAGTGTAAAACAAGTTTGTGGAATTTTTGTAAGTAGTGTTAAAACATACTTTGTTTATCAAATTACAACAACACCCTTAGATGATCAAATTCATAATAATATATGGAAAATTTGATAAATGAAGCTAGCCAAATAGAAAAGTCATAATATGCATTAAATAAAGCTGACCTATTAACCCTCAAAAACATAATTTACATTCCTTTTTTTTTTCACCAAAACGGGTATTTTTTATTGATATGAGAAATAGATTGGGCTCACGCCATCGCAACCATCTTTACATTACATCCATTTTTGTTTCTTATGCTAATTCTATATTCAGGAACCTCATGGATTACATGGTTGATAAGAGCTTTTGCCATTTATGAGAAGTTGTCCTTTCCCCAGCTTGCAGCCTTTGTTTGCCATAAGGTCTGCTTCACTATTCAGGCTTCTGAGAATATGAAAGAATTTGTAGGAGGCAAAGTCGAGCAGGATGCTCTTTAGTCTATTTAGAGATTTATTGAGGCCTGCATTGTTGAACAGGTTGCCCGTATTTAAATTATTTATTAAGATCTCTGAGTCTCCAAATGCTTGGAATTCTTTGTCCCTTCTGTCTTTAGCTATTTGACAAGCTATAAGGAGGGCTTGGATCTCTGCCTGATTGTTGGTTTTTTGCCCGATGCCCTAGCAAAATTGTCCCTTTTAGTGCCATTCGGGGCATAGATGACCCCTCCGGCTCCTGCTGTCTCGGGGTTGCCTTTGGAGGCCCCGTAAAAAAAAATCGTGGTTATTTTTTGTTGTCGCCACCATTCATGGAAATTGGATTCGGAGTCCCTTCTACGCCATTCCGGGTTCACTGAATGTCGAGCTGTTAGTTGCTTCCAAGGTTGAGGGGATAGGGGGCCCAACCACCTCTCTTCTTCAGGGAGGAGCAAGGAGTCTTCTGGGGAATGTTGTTGGTGGACTGCTTCAAGTAGAAGGGATTTGGCCTTTGTCGCTGCCTTGAAAGGAGTTTGCAGCTTGTCATTGAATATTAAGTCGTTCCGGGTCAGCCAAATCTGCCAGCAAACAAACCTGGGGATAACATTCCAGAATTTTCTCCAGATGGACTTGCTTGGTATTTTGCTGGGATAGCTTTGATTCCAGGAATCGAAAAGATCAGCAACAGAATTATAAGAGGGGACTGGGATATGTAGCTCTTGAAGAATGAGACCCCCGACTTCTTTGGCAAATTGGCATTCCATAAAGAGATGTTGGGTTGTTTCTGAGCTCCTTCTACACAGCTCGCATCTGTGCGGCCCTGTTATGCTTTTCTTCATCAGATTGTCTCCAGTTAGCAACTTGTTGTGGACCAGTGTCCAAAAGAAAAAGTTTACTTTGGGGAGCGCTAATGGTTCCCATACTTTCTTCCAAAACTCTGGCGGTTTACTGCTATTTCTATTGGTTTGAAGGGAATTGTAGGCTGCGGCTGTTGTGTAAATACCTGAGCGCCCCCATCCCCAGCTATCCTTTAGCTTTTCTGTTCACTGGGGCTGCGTCTTCTAACAGGTCTTCTAAGACACTTTTCTGCTGATATAAATGTTCTGGAATTCCAAAGAAATCCCAGCTTTTCCAGTTATCGTGACAATCCCAATTTGACAAGTCGTAGAGGATTTTTACCCCTGCGCGTTCTAGCCAGCGTTTTAACTCTGTGATTTCGACATTTTCCCCAAGGGGGTCACAATTCATGATTCTGTCTTGCCACAGATTTGTGTGTTTGCCGCTTCCTGGGATCCTGTACACGCTGCGCATGAAGAAAGTCATTGTTTTGCTGCAAAGTTTCCATACCTGGGAGCATTGATTTGGATGCGCTGTCTAAATGTTCCTGAGATGGGTGTTGTGCGCATATTTTGTTTTCAGCATGTCGCTGACAGGATGGTTGGGCTATTTGAAGAGTTTCCAAATGATCTTGCCTCCCAATGCCAAGTTCGCTAATGCTGGGTCGCAAATCTGGAGGCCTCCTTCAGAGAATGGCCGCTTGACCACGTCCCATTTCACTAAATGAAGCTTGTTTTGATTTCCTTTCCCGCCCTTCCAGAGGAATTCCCTAATAATTTTGGAGATTTGATCTGTTACACTTTTGGGAGTGAGAAGGAAGGTTGCTTGGTAGATAGGGAGAGCTGACAGGACAGTCTTAATCAGGATGAGTTTACCTGCTTTTGTGAGCCAGTGTCCTCCCCAACCTATAATTTTAGTTTTTATTTTATTGATGATTCCAGTCCACAGCGACCTCTTGTTGACACCGTTTGTGATGGGGAGGCCAATGTAGTTGAACTTTTCCCATTGAGCGTGACCTTTGAAGCATATCAGGTTGGAGATGCTTGAGAGTTCCTGCTGCCCAATGTTCCATCCGTAGACTTCACTTTTGTTCCTGTTGATAGAAGCACCCGAGACCTTGCAATAGCAATTGAGAACGGAATCAAAGGCTTTGGCTATTCTGGCTGTGGCTCCTCCTAGGAGGAGGGAGTCATCCGCGAAAAGAGCATGGTTTAGAGCTGGGGAGGATAGAGAGGGTTTGAGGCCAGGGAGGGATCTAGAGGCCATTTCTGCAGCAAGCTTTCTACTGAGGGAGTCTACCAGCAGAATGTAAAGAAAGGGAGAGAGCAGGCATCCTTGCCTGAGGCCTCTCTGGGCTTGAAAAAAGGAGGAGGGTCGACCATTAACAAGAGGAGCTATCCAGGGGTTGTGGGTGCAGGCAGAGATAAGATTGACAAAATGCGGGGAAAAGCCAAAGGAGAGGAGGACTTTATAGAGGAAGGAGCGATTGACACGGTCAAAGGCATTGGCCATGTCAAGTTTTATCAGCATGCCTTTTTCTTTGCGCTGGTTGCTTGAGTGGATAATCTCTTGCACCTGGATGACATTGTCTAAAATGTGCCTGCCTTTTACAAAGCCACCTTGATTGTTAGATATCATCTTGTTGAGCAATGGCTTGATCCTGTTAGCTAGCAGCTTCGCCAGAATTTTGTATGAGACGTTACAAAGCAATATTGGCCTGAATCTGGAGAAAGTCTCTGGGTTGGTTTCTTTAGGGATAACGGCGAGGCAAGTGGAGTTGGTTCCTCCCCCTACCTTTGCTTTTCCCATGAAGCCTTTCACCATTTTTAGCAGATCAATTTTAATAATGTCCCAACAAATCTTGTAGAAGTGGATAGTGAATCCGTCTGGCCCCGGGGCCTTGTCCGGATCCATAGACCAGATGACATTGCTAACTTCTTCTTCAGTGATGGGGCTAGTGAGAACGGAATTGTCTTCAGGGCTGACCAGATGGGGGATGTTGGAAAGGAGATCGGCTGTTTCCTCCTCATTTGTATGATTATCTGCAGCGTAGAGCTGCCTGAAGTGGTCAACATCTGCTTCTTTTATTTGACTGAACCCTTTGCAGATCTGCCCCTCAGTGGTTGTTATTTCAGAGATATGATTTCTGGAGAGTCTTGCTCGATATTGGCGGTGAAAGAAAGTGGTGTTCCGATCGCCAGCTTTCAACCACAAACTTCGAGACTTAGTTCGCCAGTATTCTTCCTCCCTCCAGAAAGATCGATATGTTGAGCACTGGCTTTTGACTTCTTTGTCAAGGAGCATTGGGGTTATTTCTCCTTTTTCCATTTCTGCTTGTAGGGCCTCAAGGAGCTGTACATTTTCTTTTCTTTCATTGGTTGGATTTGGGACCGGTTTTTTAATCCAATCCTTCAAGGCTTGCTTTGTGGCTTTGAGCTTTTGTTCCCATACATAACTGGAGGATCCTGTGACAGGTTTTGCCCATGCGGTTTTCACTGTTTCTATAAAGCCTTCCCTTTCTATCCAAAGAGAGCTGAATCGAAAGGGGATTGGGCCGAGGTTTTCTTCTTCTTCCAGGATTAGCTAGATGGGCTTATGATCTAAAGTCAGTTTGGGAAATATTTTGGTGGTGATTATCTTCTTATGCATCATCAGAGTGCCTTGGACTAGAAAGCGATCCAATCGAGCTGCGATATGATCCTCGCCAACTCTGTTGTTGGACCAAGTGAAGGATCCTTTAACCGGCGTGAAATCGAGGAGATCCCACTGCTGGATGAGATCTTCCACTATGGGGAGCATGGGGTCTCTGTTGTTAGTGCCTCCCTTTTTTTCTTTTGTTGTTAAAACTATATTTAGATCCCCAACAAGAATGATGTTACTGGGGGAGTGCTGCTCAAGGAATTCAGTGAGGGATTTCCAACAATCCCTCTTTTCAGAATACAGAACAAGAACATAAAGGTTGAAAAGGGAGAAGGTTAACTTACTTGTGCAGTGCGTAAGTTCCATGTAGATCCAGTGCTGGGTCTCATGGTATTTGTTCAGCTGGAAGAGATCTTTTGTCCAGAGAGTTGCCAGCCCTCCAGATGATCCTCTTGCACTGATCGTTATTCCTGTACTTTTCTTCCATTTCTTCTTGTTGATGTCTAGCAAGGCTTTCCCCTCTATCTTAGTCTCTTGGAGCATTAGAATGTCTGAGGGTTCTTTTTTAAGGAGATCCTTGACCGCTTCTACTTTCGAGGGGTTTCCCAGACCTCTACAGTTCCAAGAGATGAGGCGCATTATTTACCAGGGGTGGGGTGGGATCCCCCCTTTGGGGGCCTGTTCCTGGGGTTTCTCCCGATTGAAATCTCTATTGTAGGCTGGCTCCCTTGAGTTTTGAGCCTTTTCGCCTCCTCTTCCCTTGCTTCTCTGCAAGATTTCCTTCCAACTTTTCTTGTAGGTTACTTGAAGGTTTCCTCGTCCGAGGAGTCAGAGCTTTCAACTGTTTTTTCCTTGCTACTTCTGCGTAGGAGTGGTTGGAGGGGCTTCTTTGGGGGGCTTCCATGTGTACCATTTATGCATCTTCTGTGTTGTTGCTGGGAGGGTCGATCTGATCCACATTGGCTGGGGTTGTTGTGACTGTCTTTCTCTGGATCTTTTCTTTGTCATTTGGATTCTTTTCTTGAGTGGGGTTGGAGGTGCTTGGAGTCTCTTTCTGGGTGCCTTTCCCGTTTCCTTTCTTCTGGTAAGTGGATTTTTGAACTTGGATCCATTGCTCGCCATTCTGTTTGTCTGAGTGTTCTTCAGACTTCTTCTTACAATGTTTGGCGAAATGCCCGTATTCATGGCAGTGTCTGCATTTAAATGGCAGTTGTTCATAGTCCAGCTCTTGGATATGCGTCCAGCCTACGACTGTGAGTTTTATGGCTTCCAGCAAGCCCTCTTCCAGATCGACTTCGACACAGATGCGTGCACATGAATATTGGTCTTTCCTTGCCGCTTGGTCTATGTATTTCCCTAAACCATTGCCAATGATCTGGAGTGACTTCTGGTTCCAACAGTGTAAGGGAAGATGAGGGAGCCGCACCCACACCGGAACCGCTGAAGGGACATCCTGGGTTGGATCAAAGTCTGGTGACCATTTATTTAAGTATAGACCTTGGGGGCCCATAAAATAAGGTCCGTTTATGAAGATTAGGCTTCTGTCCTCTGCACTTTCAAATACAAAGATGAAAAAAACCTTTGCCTACGAAGTAGCTTTTTATACCCTATTTGATCAACGACTTCCAGTTCCTTTGTGTCCAGTCCTCCACCGACTTGGGCGAAGGACAGAGGCCCGTGAACTGGCCTATGAGGCCTCTCTCTGCAAGATTCAAGGCTGTTTTGCAGGTTTCTTCTTCAAGGAGGGCTACCGTGCGGATGGAATCCATCTTCTTGACGAACTTCTGCTGGTTGACTGAGGGTGCTCTCTTGCCGCTCAAAGCGATCATTGCTTTGAATGCTGATACTTCTGAGGGAGGGGCCAGAGGAGGTTCCAAAGGATCCGGGCCCCCAGGGGGAGCCATGGCCAAGCACAGCTGCACAAAACGCACAACAGGGAGGAGAGTCGATCAGGCTGTTGTGAGGAGGGATCTCGGGGGGGGGGGGGGGGGGGCAGGGGCAGACGAGCCCAGTAGCTGGAGGCTGCCAGGCGGGGCAGCCGCAGGAGGCAGCTCGTGGAGGGGGGCGCGCGGCTAGGTCAAGCCCGCAGAGCAGCGCGTAGCTAACTACTATAATTTTACACAAATGGAAACATTAATTTACATTCCTAATGTGCCTAAACTCAAGCAATTAATTCTATATGAGCATCATAAAAAACTTTTTTCAACTAATCTAAGATACTAGAAAAATATTACAACATTTACGAATATTTTTTTTCTAGCCTAGAATGAAAGGAGAAGTAGTTGAATATTTAGAAAAGTGTAATGAACAAAGTTCATATACGCAACGGAGTAATCTTCAAAATACTTGGAACACGTAAACATCCATAGTAGTACAAGTAATTTATATTAAATATTATATAAAAGAATTGATGTGAGATGATTACAATGAGGGTGAGGGCTTGCTTACATATCCTAGGTAGGTACCTCTTCACTCAAGGTTATATCCTTAGGGACACACCTTTTCATTAACTAATTACCAAGTAATCATTATTCTAGTACTATTATTGTTTTACATTATTTTATTACTTTATACATATTTTCATTCATTACACAAAGTGTCGGGAATGCAAAAAAGTGAAAGTGGAATATTAGCATCCTCTTGGATTATTGAACCCATTTCCCATTCCATAACGGAAATGTGAAATTATCTCTTTATATTTTACTACAGGTCTACCTATAACTAGAAGATATCATGATTCAATCATGGTTGTAGTGGATAAGTTGACCAAAGGAGCCCACTTCATACCAGTTCAAACAAGGTATAAGAATGATGGTCGTGGGATTAAGACCTAAGTTTGGATATCCTCAGTGACAGATATATATATATATATATATATATATATATATATATATATATATATATATATATATATATATATATATATATATAGTTGTATCTTTCCCCATCTTTTCCCATCTTGACAACTACTCACATGTTGGCTCCCATTATATTTTCAAGTAATATATGTATATAGTGAGAGCCAACACATGAGTAATCAGGCTACCCTGTTGTCAAGAAATTGGTTTTTTATTAGTGAAGTCCAAAGAATGGACAATTTTTAAAGTGACTGTTGTCATAAACTAACCCCATATTTTCCCAATATTCTTAACCACCAAAGAAGAGCATGATAGGAGAAAAAAGTCATGCATAGTGGGATAAAAATGATTGTGTGAGAGAATGGTAATTTAGTCAGAAAAAGGAAAAAGGGGATTCCAATAGAAAGGTATTTGACATCAAGAAAGCAAAAAAATAAAAGTACATAGATATTGAATTAGCAAGGTGTTGCTAAGGTCTATGGAAGAAGAACATCAAGTATTGATTATGACTTCTAACAAAAGGGAAGCCTGAGGCTTAGGGGGAATTGTTGTAGTGGCAGTTCATTGGGTTGGAAGGAATATGTCTACTCTTATTGTATTTTCAGGTATTCAGATAAGTGAGTAGATTTCTTTGTTTAAGGACAACATTTCAATTTAGGTGCTAACTAAGAAAATGGAAAAATACGGTTGAATGTGCAGGAAAAAAGAATAAATTATTAGGCATGTAGTGTTAAAAACATTATACTTTCCTATCTAAATCTTTGTTCTGAGTTGTTGTTTTGTCTTCATATTTTGAATAAATATTTTATTTCTAAGTAACCATGCAAAGAAAAGAATAGATATTTACTATTAAATAATCATGAATCCCATAATGATAATCTTAACCAACTTACCTGTATGACGAGAAACACTACAAGATTATATAAATATAAAGAAATAACTTAACATGAAAAAGACTCCATTATATGGTAAGAGGTCTACAACAGAGCAAGTCTCATATCTTAGGATAAAAGAACTAAATACAAAGACTAGTTGAAAGGAGTATATTTACTTCAATCACAGGTAATTAAATCCATTTTACTTCCAAAACTCAATAATGCCATACTAGTGTTTATTTTATATAGCTACGAATAAGTTGCACGAACAACATCTATATGTAAATAAACACACATGTGGCTTAATGTATTGAATATGAAGAACACTATATAAAATACCAGTACATGTAAACATATATGCCCTAATGGAATAGCATAGACACATCATAAAATTTGTAGCATACATTAATGGAGTTGAGTGTCTACCGACTCGGTCTCTTAACTAATATGTAAACAAAAGTAAATTGTGCCAAACTATGGCTACGACCATAGTAGGCCAATGAATATCAACAGGTCATATACACCCTGTAAAAACAAAGAAGTTCAATAGATATTTTGATACCTGGAACACAAAGTATGTATAATTATAGGACAATTTCATGTTAATCCTGAGATAGTAGTAAAGACTAACCTAAAACATAATAATTGAAGAAGCCTATTCTAGCAACCTAAACTCAATTTTAATCACAAACCTTAAAATTAATTACGGGATTTCTTCCCATATATTACCTCATGAGAATTTGGTTGAACGTTGAGACTCCTAGTCCCTACAAGAAGAAAATTTTTGTTAATATTACAGCAAGGAGGTGGTTTCGAGTAGTTAACCATGTTTAAAGATAAGAACCAAGTATAAATTTTAAAAAGACAAAGAGAATAGTGGTGTTACCTATGGCTCAGGATAACTCGGGGGAAGTTTGTCTTAGAAACCTATAGGAACGAAGCCAAAATCATGTAGCAACTGGGGAAGGGTTTGGTGGCCCAATTAAAAAACAAAAAATATCATCATAGTAGAATGATAATCAGAGAGGTTTGACCCTAATAATGTCGATTTCTTTTTAAAGAAAAATATGAAGGGATTAACCCTAACGCCGACAGTTACCTATAAGGTAATGCAAACCATTGTTGTTGAGACTCGTATCCAGAAATACAATTGGGAGTGCCATAGGAGATCAACCCAAGTTTGTGTAAGAAAAGGGGGGAAATTGAAAGTAAAGTAAGACCCAATCGAAAAAAACCTTGAAGTAAACCGAGTAAAACATAAAGAAAATAAGGTCATAGCTAGGAATTGCAATGAAATACCTTGGGGAAAACCCTCACAAATGTGCTAACCCTCAAATCAAGAATCAAAATATTTTTTCTAGAAAAAATTTGGCAATAAAAGAGTCGAAGAGTCCATTATCAGAAATGGGAAAAGACCCTAAATCCCTTAGTGGAAGGTCAAAGCCCCTTTCAAGTTCCCCTGGCCCGCTCAAAGAAAATTAAACGATGTGAGTAAAAAACTCTTTCAAGTAATGAGGAAATATTCAAAGAAAAGAACCTATAATAAACAAATCCATGAAATTTCAGGGTTGGGCATTCCCTCTTAACACCCCCGTAGTCGTATTAGACAATTAAGTGATTAAGCCACTTCAAAACACCATATACTCCAATCAAACTAGTTTGCCTCAGGGAGGATAGTTACAACATCTAAGGAGAAAATAGTATAGAATGTCAAAGAGTATGAGAACCCAAGGGGAGGAAACCCTCATCGAACTTGCAAAGCACCTAACTACTAAACACAACAATGCAAATGGCGTAGGAGACAAAGGGATAGGGGTTAGAACCCTAACCATTTGCTAAGAAATTTCCCACCATCAAATCTCTAACTTTGATCTCTATCGTCCCTTACTAACACATTGCATGGGTTAGACGAGGTGTCACAATGTAAACAAGCCACATAACCATAAATCTCATGGTGCACTACAATATAGCTGGGGTACATTTATTCCCAACATAAGGTTAATGTGGTAGTGCATCAACAAGGTGTATACGTTATTAAAAATAGGGTTGTGGGTTTCAAATGTGTTTAAACCACTTTTATTCATAGTGAGAAATGGCCAACATGATTATAACCCTATAAGAATTCCTAACAACCTAATACATGGGTCAAATAATATCCTAGTAGGATGACTTAATGATAGTAAGCCTCCTTATCCTTATTAAGTTTTACCCCTTTTTATACAGTAGATGCATATTGTCATTAACAAAGGAAAAACGTGATGTTACGATCAATTCTATTTGTATTAAGTGAAAATACAACGATCATAAGGTAGCAATTTGTGAAGTAAGAAAAAACCAGCATATTATACATCTATATACATATGTAGAAGAGAAGTGTGTGAATGCATCCCAACATCATAATGAGGCAAATAAGAATGTAAAATAGTATAAGTTTGTTTTTATTTTTTATTTTTCTATGCGTAATTTGATGTATATTACATGATTCTAGACCATGCAATGGAATCAGGGGGAAAAGCCTTAACTCTCTATCTCGTTGATGTCTTTTTAGGGATGAAAGAGCTAAAATGAATGGTTGAAGATGATTATGATAACACTACCTCACAACCTCGAGCACAAGACAAGGGAAAAAATGATAGTCATTAGAAGGCTAATAAAGGGAACATGTAAGCTTCCGAGTATCAACCAAGTGAAGTAACATAAGGTATAATGAACACACCTATGTAGGTAGGGATTGGTCATACCATGAAAACAAGTAATTTTAAGGAATTTCTAAATATTCCTTTAGAGTTAAGTTGTACCTTTCACGATATGAATTATGATTAAATGCATATGAGTTTCCAATACTTGGATAAGGTATGTTTAAGGAAGAAAAATTCCAAAACCTAAAGATTTAGTAAAAATATTCATGATATGTACATGCATAGAGTTATCATGATGGAAAATGGTCAAATTAATGATGTTGCACCAATGTAATACACTGTGGATGGAAGTGTCTGAGTTATATTTGATAATGCAATGATATTTTCCTTTCAATATATGGTGTTAGATGGTCAAATGAATTATTGTTGCACCCATGTAATACACAGTGGATGGAAGTGTATGAGTTATATTTGATAATGCAATGATAGTTTCCTTTCAATATATGTTGTTAGATATATATTTGATGCGCCAAATTGTATTTATCTGTTTTTGTTGTGAAGCTATGCAATGAAAATAATCAGTGTTCTTATCGCCCTCGACAACCCAAGCAACTCTGCTTTTTTGTCTCGATTCTTCCTCCTACATTTTGAGTATCTTTTGCTTCTATGCCAATAGATTCATAATGGATCAATTTGTGGCTATAGAGTGGAGGTCCTAACCAGATGGGTCTTTAAGTATTGAAATATCCTTATCAATATTAATGAGCTATTGCTTGTGCAACCTTTTCTGTAGATAGATCCAAGACTTAGCTACCAATTTTAATCTCCATAATTTATAGGAGATCATAGCAATTTTGTGTAAATGTTGGATCTTCATGGGCTTGTTCCAAGAATGACAAATTAAAGGCAGTGGTTGTGCTTGAGATAGACAACATCAGTCTAAAAAATCACTTGATCATTAGAGATTTTGGTATATAAGGTCCATGACTATAGTCTCAGCAATCTATCGGCCAAAAAAGTTTTAACCATGAAGTGATCTAACCTTTTGGAAATACCGTCAAAATCCAATCGTTCGTTCTTCCAGGCCGGAACCAGAGGACTAGGGGAAATGTCCATAAGTAGTTTATTTTCAAACATATCTCTAAAGTAAGCTTCAAGAGGATCTGATTTACCATTCTTCCCCCAAACCTTTGATGTTCAATGATGTTGTACCTCCATAGATAATTATAGTTAGGAATTATGTCAGAGCATCTAAAATGTTTTGTTGGCTTTTAAAGTTTTTTGGATGACCAAAGCTCTAAACTGCTTGAATAGGTGAAATTATTAATTAATTATGATTAAATAGAAGGGTTGATTCTTCACCTCTAAACAAGAATTTAGCTTTGATTTAGATGTGCAAGGCTGAAACTTTAGAAACAACATGATTTGTTAAACATCAAACAAATTATCTAACCATCATATACAGTGGATGCAAGTAAAATACTTTTACATCCAAACAATATATGTTAAGAAACTTAAGGGAAGATGACAACTTATTTGATGTAGCGGAGTTAAATCAAACAAACAGTTTAATTAACTAATCTTTGTAATATATTATCACTTCATGGGGGATTTTAGACATTGAAACTCAATATTTTCTTATGAAAAACTCTCATAAACTTCAAAACATATGCAGAAAACAAAGTGAAAATAATAACAAAGAAAACTTACAGGAACACAATATGCTTTGAAATGAATCGAGAATCCTTTTATTATTTTAGAACTAATCTTGAAGGATACAAGTCTTCTCAAAAGTCTATCACAATGGTTCAACCATTTATAAGTCTTATTTCTAAGTACTTGTCGAAAATATTACATCTCAGATCAGATTCCAAACTAAAATACATTTACAAAATAATATACATTTTAACAAACACAAATATTTCTAAATATAGAGGAAAAATAGGAAAAACTGCTGGAAAATGTTGCACTGTTGAGGCTATGTAGGAATCTGGTGATGATTATTTTTGCTTTTTTGGAAATGTTGTTCCTTTCATACTAAAAATCCTTAACTGCATTTACACTTCATTCGACCAATTTTAGTAGTCAGTCCCACCTTTCTTCACTTGGGATAGAAAATCCAATCATATTCTTGAATCTTTCATCCACCTCAATGTAAGTGTCAAGAGTAGGTTTATTTACAGAAAGGTGGTGGACTTCGTGTTGGATATGCAAATCAAATTGTATTCCTTGTATGAAGGCTTCACCACTGATAACACCTTTGGATTTTGCAAATTTGGAGGCATTAGTACCTATGTTACACAATTGTTCTTGATAGTTTTCTAATGGGGTCAATTTTCCATTAGAATTTCTGAGTGTAGGCAAGCCCTATTCCTGCAACATAGTGAATTTCCTGTAGAATCTCTTGATCTGCAATTCAAGATCCTTGCATTTGTTTTCTAATCGTATCATCAGATTCTTTTTTTCAAGACCCTCTTGACCTCCATGACTGTTGTTATTTTGTCTGGAATATTGAGGTCTTCAAGTTCCTCCTTAACTTTGTAATTTAGTAGCTTGATGATCTTTTGTGCTTCCTCCGACCTGTGTTCCAAATCCACCTTTGTGTTTTTTATGGCTACCTTAACTCTATGTACAAGTTCCTCCTGTTCAAAAATAATTTATATGGAAGGCCACATATCTATTATATTGGCATTCATATTCTACCAAATATGTTTTCAGCCTCAACTAACATTTGGATTATAAAGTCCATGGGGTCTTAGATAGACAGTAATCGGGTGCTTTTCTAAGACACTCCTTGACGTGAAGTCACCATGTTAGGTCCCTATACTACTAGTTTAACCATTTATTGTTATTAGTACAACCCCCTTATTATATTGTTGTGCCCATGTAGTCGCCATATTGTCATTATTGTGCCCCATAGAAGCCCACTATTGTTATTATTGTGCCCTTATATTATTATTGTTATGTCGGCTCCGATTATATTATGACCCCTTAGACCCTATATATAGAAAGGAGGTCTTGTCATTTGTATCATCCAAGAATTGTTCATTTGTGTAATGTGAAGGAGGTTTCCCCCTCAAAGAGAATGATTTCTAAGTCGTTGATCTATCTTTTCTATCTCTTTGTGAGCTGTTTTCATAAAATTTGGTATCAGAGCTTTGGATTCTAGGGTTTCGCTGCTCCAAACAGGTCATCGTGGAATTTTCACTATAACTTTTTTCTGTGAAATTTCAGAACATTAAAAAACAAAAAACAAAAATCCATTTAAGAAAAAATCGTACTAAACCTCGGGTCCAAATTTCAGATCTTGTCTTGCTATATTTTGAGAGATATGATCTGAGGAAGTTAGGGCTTTTGCAAGCTCCAAAATTCCATCTCAAATAGGTCATCTTGTAATTTTCACTATAATTTGTTTTCTACAAAGTTTTGGATTTTGAAATTAAAACCCATTTGAACCGAAATCTTGGTGAAGCTCGGAATTGAATTTCAATTTTTTTTTTTTTTTTCGCTATATTTTCGGAGATATGGTTCAAGGAATTTATGGTTTCTGCAGGCCCCCGAATTACATCCCAAACAAGTGACCTTGGGAAAATCGTCATAACTTTCTCTTTGAGTATCAGATTGAAATTTCATAAGAAGTTACAAAAAGAGGACAGCTTGGAGTTTTCTGTATATTAGTTTCAGGTTCGAAGGTTGAAACAGTGACACATGGCACCACGTACAATTTCGCTCTTCTGAAAACATATATAACTAGGTCATCTTAGGAGATTGTGCATAAATCTTTCTTGGAGAATCCAATTTCGATCATCCTGGTGGCATTGGAAAGAGGACGCAGAGGGATACTGTAGGTTGCAATTCCAGAACTTGGAGATCTAAAGTTTCAGAGATACAACAGATTGAAGATCGAGATCCTAAAAGCAAGAAAAAGAATGACTCGAATCAAGAAAATAGAAACACCTAGTAACCAAAATTGGATGGATGATTTGAATGCAGTTGAAGCTAAGATAAATAGTTTTATCTATTCCATGAAAGCTGGTATCGATGGTGTGAAAGCATATTGGAAGAAAGACATAGAATATTTGAATAAATACATGGAAGTTTTGAAGGAAGGTGGGACAAAGTTGATACAAGAAAGGCCTCCTAATGGTGAAAAGGTAGTAGAGGAAACTCATGATGAGAACAAAAGTA